>CM056385.1:57632120-57656218 GCA_029718625.1 Synaphobranchus kaupii
GTTATACCCCTATAGTCCACCTTACCGTTTGTATGGCATACTTAAAGGACTCAGTAAAATTACACAAATAACGCTATAATACATTAAAATGCTGGCATATAAGGAGCCAAGCCTCCCAGAGTCACAGACAAAACCCTGCCTGGAGTCACACAAAACCCCGCCCGGAGTCACACATAGTCCGGTCTAGAGTCACAAAAGACTACCAGAGGGCACACATGAGCTCCAGAGGGCACACACACAATAGCTAGCCACAGCAAGATGTGTCCTTCACAAAATAAAAAAATAGCACGCAGTGACATTCACTACAGTTGTGGCATACACTAAATGCTCTCAATTAAGCTTCGAAAAACACTAACCTGCAAAAAGGAGCACTAAAGGATCACCTTCCCACAATGCAAGTTCCAAAAAGTAGAGGAATGGAACATCTAACTAATCCACCAATAGGACGAAAGAGATTACATTCAAACTAAAGAGTCACAAGTGTAAAGCAGAACTTTAAGTAATACTCCACCCTGTGGCCCTCAAGTCTCTACATACAGCAGATAGGCGCTACAAACACACAACATACAGGAGAGCAATCGCTCAACACAAAAACACGACTCAACTAAAGTTGTGAGTTGATGAGCATAGGACACCTCATTGAAGTAAATGTACTACTAATAGTGAGACAGTCCCCAAGTGCCTTACACAAAGAGCACCCTGCTCCCTGGCTAACTACCCACTTTACTAATGCCTAACTGTCTTCATTGAGGCGTGCCAGGCACAAGGCCACTTTAAATGCTTAACTCAGAAACCTTTGGCCTACAAGACTGAGACCAAAAGCCTGTAAGTGCGTACCCCCACCAGGGACTTAATCCCACCCAGGATTACCTCAAGATGAAAAAGGCAAAATAATAAAGTAGTGGGCCGATGGAAAACCAAACAAGTTTGATTAACAGGCGCACTCTGCGCGTACCTTGCTCAAGACAAAAGGCACCAAGGAAAACTCACTATAAACTAACAGCCAATCACATGTAAACTCCAGTGTGAGATGAGCCAATCACATGTAAACCGCAGTGACACTTAGAATAAAAAAGAATAAACATTCTGATAGCTACAGAACAAGAGCAATACATCAGAAAATAAATATGAGATTCTAGTGTGTAAATTCAGGATTAGTACAGTGACCATGCACACATTTACTTTATAACACAGCATTGCATTAATATTTTACAATGTAATATAATGATTGAGACATACAGTATGTATTATAATACATTTATTTATGAAAAGTAATATATTCCCATTTAAATCCAATGTGCTGTGTTGGCATAAAAGCGTTGAAAAGAGCTGAATAACAGAGTCCTACCTGAGCAGATCACTCCAGCATCCAAAACATGATTTGAACAGCCATATGCAGCCAATCCTCTATGCTCACACTCCTCCAGTCTGGAATCAGATCCCCTGCAGGACACATCATTCATCCATATGGGCCCAGACCCTGGTCCAAAGAAAGCACGTCCTGGTGCTTCTACAGCATCTCCACAGCCCAGCTGTCTACACACCACCCCAGCATCTGTCATATCCCAGCGATAATCACACACTGTCCCCCACTGTCCATGAGAGAAAACCTCCACTCTCCCAGCACAGGGGCTGCCACCATCCACCAGCCTCACATCTTCACTGTCTGAGAGAGAGGGAGAGGGAGAGAGCGAGGGAGAGAGGGGGAGAGAGAAGGAGGGAGGAGAGAGAGGGAGAGAGGGAGGAGAGAGAGGGAGAGAGGGAGGAGAGAGAGGGAGGGGAGAAGAGAGATGGGGTGGGAGTGAGAAATTACAGCGCTGTACTTATTACAATTAAAGGATATAGCAAAAAGATTTAAGACAAAAGTTCCTTGTACATTTGTCTGATACAGCAATCAGCCAGTCCGATCTCAATGGTGATGAATTAAAAAGGAACAGTATCACTGCAGTCAGAATGACTTATCGTAATAGTCACACCGTAGAGGTTCCTAATTACTTGACTGAAAATAAATCAAAATCTTGTCAGTTTATTGACTATTGACCTGTCACACAAGCGTACTCATACAATGTTTGAAGTTGTAAAAAATATTTGAATTGAATGAACAATAAGTCTTTTAATGATTCCACTCAGTAAGTGACCACTGGCAAAACAAAAGATTATGCATTGACTTTTATACTGCATACAGTATATTAAAATCTAGACAGACCTGGTTCTAATGTACAAATACTGTTTATGCATGTTTAATACTGCTTAGTCTGTTTACAGTGGGTGAAGCCCCAAGTTGTCACTGGATTCAAAGGATAGAACACCAGCAGTAACACAGAGACACCACTAGGGTGTGCTATATCACCATTTCTTTGTACACTGTACACCAGCAACACGAGCTCTGCCAGTGAGGCCTGCCTATCGAGATATGTAAGAAGAACTGGGCTGTGTCCGAATCAGAGCCCAATCTACTGCGCCCCGTCTCCTGTGTACAGTGCACTGGCTTGTGTGCTGTTTAATTTGCAATGTGTAGCAGGTTGTAAGATGTCTCACCAGCGTTGCCATGTCTGCGGTTTTAAAGCTAAATTCGGTTACTATAATAAATGCAGTCACGAGTGAAAATGAAAAGTTGCAAAGCACACACTTATTTTTGAAAATATGATGATTTTTATGTAAAATACATTGGCTTTGCCTAAAAAAATTTTTGTCCTAGTTTTGAGTCGCGATTTGGCTGTAAAGTCTCTGGCAAGATCTGGCAACCCTGCACCCCACCCTTGCACGGCCATGTCACATGTTTTTTTTCTTGTATTTGAAGGAAAACGTCAGCGAAGCCGCGCATCATTTTTTTAAAACGAAGCTTCATGTCACATTTAAACAACCAAAATGTTTGTGTACTTCTTGAAGTGTGCTCCCGAATGTACTCAGCGTGTATCATACAGGGGTTTAAAGTATACTACATTTAGAGAAAATTTCACCTACTTAACTTTTTCGTCCTGTCTACTCAACAAGCCTACCTCATAGTATGGAAGGGTGCTGATTCGGACACAGCCCTGGAGACAGCTTCCGCTTACAGGTTCCATGGATTCCTATGGGAGCTTCTCATTGGTGCATGAAGCAATTTTTGGAGGCTGCCATGTTAGACTATGGGGGATTTTTGGAACCAGACCATGCGCACTGGGTACTTAACATGACTTTTGAAACCATTGGGTACCTAAACATGCAGACCCAATTGGAATTAAGAAAATCTTATAACTTCTTCTGTGGGGCGCAGAAAAAAAAAAATAATTAGAATTTAAAAGAACGGTCCAAAATGGTATAATTTGGCCTGAGTGATTTCGTAGTTTTTAAAGGACTTTAATGGGGAAATTTGCTTTTTGGCACCAGAGTGTCTGCAATACCTCTGGTGACCACTGGAGTTTGTGAGCTTCAAGGAGAATATCAATCCCTGGTCCTCTGGGCCTGCCACATGACTGAATAAGGAGATGTCACTAGAGTGACAGCACTCATCACTCAGGGAGACAAAGCCCCTACAGACTGCAGTACACACCTTGGCTACAAGGTGGAGAAAAAATATTAGGTTTTAAATGTTAACAAACTAAATACATATATATTTTTGGCTTTCTCAGATGTAAGAAAAGTTTTACTTTCATAAAAATTGGAAATGAGAATATTGTGAATGTTGGTTTTAAAAACCTGCGAGATGACATTTGCAGATATGTCAAGTGGAGTACAGACACATAGATATACTGAAAATGCAATCACGTTATCAGCGTCTGCTTTCTATAGAAACTCAGTTTTAAATGTAGACTGGCCACAATCTTATCTATGGAATATGTTCTTGTTAAATTTATATAATCGTTTTATTTAATTATCTTTTCTTTTAAACTGAGAAAGTGCTTTTAAATTATTATGTGAAATATGCCCCACATTCACATGTGTCTATGGTACATAATCTAGGTCTCCTCTTCATGTATATCTATGGTACGTAATCTCAGCTTTCCCTATCACAGGGTTACGGGCTGTCCATCCGAGCCCTCTGTAGTTTTTACACAGTTGATATTATATTTGTATTAGAATATTAAAGTATTGCAGCCACAATTTAACATTTCACAGTGCCATTAAAGATCTAAATATGACTGCATATGATCTGTTCAGGAACTGTGTCTACCCAATACCACTGAAACACACACAGTGCATAGAGGACTCTTACCAGAACACACCAGTCCCACATCATTTCCATGGGAGCAGGATTGATTTTGTGAGGGTGCTGTGGGACAGAAGTCAATCTGAGATTCATGGCCTCTACACTGGATCTCCTGTGCCCACACCTGGCCCTCACCCTGCCCAAATTCAGCTGCCCCCCACAGCTCTACAGGAGGCCCACAGCTCAGCTGCCTGCACACAACCTCTGCGTCCCGCTGGTCAAAGTCAGCATCACACAACATGCCCCAGGAGCTCCCATGATGCATCTCGACTCTCCCAGAGCACCGTTTAGCCCCGCCCACCAGCCTGACATTTCCTAAACAGAGAATAAAGAGAGAATCATCAGCAGTGACTGGCACCTTATTCCAGAGACAACATTCAGCTATAGTACTTGAAAGGAGATCCACTCTCTATTTTTTTATTTTGTTTTGTAATCTGTTATTACAATTTTTATATTATAGTAATAATAACTTGCTATGTTCTGATGTTTTTGTATATTGTTATTCATTCACTGTAAATAATTCTGTTTTGTTTGTTTGCTGAAGCACTTTGTGCTATAATACTTGAAGAGATTTGCTCTGTGTGTGTGTGTGTGTGTGTGTGTGTGTGTGTGTGTGTGTGTGTGTGTGTGTGTGTGTGTGTGTGTGTGTGTGTGTGTTTGTATTGCACTACAAGTGAGGACCACCATGAGTTTAGACACCTTTCAAGTGAGGACATTTTGGGAAGTGAGGTCATTTTGGCCGGTCCTCACTTTTTTTTGCTTTTAATGGTATCTACAGCCATATAGAGTGCTATATGCTGATTTTCAGAGAGGTCCTCATTTATGTGCTAAACCGAGAAAAATAGGTGTGTGTGCTTTTGTATCTTTGCTCCCTGCCTCCCTCTGAAGCATACACGCATGTACTGCAGTGGAATTATGCTATTGGGTGGCAGAAACCTTACTGATTTTTCTGATTGGACAATAGCATCCTGATTAGGGGATTTTTTGGTTGGTTACATTTTCGGAGGGAAATTTTTTTTTTTTTTTGGAGGGAAAGTTTGTTTTGTCTGTGGGGGAAGGGAATGACCGTTGCTTAGGTGGGTGTGGCCAGCATTTGTACTGAAATGACCTCATACAAAGCTGCAGGCACATTAGACAGCTCAGATGAACTCCTTTCACTCAATATACCAATCAGTTTATCCTTTTATTAAGAACAGACATATTGTTTAAATACAACTAGGTTTATTTAGCATGCTTAATTAAGTGTTTTGACGTTAAATTCAGAAACTGTGTTTCACTAAGCGTCATTTTAAAACAAAATATAAATTAATAAACTCATGTCATATATATTTTTAAAACTATATTAGCATTAATATCCTTTGTGCCATTCAAACCTTGACTGCACTACAGTGCACTCTTTCAGCTGCACTAAGAGCAGTTTCTCCTGATTCATATCTCTTTTATGACATATCTTACATGATGTGCAGATCACCTAGTTCACAGTTGTAGACAAGTAATACATTGAGGCACTAAATTATTTTAAATCACTGTAATCAATAATATCATACCTGTGTAAGACTACACTCCCTCAGTTTATACAAATTATATAATTATTTAATGTGATGTATTTATAAAATAGTGGTAGAATTGTGTTAGCTAGCAGTTTTACATATATAAAATCTAATTTGTCTAATTATGAATTGTAGTAAGATAATATTTAGTTATGGAAACCAAAAGAAATATAATTGTCTACAGCACTGAGCCAGTCAAGCAGACAGTTGAGTGATATTGTGAGGTGCTCTATGGCAGCAGTGTAGGTGATTTTGATACATTGTATGAGGGAGCAGAGGGGTGATGAACTCTGCACCAATCAGCAATGGCCTGCCCATCCCCCCTGGCTGCTCTCAATAACTGACCTCTGTTGAACTTCGTAACTTAACCAAGTCCACATTAACCAGGCTTACTATCTGGCTCAAAGAACACAGAACAGAACTGCAGGTCCATCATCAATGCTATTGAAGAGAGATATCTACAGACTCAGGCTGAAATGGTAAGACATTTAAAATTAAGAAAAGATGTCCCAACTTTTTTGGAATGTGTTGCAAGCATCAAATTCGGAATTGGCGTATATTTACAAAAATCAATAAAGTTGATAAGGTAAAACATTAAATATCTTTTCTTCATACAGTTTTCAATTAAATATATGTAAAAGTGAATTTACAAATCACAGCTTTCTGCTTTTATGTGCATTTAACATACAGTCCCAATTTCTTTGGAATTGGGGTTTGTACATGCACAATTGAAAAATGCAACAATTAACTGAAAATTACTGATAATACCACAAAGACCAATAATAATAACTATACTCCCTCAGTTTATTCAAATTATATAATCATTTAATGTGATGTATTTATAAAATTGTGGTAGAATTGTGTTAAGGCAATTAATTGTGTTAAGGCAATGGCCAGTTATCAGTTTTACATATATAAAATCTAATTTGTCTAATTATGTATTGCAGTAAGATAAATATTTAGTTATGGAAACCAAAATAAATATAATTTTCTACAGCACTGAGCCAGTCAAGCAGACAGTTGAGTGATATTGTGAGGTGCTCTATGGCAGCAGTGTAGGTGATTTTGATACATTGTATGAGGGAGCAGAGGGGTGATGAACTCTGCACCAATCAGCAATGGCCTGCCCATCCCCCCTGGCTGCTCTCAATAACTGACCTCTGTTGAACTTCGTAACTTAACCAAGTCCACATTAACCAGGCTTACTATCTGGCTCAAAGAACACAGAACAGAACTGCAGGTCCATTATCAATGCTATTGAAGAGAGATATCTACAGACTCAGGCTGAAATGGTAAGACATTTAAAATTATTGGGGAAAATATTTGCCGCAACACAGACAAGGTTTAATCGGTCAGTGACAAATAAGGGTTGGCAAGATGAGCAATTTAAAAAATCTTTTAAAACCTGTTTTAAAAGCATGCATCAGATTTGTTAAAATGAAAGACTGAATGCGCCTGAAAATGTCAAGTGGTGTAACCACAAAAGAATGAGAAATATTAAATATTTTATCCACCTAGAGTGTACGTAAGTACTCATTTTAAAATATCACATGAAAATAGATTTTATTAGGATTATCTCTAAATTTAAATTTTATGCGTTTCTGCAATATTGAGCAGGACATACGGTATGCTGAAAACACCTGTTTTCTAAATAATCTTTGACAAATTATGTAGAAATTGTTTAAAAAAAAAACATATTACACTGCAATAGAGGATTACATTTTATTCCACATAAATTTTCCTGTATATGATCATATTTTTATGAAAAATACTGGTTACGCCAATTGACACAAACCAGTTACACCACCTGACCTTGTTGCTTCTACAGTCAAAGGCCATTGTTTGTTGAAGAAATTGACACTGAAAATCAAGCAAGAAAAGGTTACATTTTCTGAAGAAAATGTGAATGAGTTTGCTTGCTGAGTCTAAAGCGTATGAATCATTGTGCTGTGATAGGAATAAGAGGACATTAGGGGCAGAGGGGGCCAGGGCCAATAGTAGAGAGGGCATTAGGGGCAGAGGGGGCCAGGGCCAATAGTAGAGAGGGCATTAGGGGCAGAGGGGGCCAGGGCCAATGGTAGAGAGGGCAGTAGGGGTAGAGAGATCCAGGGCCAATGGTACAGAGGGCATTAGGGGTAGAGGGGGCCAGGGCCAATGGTAGAGAGGGCAGTAGGGGTAGAGAGATCCAGGGCCAATGGTACAGAGGGCATTAGGGGTAGAGGGGGCCAGGGCCAATAGTAGAGAGGACAGAGGGAGCCAGGGCCAATGGTAGAGAGGGCATTAGGGGTAGAGGGGGCCAGGGCCAATAGTAGAGAGGGCAGAGTGGGCCTGGGCCAATGGTAGAGAGGGCATTAGGGGCAGAGGGGGCCAGGGCCAATAGTAGAGAGGGCATTAGGGGCAGAGGGGGCCAGGGCCAATAGTAGAGAGGGCAGAGTGGGCCTGGGCCAATGGTAGAGAGGGCATTAGTAGAGAGAGCCAGGGCCAATGGTAGAGAGGGCATTAGGGGCAGAGGGGGCCAGGGCCAATGGTACAGAGGGCATTAGGGGTAAAGAGGGCATTGGGACAGAGGGAGCCAGGGCCAATAGTAGAGAGGGCATTAGGGGTAGAGAGAGCCAGGGCCAATGGTAGAGAGGGCAGTAGGGGCAGAGGGAGCCAGGGCCAATGGTACAGAGGGCATTAGGGGTAAAGAGGGCATTGGGACAGAGGGAGCCAGGGCCAATAGTAGAGAGGGCATTAGGGGTAGAGAGAGCCAGGGCCAATGGTAGAGAGGGCAGTAGGGGCAGAGGGAGCCAGGGCCAATGGTAGAGAGGGCATTAGGGGCAGAAAAGAGGCTCTATTGTATTAATTATAAAATAGCAGAAATTGAATAAATTGTATTTTACAGATTTTAATCTTAATGAGTAACATTTCTCCTATCACTGAATTATTGGAGTTTTAGGTCTTTTAAAGCTGCTGTTCATGTTCAACAGTAGGTGTCAAAGATGTAATATAAATATTACATCTTTAATCAGCATCATAAACTACTGATATTTGACAAAATTGGCCTCTAACAGAAGACTTGTAATAGGAGTCGGTTACACCATTTTACATTTCAATTTAAATTTGACAGGCATTATCATGGACACCATGTAAGCACATGTCCTTGGTGTGAATGTTTCAAACATAATTTTTTAAGTAAATACTCATTTTTATAATTATGATGAATGATCAATGTTTTCCTGGGGTCATACCATTTGACATGTAAACCTAAGCATACCTAACCATACCCTAAAAGTCTAATTATCTCAATTATTTTAAAGAGAGTTACTAAACTTGGCATGCAGCAGTTAGGGTCATCAGGGGTCCCTCTCTGTGATATAATTTCCTATCACATGGTCTTCTTGCACAAAACTTTACAGCTTAATCTAGTCCCACCCCCCAGTTCCCATATAGATCCATTCAAATGCAGAGAGGTTATAGTATCACTTGTAAGAGTACCTGAAAATAAGATAAACAGTCTTTTGATATCCTTTTATACCCAGTCATGATAGCATCACCCGTTTACCTGTGGAATGTTCCAAACAGGTGTTGTTTGAACTTCCCAGTATTTATTGTTTTGCCCCTGTCCCAGCTTTTTGGAACGTGTTGCAGGCATCAAATTCGGAATTAGCCTATATTTACAAAAATCAGCAAAGTTTTAAGTAAAACATTAAATATCTTTTCTTTATATGGTTTTCAATTAAATATATGTAAAATGAATTTACAAATCACTGCTTTCTGCGTTTATGTGCATTTAACATACTGTCCCAACTTTTTTGTAATTGGGGTTTGGCACCCCTGCTAAAGATGAGTAAAAAGGGTTATTAAAAATTCACCGTTTGGTGAATTTGCTTAATCTCGCACTGAAAAAAATGAGAAAAATCCAACCTTTAATTGAAGTAAATTTATTATGAGAAAAAAAAATCCCTCATCAAGAAATAATTATTTTTAACAAAACCACGTGTTCCACAATTATTGGCACCCCTGCATTTATATATAGAATAAAGTAATAATTTTAAATATTTGGTTGCATATCTTTTGTATGCCATGACTTCCTGATGTCTGTGACCCAACAACATCAAAAGACTCTTGATATCTTATTTTCTGGTACTCTTACAACTTAGCGATAATATAATGCATCTGCATTTGAATGGATCTCTATGGGAATTGGGGGGTGGGACTAGATTTAGCTGTAAATTATGCTGGAACACCAGGGAATACATGGTTGGTAAAATGGCTGTAAGTCATCAAGGGTCAGAGGTATCAAACGAGCCTCAAACCATCACTCTGCTGCCAGATATGCAGTCGATATGGATGGATCACTTTAAAGGGATAGTTCGGAATTTTGGACATAATGTCTCAATTACGACTTACCCATGATGTAGTTGATTGATGGAAACCATTTTCAGATAATTCCATGCTGTCCCTTCTTTTGGACATACACACATTGCTAATGCTAGCGCAACTCTAAGGTAACTGGTAGCATCCACTACCAAACGCACTTAAACACTCCACAGTGCACCCAAAGCAAATAAAATACGACGACAGTCTATCGGGGTTATTTTCAGTGATTATACCATAATTTTTTAAGTCAAACTATCGTTGAATCCTTTACTTTGTGCTGACCTATATTCTCTGTGGAAGTACGGAGGCAGAGCTAGCTGTAGATTAGCCAGGGTATCTGCCTGTAGGCTATGCTGTACTCCACAGTTGCCGACACAATCCGTTTTGCCGTAAAGTTACATATTTGGTAAACAACAAGTCAGCTAAACACAAACATGCTACAGAATAACACAGCATATACAAGCAAGCACACTGGCTACCAATTTGCAGGAAAAGTTTGACCACTTCCATGACTTCCCAATCGTGGCAACTAGCTAGCTAAATTGAATAGATAGATCAAGCATGCAATCATTTATTAGTTACCTGCTCGTCAGTTGTTTTCGGTGCATGAAGAAAAACAGGTGATGGCACAGCAGTCTTTTTTGATTTTAACATAGTCATCCTCCGTGAAATGGTCACTACACACTTACATACACTGAACGTTTTTAGAGTCTCAATTGGTGTGTTGACATCCATGCGAGCAGCAAGAAGCCACAGCTGCTTTCTTTGTTGATCTTCCACTAGAAATCGGTGAAAACTTTGTGGTGCCCATTTTTTTGCATGATTTGAACAACCTTTAAATACACACCGAAATACCATCTTACCTGAACGTTAGCTAACAATACTACGAGTCTGATTCTTTCACACGCGCGATATTGTTGTTGGCCGGCACTACATACGGCGGCAGAGCTATACTTTACGTTACCTACTAACGTAAAGTATCGCTCCGCCATACTTCCACGGAGAATTTAGGTGAGCACAAAGTAAAGGATTCAACGATAGTTTGGTATAATGATGGTATAATCACTGATGGTATAATCACTGAAAATAACCCCGATAGACTGTCGTCGTATTTTATTTGCTTTGGGTGCACTGTGGAGTGTTTAAGTGCGTTTGGTAGTGGATGCTAGCAGTTTCCTTAGAGTTGCGCTAGCATTAGCAAAAAGAAGGGACAGCATGGAATTATCTGAAAATGGTTTCCATCAATCAACTACATCATGGGTAAGTCGTAATTGAGACATTATGTCCAAAATTCCGAACTATCCCTTTAAGGGTTGTTTCTCCTGACAAATTTTCCTATTGAATTCTATGGAAAAATAAGTCAGGAGAAGAAACCCTTCAAGTTATCCATCTACATCTACTGTATTTCTGGCAGCAGAGTGATGGTTTAAGGCTTGTTTGATATGTAAGACCCTTGATGACTTATAGGCATTTTGCCAACCATGTATTCTATACTTTCCAGCATAATTTACAGCTAAATCTAGTCCCACCCCCCAATTCTCATAGAGATCCATTCAAATGCATAGATGTTATAGTATCGCTTGTAAGAGTACCATAAAATAAGATATCAAGAGTCTTTTGATGTTGTTGGGTCACAGACATCAGGAAGTCACGGCATGCAAAGGACATGCGACCAAATATTAAAAATGATTACTTTATTCTATATATAAATGCAGGGGTGCCAATAATTGTGGCATACATGGTTTTGTTAAAAATAATTATTTCTTGATGAGGGTTGATTTCTTGATTTTTTTTTCTCATAATAAATTTACTTCAATTAAAAGGTTGCATTTTTCTCATTTTTTCAATGTGAGCTTAAGCTAATTTCACCAAACGGTGAATTTTTAATAACCCTTTTTACTCATCTTTACCAGGGGTGCCAATAATAGTGGAGGGCACTGTACATGCACAATTGAAAAATGCAACAATTAACAGTGAAAATTATTGATAATACCACAAAGACCAATAATACCAATATGTAATTTTGGAATCTGACTTTGTAAATAAGAACATACAAGATATATATACATACAAGAATATTACCACCAGACTGGCCAAATAAAGATTAAATTAATAAGCTGCAATATCAACAACTTTATATCAACCTCAGTTGTCAGGAATATCAAGATGTTCAAATAATTTATCAAATGTTCAAGCCAGAATGGCTGTAAGGACTAGGAGTTAATTGTAGTTTAAGCATACTCCTAATGATAACCAAAAGAACAGTGTATAATTCAGTGGGTGAACAGTTTTTTTTTCCATTTATTTATTGTTTTTATAAATTATATCAAGTTGACATTCTATAAATAAATCTTGCAAATACAGTAACTACAGTTGGCTAAGTTGTAAATTGTTAAATTCCTCTTATGAAACAAGGACAATGGAAAATCCACTCATTGCTGACATAAAACTATTATAGCCAGGTGGAACACAACAGGGCAGCGATGACACTGGTGAATTGAGTGTTCAGCGCATTGGCCTGGCTTCAGTGGATTTGGTCAAACACTGTAATAGGCAGAGAGACAGTAGCCTACATGTCCAGAAAGGCATAAACAGACTGAATTCAAAAGCTCCTGTATGAAAATTACACAATAAAGGGAACGTTCTCACTTTGGATAGCCCTGTTCTAGATAAACTTAAGTGCAGTTCTGATAAAACTGAGTACATATGATCTTGAGAGAACTATTTCTCACAGAAAATGTCGTTTAACTGCAGAATGGGCAGTGGAACAAGGTACAGCACGTTGTGCATTCATTAAACCGTGGGGGTTTACTGCCTTTCTGTATTGTTACATGCAATAATGTTAGCTAGCTACTGCTGGCCAAGTAACTATGCCAGCAAGATGTTAGTTGTGGTATTTCAATTACGAGATGTAACGTCAGCTACTGTGTTCAACAAGTGTGCAAATTAGCAACCTAACTAGGTAAATAGTTCAACATCAGTCTGAAGTTGTAACTAGCAAACTGCAGACTGATGTCAGGATTGTTTAACCTTTTACCGCATAATTTTAGCATTTTATGAATTTACGGCAGATTTATTTTTGAGATGCTGGAACTTGCAACAAGAAAAAAAAAGTAGCCTAATGCAGCCGTTAATTTTACAGCAATAGGGAGTGCATATAGGAACAGCGGACAGTCGTCACCAGCTCAGCTGCCAGGAGATGATAGACGTTTGTTAAAATCTGGCAGTATAAATGCAATTGAAAGCAGCATTCCCCTTCGCTGTGAAACAGGTATGTACTGTATGTGGTCTTTGATCGATGGACCCTTTTATTATTATGCATTTTTTGATACAGTCGACACAATAATATTTCACATTGTAATCTTGATATTTTTAGTCATGCTTGTGCACACCCGTGTGTAACAGACAGGATGGTGTACACGCGTTGTGCACACGCCTATGTGGCCGGACTTATATGCGCCCATAAAATAACATGTGAACAACTGTGACATGTTTGTGGTGGTTTTAGCGCAATTGCTTTCGACTTTTACAGAAGTGCGTCAACTTTTAAAATCACATTCAGAACACTAGACATTAACACAATACACAAAGTTAAATTATTTAGGAAGCTTTCAAACACCCAATGCGTGGTTTGAGAGTGCTTTCCCATTGATGCAATTGGCTGAAACAGCTAGACCGAGACACTCAGATCACCAGTATAACATAATGCAATATGACAGCGCTAGCCAAAAATGACACGTCGTAGGTGCAACGATAATCAGACCATAACTTAAAAGATAGGGTGCAGCATGCAGCCGCGAGTTTACCCGCATTCATGGTGGCGCAGCGGTAATACTCTAATCACTTGTTGAAATGAAAAGAATAGCCTATATCAAAGTTTGAATCTCGTTGAAGGCAAGCGCATCAATCAATCGATCAACAATAAAGAATGCACAACGATGTGTGTACCCTTGGTCCTGTGACATGAGATGTCATGCCAAACTTATTTATTTATTACTTTTTTACAAGGACTGTTGGATTAAAGTTGTATTATTGACGGTGAAACAACATGTGACTGGTAACGTGGAAACGATGTATTGACGTCGTCTATGTAATTTTCAACCTTCACATACCTCAAAGGCAACGTCACAGATTGACTGTTAAATTGCAATATCATTACAAAATTCTATTTTTAACATTATGAATTTAATGTTTAAAAACCTTCAAATTTGAACCACCTTACAACATAAAGTTGACGTTATATACTGGAAGTGGAAATGTGGAAATGTACCAAGTACATATGGTATAGCTGTGAAAACCTTCTATTCCAAGAGAACAGGCATGTTAAAAATGTATATTCTGATTAGGTAAGATGCAATGAGAACAATGAGAAAATGACTATAAACTTTCTGTCCACTGTAGTTGACATCATGCATTAAGGTTGTAATCTGCATGTGTGGCCTATGTTTTCAATGAGCCATTTGGTGCACATTTCTGTCATAAAAGGGCTGTAAACATCGGCAGAGTTTGCCATTTAAGCAAGGGGTGCCAGTGTGGGAATGTGGGGGGGGGGTTACTGATTGGGGGTAGACTGCCTATCGCAGAGGGTGAAGGGGGGTGGGCCTAGTGCCTGATGGAGATTTGCAAGCATGACCCGGGGTGGGGGTGGGTGTCAGATTGCTATTGTGGACTCACTGGACTGGGGAGTGAGGGTGTGAAATTTAAGATTACAAACTTGGGGGTGGGTATTCTAATTGCTATCTTGGACCGGGGCGGGGGGGTGCGCCGATTGAGATCTCAGGCCACTTAGACGCCCCCTTAATCTTCACCAATGGATGTACATGACTACAAGGATGTACAAACAGGCACTCACCCTTTTCCTCTCTCCTTCCATCCCTCTTCCCCTCACTCCCCCTTTCTCCCTCTATCCCCCTCTTTCTCTATCTCTCCTTTTCTCTCTATCTCTCCCTCTCTGTCCCACTGTTCTTATGTTTTCACAGGATGCCACTATTGTGACCTTTATGATTGTTATTACTGTATTTCTGCTTTTTCAATATGTACAGGCCTAGTATGTTTGTTTTTCTGACTGGGAAAAAAACTTAATCACAAAAAATATTTTTTATAGTTGTGGTAAGTGTGCAGAAAACACATTTTTATTGTATTCCATTAATTTAAAATAGTGGGATTATACTCAAACATTTATATCTGTTAAATGTATTGGTGCTAGTCTACTGGATCAACTAATGTTAAGTAAATGAGACTGCACACAAATCTAGGTAAATCTTATGAACCTTCCTATTTTTTATTATTACATACCGGTTAGCACCTGATGTTTAGGCACATTGTCTTCCTCTATTGTATTCCAATACAAATTATCCTAATCATTTTGTATACCTTTAATGCATGATTTTCATTGTAGTGGACTATTATGTAACTGCAATATTTTAAAAACTAATTTAACATTCCTTCCCATGTCCTTATAAGTAATAAAAAACAAAAAAAATGGTTAAACAGGAGTGTATAAGAATAGCACAGTTACAGGTGATTGGTATATTGAGTGAAAGGAGTTCATCTGAGCTGTCTGTAATGTGCCTGCAGCTTATTAGAGGTAATTTGAGTGCAAAAGCTGGCCACACCCACCTAGACAACAGTCATTCCCTTCCCCCACGGACAAAGCAACTTTCCCTCCAAAATTTTGGCCAATCAAAAAATCCCCAAATGAGGACACCTTTGCGTCTGCCCAGCAACAAGAGGTCCTCACTTAACGGGTTAATAAATTTTTCTCCCTGTTGCTTGTTTAAGGAATGTAAAGTGTTAGCAGTGGTGCTGGCATGGTCTAGTGTTGACGTTCAGTGTCTGTTTCTCACTATGTAGTACAGAAACACGGGTCCTCAGTTCTATAGTCTCCGTTCTCGGTCCTCACTATGGATGCCATACAAGTATGTGTGTGTGTGTGTGTGTGTGTGTGTGTGTGTGTGTGTGTGTGTGTGTGTGTGTGTGTGTGTGTGTGTGTGTGTGTGTGTGTGTGTGTGTGTGTGTGTGTGTGTATATATATATCTGTTTGTTACGACCCCTGGTCCAGCTAATCGCCTCCACCTGAGAGTGGCTGATTAAAAGATTAAAAATCTGCCTTGCGAGTGAAAGATCACTCTTTTGCTGACCATGCACTTCGCCACCCTAACCAGCCGTGTCTCGCCGTGGTGGTTCCTCCCTGCCTCTAGCCTCAGCTTCCTGTTTTTTTTTTTATACCATTATTCATTGACTCGTCCCTAACATGGCATTTTGCCTGACAGTACATTTGTTGAAAGGAATGAGCATAAAAAACAACAAGACAGAGATAAGACCGCTAAAACACACTTTCCCTCACGTGATTCTTTCGTCCTGATTCAGTGTGTTTTTCGTCCCGCACGGCAGGGACGAAAGACACATTGCACTCATCCTGTTTGCAGCCAATTTATATCCGACTTGTTTATGCTGGTAACAAAATTCCCATTGCTATTAGTGAGGGACACATACAAGTTATTTGTCAGAAAATATGGCCTCTCTAGCTCTATTGACTTTTGAGTAAACCGGATGAATGTAAAAAGTTAATCTTTCGACCCGGTTCTCCCCTACTTGAACATTAAAACAACACTTTTATACCGATTTGCTCTAACGCAATCATGAACAACACATCTATAATGTTTTTATTGTTTTATGTTTATGATCTTTTTTGTGCGCGTGTACTAAGCTGTAACCCAGACAATAAAGTTGTCTGAGGACTACCTCTGAGTGACGTGACGTATGAAAAGGCGTTCCCATAGAAGAGGCGTTCCCGAAGAAGGGGCGTTCTGTAAGAGTCTGCACACTGCAGATGGATGATATACTGTGATCTGGAAGGCGAAGACAAGCCATTTGGTTGCTCCATGCAGCGGATTTCTCCAAATTGAAGAAAAACGAACTTGGTGCATCCATGTCTTTTACTTTAACAAATCGAGCTCTGATCATAGCCCGCTTTACTTGCTTTTGCAAACGCATGTCCAGCTCACTTCTTTTATTCTGTAGTAGTCCTCCATTCTCAAGGTTGCTATGATTAAATAAACTGCTTTCTATGTTAGTAATGTCCTGTTCCAGTGTCCGGACAGCTTCTCTTATTTTTGCTGCTGAATTAAAAAGGTATTGCTGACAGAAGACACGGATCTGCGCCTTTTCCACCTCCCACCATTGGCTCAAAGAGACAAACTCCCCCATTTTTGATTTCCATATTTCCCAAAAACACACAAATCTTTCAGTAAAATCATTGTCTTGCAGCAGTTTAGTGTTAAAAAGCCAACAGGAGTGTGGTCTCACTGAAGGGGAGAGACATGGCTCAACAGCAGTCAAATGATGATCTGTAAAACCAACAGGATAAATAAAACTACTTAGTACTCTTGCACTAAAAGCCTGTGAAAGATAAAAACCTGTCTAGCCTCGCTGTACTCACCCTATTGTCTAACACCTTCACCGATGTATATTGCCTTAGAGCTGGATGTTTGACCCTCCAAGCATCAATTACATCCAGCTGAGATATTAACCGGGATAAAGAAATGGATGACTGGAGGTGGGGTTCTTCACTTGTCCTATCTAAGTTAAAATCCACAGTGTAGTTCCAATCCCCTCCCATAACAATACACTCACTCTGATCACACTGCAGTAGTGCATCCCTCAGTTTCTTAAAAACATCCACACGTTCAGATCCCTCATTAGGAGCATAGACATTTATAAAGCTTTTACTGATACCACTCTACCCCTCACTATTTCAGATGTAGATAGCACCTTTACCCCTAAACTATGAGAGAAAAGAATGGCTACCCCAGCACTAAAATTAGCCCCATGGCTTAGGATATATTTACCCTTCCACCATAAGCCCCAATCTACCTCATTATTAAAATCACTATGGGTTTTTTGCAATAAAACTACATCTAATCTTTTCTGCTCACACACCTCAGAGACTAGAGCCCTCTTCTGGCTATCCCTTCCACCATTTATATTTAAAGAACCCACCCTTAGACCTTTCATATATAGGTTTAAGAGGGAAAGTGGAAAAAAATCAGTAAAAGAAAACAGGAGAGAGAACACACCCGGTGATGCATGATCATCATTAATATATTTTATTAATAGTTATTTACTTTTTCGTTCCTTGCTTTTTAACAGTCTTCCCTTTCTTGGACATGGCCGTTTTCTCAAAGCAGTGACATGCTTCCTCAGACGAAAGCGTTTCTTTTCATCCAATAAATCAAGACCTACATGCTTCTGCAATGTAGAGACTGATCTAATGAATTTCGCAGTGTCAGGAAAATAATCAGTCACATTAACGGATTTTCCAAATGTTTCGTCGAGAAAATCATTTATCTCATCCAGTGTATATAAATTTTGAGCTTGAAATGACGGTTCTGAAACAGACAATCCATTTCGTCATCTTCGTTTTTTTCTCGACTGTCAGTGACACTCAAAAGCTTTTCCACCTCCTCCCCACTGGCCTGCTCTGTCTGGCTGGGCTCACCACCCCCAACTTCGGATGCGATCTCCGCCCCAGTCTCATTAATCACTTCGGCACCACTCGCTTGTTTGGAAGTCTCCTCGCCGGGTTCAGCCAGAGCTTCCCCCACCGGTTGCTCAGGTGTTATTGAGCGAGAGACAGTCTCATCTACAGCAGAGGAAACCCGCACCTTCTCTTGCATGTTCTTCCCCTGTTCGCCCTGCACACTCGTCCCCTCACCAGGGGCAGTGGATAACGACGGGGCACCTGAGCTCTCCCCAGCTCGCTGTCTATGCGGACAGGCGAATGCGTTTGTGGACAATATCACCACATTCGAAGCATTTCATGCTACCCGAACTTGCATAAACCATATACTGTCCGTCTTCATGTTTTACCCTGAATTAAACTTCTAAACTCTGGGTTGGAGAGTCAAGAAACATATACACTTGCCTTCGAAGAGACTGGACATGTTTCAGTTTTTCATTCCTACACCCCAAACCTATAGTTTTAAAGGGGCTTGCGAATTTCCCGAACCGAGCTCTCGCTCCAGGGCCTCATTGGAAATAAAAGGGGGAACACCGGACACCGTAATACGGGTAGAAGGCACAGACAATGGCAAAACTTGAACATAAACATCATAAAGAAAAACTAAACTATGAACACCAACCATATCTCCAACAGAGAGGAGAACCTCCTCTACTGTGACAGTCTGATCAGGCATAATTCTAACTCCATGTTGGAGAGAAAGGAATGGCGTCTCTCTGCTAGACGCCATCCCTAAAGAAACCCGACAAAAACAGTCAAAACAAAACTAAATACAAACAATCAATCTTGCATTAGCAAAAAAATAAAAAAATAATAATTAATGAAGAAAAAAAGGCTAATTATCTTACCCGACCATGCAGATAACATAGATTGAAAAAAAAACTATTAACGAGGAAAATAGAAACAAGAGAAATTCAAAAACCGCGCCAATCTCACACACTCGCTCCACACCACACTCTCTTCTTCTTCTTGGCTTTTTACGGCGGTTGGCATCCAGTATTGTTGCATTACCGCCACCTTCTGTATTTCTCAAAGCACTTAACTAAATCCTATCCCACAAACCAGTTTCCTTTATGAAGTTAAAAATTATGTTTCGCCCCGTGATGTTTTCTGCTGCCTTGACTATCTTTTTAAAAGTCACCTCTTCAATTCCCACTTCTCTCAGCTCCTCCTTCATATTCTCCCTTTCCCTTTGATACTTATTACACCTTATAATCGCATGTTCCACGGTCTCTTCTTCCTGACAGTAATCACATTGACCTGTAGGATGTTTCCCAATTAAATTCAATGTTTCATTTAATGCACTATGTCCCATCCTTAATCTTGTAATAATGACCTCCTCTCTCCTGTTTCCAATATTGTATTTTCTGTTTACATCGACTTTTCTCTGTATTTGGTATAGATGCCTACCTTTCACTTCTCTATCCCAACACTCCTGCCATTTCTGTATCACTTTCTTCCATATTACGCCTTTAGCTTCTGCTTTGCTTATTTGTATTTCTACCTGTATCTCCTCATTTGCTAAAGCCTCCTAGGCCAATACATCCACAGCTTCATTTCCCTCGACCCCAACATGAGCTGGAACCCACATAATTGCTTTTTCAATACCTTTCTGAACTATATTCTTGTGCACTTGAAGAACTTTAAACAATAAACCTTCCCGACCCTTCCACTTGAAAGATACTATACTTTTAAGAACTGAACTTGAGTCAGAGCAAACTACTACCTTATCTGGTTTGAGCTCTTCCACCCACTGTAATGCCAGCAATATCACATACATTTCCACTGTGTATATTCCCAGGTTGTGCGTTTACTTACTTTAATATTATTCTTAAGAATTATAAAGGCCGTTCCTGCCTTAACAGTTTCTGGATCCACTGACCCATCTGTATATATCTGTAAGAAACCTGGATATTTATGTTCTACATAATTCACAAATCCTTTAACCAAATCAATTTCACCTTCCTTCCTCCTTTTGAGCTCTAAAAGATAGACCCAGAACTAGTATTCTTAACCTTGCCATGTTCCCAGCAAGGTTGCAGAACTCCCTTCGTAGGGTGGGAATTGTCATGCCCCCTCAAATAAGTCCAATAATTTGCCATGAGTTGTTTCCTTCTCAATTCTACTGGCATTTCCCCTGTCTCAACCTGCAGTGCACATCTGGGAGAAGTCTTGACCGCCCCACAGCATACCCTAAGAGCTTGTGCCTGTACTACATCTAGCTTTGCCAATAATGTTTTGGCTGCTGAACCATACGCAATACATCCATAATCAAATACCGAATGAATCAGCCCAACATATATAGTCTTTAAGGAGGTTCTGCTCCCCACTTCAACCCTGTGTAGGGAACATGCCTCTATATTCCTACATGTGGAGTATTACTCATGCAAGATGTTTACATATACATTTAGCAGTAATGGTGATAGACAATTAAAACATGTTAGTCTTACCAGTCTTCACCTGGGCACCATAAATGTAGAGAATATCCTCGACGGGGCGCCATAAACGTAAGGAATATGCCTATATATATATATATATATACATAAAATCTTACATGGGATGCCAGAAATATAGGCAATAACTATGGAATAATGAGGTTTACCCTTATTATTCTTAGTTAGGTTAAAATTAAATCAGTCTCATTTGATTATTATGGATTATAATTACTACTACTTCAATTTACCATCAAAGCACTAATAACTAATAATTCTTTAGCGTTGAAGGTATTACGTTCTAAGGATTAGGTTTGACTCAGTTCTCGTGTTCATACGACATCAAAACAGACACCAGGTTTAACAAAAATAGATTTATTAAACAAGGAAAAAAACATGAATATTACGTTCTACTAAATGGACATATTGTGTGGTGTGCGTATTGTAGCATTTGTGTGTGTATGCACATATGTGTGTGTATGTGTCGGTGTGTAGGCCTATGCCACGTGTGTGTTCAGGGAACAAAGGAATCACGTGGAGCAAGCTGTGTCACAGCACGGTGGTGATTATTGATCTTAAATCTGATATTAGCCTACTATAAATAAGTTCACGCACTTCGGTCAAGAAATAACGTATTTATCATCTACAGTAAGCAAAAATGAGATCATATCACACGAATGTTAGTACGTGTTAGGTAGAGGGATAAACCAGTGAGGCCTGCTCGGGTTAGTTAGTTGCACCACATTAGCAATAAAAGGTAGGCCAGCCGGCTAGCTTGCTAACCAGCGCAACACGTTTATACAGCTCTTATCGTACAAAATCGAGATGCAATCAAATTACCGATAAACAGTTCAGACTAAAATCCTAAGCTATGCCTGGGATGTTTGATCAGTCTTACTGAGGTCCGCGGTGAGTTGATTACAGCTGGCTTGTCCGTGATGTGGATGGTGAGGGTGTCTCCTGGTAGGGATGCGGGTCGTCTGGTCGTCTTTGTCCTTGGCTGGAACACACCTCGGTCGGAGTTTCATTTATTCAGTTCTATGGTTAGATGCCGTAGGCAAGCTAACCCGTTTGCGTCGCTCTCCGCGGCCTTTGATGCTGTTGCCGCTGTATTGCTGGTGCAATGGAGATCCACCTTAGAAATTGCAGTGCTGCCTCTTCTGCAGTTGTGTGCAGCACGACCGAGGAAGAGAAGAAGAAGTGAATAGGGAATAGGGGGAGAGAGACTGGAATTCTTCAGTCTTCTCTGCTTTATGGTTTTATGACCCTTACTCGTATTTCCGAGCTACAGGATTGGCTACGGAAATCACGCTGGGGTCCATTTTGAACATGTGGCTTGTGTTACCTGTGGAATGAATGGAAATGTAGTCCATTGTCCCTACATCCCCCCTTTTGGTCTGGGAATGCAGCTTAAGCCAGTATTCCTTGAGCACAAAAGTCAGTTGACAGTTCACAGGTCCTCAAGTTCATTTAAAATGTCACAACAAAATGGCAGTCCAAGGGAGCTGACAAGTGTCACAATGCTGAAACACACTCAAGAAATGTCAAACATCCAGGCAGTTTATAAGTGACTGACAAACATCCAGGCATTCATCATCAGTTATCTAACTGGCCTAAAATAAATGACATGGCACAATGTAAAACATCTGAGTTCTAATCGTAAACAGCTTGGTTACAAAACAAAAGAAACCTTGGTGAAACGGTTAGTTGTTTTGTTACTTCAGGTGTTATTAGGTAGTGTCCAGAAGGTGGAGCACTAACAGTTATGACCCAGCCATTAAATTAATTAGATGACATGAGGATTAAGGATGGATAGGCTGTAGCCTTTGGTAAAGTCTGGTTCAGACTGACAAATTATTTTGGTCCCTTCAGAGGTTACTGGTGAGGGCTGTCATCTGGCACATGTGAGGAGGCCATTTTTATATCAGGACAAGGTCCTGTATCCAAGTTTTAAGCTAATGGCTGTGTCATCAAGAGGGAAATGGAGGTATGATCTCATTTCTAAATGACGGTATAATTTGTTGCTCCTATGTGGTACAGTAGGTGAGCTTAACATTAGGGGTTCTTGTCAAAAGTCCTACATAATACAATTATGCAAGGGAAGTTGTGTAACAGAAGATAGGGACACGGCATGTCAATACATCTGTAAATGTTGCACTGTAGTCTCTACTTGCACTAATTTAACCATGATTCAACCAATTTTTGAGGGAAGCAATGGTAATGTAGGTGTTAAGACAGAGCATGTAATTTTACAGGGTCTGCTTACGATCTGCGTTTGCTGCTGCTACATACAAATCTAAGTGACTGCTGTAAGCCGCCTGTAGATAACGCACCCCCCTTTTTCCGGTGGAAAAGGTGTGTGGAAAAGTAAAAAGAAGTGGAAGTGAGCCTGTGAGGCTACCACGGCTATCAATCATAACTCTACTCGACGTCTTCTGACGGAGACTGACTAAGATTGGATAGCCTTGTGGAGTGGTTACTCACGGCATGCTTGCTATTGAATTGATTCAAATGTCCAAGCTGTCCTCAGAAGAGCTGAAGAAGCTTTCTTCAGATGCGGCGTCTTCCCTATCAGAGTCATGCTTGTGACTCTCAAGCTTAGGCCTACCAGGTCTGTCTTTTCTCCAATTCTGGCTAGAATCGGAGTGTGAGAAGCGACCACGGTGGCCCTTAACTGAGAACCTATTGTTTATCCGTCTTTTTAAGTCCTTAGGTTTAAAAGTGGAAATCTGGAAAGTGCCAGGGGGTTTAGTTAGAACATCCTGCTTAGATGGTTCTACCCTCTCGTTCTTAGGCACAATCCTTAATGTGTCCCAGACTGTTTGAGCCTCATTGCGTAGTTCAAGAGCTGAACACTGGCCTCTTGAAAACAATGAAACATGGGTTCGTACAAATGGGTGCAAGTTGTGCACGAACAGGGATCTAAAGGCTTGATCTTCATCTAAGCCTGGCCCATTTCTACCTTGGAAAAATGCATTTCTGAGACGTTGGTAGTAAATGCGGGGTGGTTCTGTGCGACCATGTTTGATGTCCACAGCTTTAAT
>CM056385.1:57656718-57693447 GCA_029718625.1 Synaphobranchus kaupii
GTTTTTTGAGTCGCGATTTGGCTGTAAAGTCTCTGGCAAGATCTGGCAACCCTGCACCCCACCCTTGCACGGCCATGTCACATGTTTTTTTTCTTGTATTTGAAGGAAAACGTCAGCGAAGCCGCGCATCATTTTTTTAAAACGAAGCTTCATGTCACATTTAAACAACCAAAATGTTTGTGTACTTCTTGAAGTGTGCTCCCGAATGTACTCAGCGTGTATCATACAGGGGTTTAAAGTATACTACATTTAGAGAAAATTTCACCTACTTAACTTTTTCGTCCTGTCTACTCAACAAGCCTACCTCATAGTATGGAAGGGTGCTGATTCGGACACAGCCCTGGAGACAGCTTCCGCTTACAGGTTCCATGGATTCCTATGGGAGCTTCTCATTGGTGCATGAAGCAATTTTTGGAGGCTGCCATGTTAGACTATGGGGGATTTTTGGAACCAGACCATGCGCACTGGGTACTTAACATGACTTTTGAAACCATTGGGTACCTAAACATGCAGACCCAATTGGAATTAAGAAAATCTTATAACTTCTTCTGTGGGGCGCAGAAAAAAATAAATAATTAGAATTTAAAAGAACGGTCCAAAATGGTATAATTTGGCCTGAGTGATTTCGTAGTTTTTAAAGGACTTTAATGGGGAAATTTGCTTTTTGGCACCAGAGTGTCTGCAATACCTCTGGTGACCACTGGAGTTTGTGAGCTTCAAGGAGAATATCAATCCCTGGTCCCCTGGGCCTGCCACATGACTGAATAAGGAGATGTCACTAGAGTGACAGCACTCATCACTCAGGGAGACAAAGCCCCTACAGACTGCAGTACACACCTTGGCTACAAGGTGGAGAAAAAATATTAGGTTTTAAATGTTAACAAACTAAATACATATATATTTTTGGCTTTCTCAGATGTAAGAAAAGTTTTACTTTCATAAAAATTGGAAATGAGAATATTGTGAATGTTGGTTTTAAAAACCTGCGAGATGACATTTGCAGATATGTCAAGTGGAGTACAGACACATAGATATACTGAAAATGCAATCACGTTATCAGCGTCTGCTTTCTATAGAAACTCAGTTTTAAATGTAGACTGGCCACAATCTTATCTATGGAATATGTTCTTGTTAAATTTATATAATCGTTTTATTTAATTATCTTTTCTTTTAAACTGAGAAAGTGCTTTTAAATTATTATGTGAAATATGCCCCACATTCACATGTGTCTATGGTACATAATCTAGGTCTCCTCTTCATGTATATCTATGGTACGTAATCTCAGCTTTCCCTATCACAGGGTTACGGGCTGTCCATCCGAGCCCTCTGTAGTTTTTACACAGTTGATATTATATTTGTATTAGAATATTAAAGTATTGCAGCCACAATTTAACATTTCACAGTGCCATTAAAGATCTAAATATGACTGCATATGATCTGTTCAGGAACTGTGTCTACCCAATACCACTGAAACACACACAGTGCATAGAGGACTCTTACCAGAACACACCAGTCCCACATCATTTCCATGGGAGCAGGATTGATTTTGTGAGGGTGCTGTGGGACAGAAGTCAATCTGAGATTCATGGCCTCTACACTGGATCTCCTGTGCCCACACCTGGCCCTCACCCTGCCCAAATTCAGCTGCCCCCCACAGCTCTACAGGAGGCCCACAGCTCAGCTGCCTGCACACAACCTCTGCGTCCCGCTGGTCAAAGTCAGCATCACACAACATGCCCCAGGAGCTCCCATGATGCATCTCGACTCTCCCAGAGCACCGTTTAGCCCCGCCCACCAGCCTGACATTTCCTAAACAGAGAATAAAGAGAGAATCATCAGCAGTGACTGGCACCTTATTCCAGAGACAACATTCAGCTATAGTACTTGAAAGGAGATCCACTCTCTATTTTTTTATTTTGTTTTGTAATCTGTTATTACAATTTTTATATTATAGTAATAATAACTTGCTATGTTCTGATGTTTTTGTATATTGTTATTCATTCACTGTAAATAATTCTGTTTTGTTTGTTTGCTGAAGCACTTTGTGCTATAATACTTGAAGAGATTTGCTCTGTGTGTGTGTGTGTGTGTGTGTGTGTGTGTGTGTGTATATATATATCTGTTTGTTACGACCCCTGGTCCAGCTAATCGCCTCCACCTGAGAGTGGCTGATTAAAAGATTAAAAATCTGCCTTGCGAGTGAAAGATCACTCTTTTGCTGACCATGCACTTCGCCACCCTAACCAGCCGTGTCTCGCCGTGGTGGTTCCTCCCTGCCTCTAGCCTCAGCTTCCTGTTTTTTTTTTTATACCATTATTCATTGACTCGTCCCTAACATGGCATTTTGCCTGACAGTACATTTGTTGAAAGGAATGAGCATAAAAAACAACAAGACAGAGATAAGACCGCTAAAACACACTTTCCCTCACGTGATTCTTTCGTCCCGATTCAGTGTGTTTTTCGTCCCGCACGGCAGGGACGAAAGACACATTGCACTCATCCTGTTTGCAGCCAATTTATATCCGACTTGTTTATGCTGGTAACAAAATTCCCATTGCTATTAGTGAGGGACACATACAAGTTATTTGTCAGAAAATATGGCCTCTCTAGCTCTATTGACTTTTGAGTAAACCGGATGAATGTAAAAAGTTAATCTTTCGACCCGGTTCTCCCCTACTTGAACATTAAAACAACACTTTTATACCGATTTGCTCTAACGCAATCATGAACAACACATCTATAATGTTTTTATTGTTTTATGTTTATGATCTTTTTTGTGCGCGTGTACTAAGCTGTAACCCAGACAATAAAGTTGTCTGAGGACTACCTCTGAGTGACGTGACGTATGAAAAGGCGTTCCCATAGAAGAGGCGTTCCCGAAGAAGGGGCGTTCTGTAAGAGTCTGCACACTGCAGATGGATGATATACTGTGATCTGGAAGGCGAAGACAAGCCATTTGGTTGCTCCATGCAGCGGATTTCTCCAAATTGAAGAAAAACGAACTTGGTGCATCCATGTCTTTTACTTTAACAAATCGAGCTCTGATCATAGCCCGCTTTACTTGCTTTTGCAAACGCATGTCCAGCTCACTTCTTTTATTCTGTAGTAGTCCTCCATTCTCAAGGTTGCTATGATTAAATAAACTGCTTTCTATGTTAGTAATGTCCTGTTCCAGTGTCCGGACAGCTTCTCTTATTTTTGCTGCTGAATTAAAAAGGTATTGCTGACAGAAGACACGGATCTGCGCCTTTTCCACCTCCCACCATTGGCTCAAAGAGACAAACTCCCCCATTTTTGATTTCCATATTTCCCAAAAACACACAAATCTTTCAGTAAAATCATTGTCTTGCAGCAGTTTAGTGTTAAAAAGCCAACAGGAGTGTGGTCTCACTGAAGGGGAGAGACATGGCTCAACAGCAGTCAAATGATGATCTGTAAAACCAACAGGATAAATAAAACTACTTAGTACTCTTGCACTAAAAGCCTGTGAAAGATAAAAACCTGTCTAGCCTCGCTGTACTCACCCTATTGTCTAACACCTTCACCGATGTATATTGCCTTAGAGCTGGATGTTTGACCCTCCAAGCATCAATTACATCCAGCTGAGATATTAACCGGGATAAAGAAATGGATGACTGGAGGTGGGGTTCTTCACTTGTCCTATCTAAGTTAAAATCCACAGTGTAGTTCCAATCCCCTCCCATAACAATACACTCACTCTGATCACACTGCAGTAGTGCATCCCTCAGTTTCTTAAAAACATCCACACGTTCAGATCCCTCATTAGGAGCATAGACATTTATAAAGCTTTTACTGATACCACTCTACCCCTCACTATTTCAGATGTAGATAGCACCTTTACCCCTAAACTATGAGAGAAAAGAATGGCTACCCCAGCACTAAAATTAGCCCCATGGCTTAGGATATATTTACCCTTCCACCATAAGCCCCAATCTACCTCATTATTAAAATCACTATGGGTTTTTTGCAATAAAACTACATCTAATCTTTTCTGCTCACACACCTCAGAGACTAGAGCCCTCTTCTGGCTATCCCTTCCACCATTTATATTTAAAGAACCCACCCTTAGACCTTTCATATATAGGTTTAAGAGGGAAAGTGGAAAAAAATCAGTAAAAGAAAACAGGAGAGAGAACACACCCGGTGATGCATGATCATCATTAATATATTTTATTAATAGTTATTTACTTTTTCGTTCCTTGCTTTTTAACAGTCTTCCCTTTCTTGGACATGGCCGTTTTCTCAAAGCAGTGACATGCTTCCTCAGACGAAAGCGTTTCTTTTCATCCAATAAATCAAGACCTACATGCTTCTGCAATGTAGAGACTGATCTAATGAATTTCGCAGTGTCAGGAAAATAATCAGTCACATTAACGGATTTTCCAAATGTTTCGTCGAGAAAATCATTTATCTCATCCAGTGTATATAAATTTTGAGCTTGAAATGACGGTTCTGAAACAGACAATCCATTTCGTCATCTTCGTTTTTTTCTCGACTGTCAGTGACACTCAAAAGCTTTTCCACCTCCTCCCCACTGGCCTGCTCTGTCTGGCTGGGCTCACCACCCCCAACTTCGGATGCGATCTCCGCCCCAGTCTCATTAATCACTTCGGCACCACTCGCTTGTTTGGAAGTCTCCTCGCCGGGTTCAGCCAGAGCTTCCCCCACCGGTTGCTCAGGTGTTATTGAGCGAGAGACAGTCTCATCTACAGCAGAGGAAACCCGCACCTTCTCTTGCATGTTCTTCCCCTGTTCGCCCTGCACACTCGTCCCCTCACCAGGGGCAGTGGATAACGACGGGGCACCTGAGCTCTCCCCAGCTCGCTGTCTATGCGGACAGGCGAATGCGTTTGTGGACAATATCACCACATTCGAAGCATTTCATGCTACCCGAACTTGCATAAACCATATACTGTCCGTCTTCATGTTTTACCCTGAATTAAACTTCTAAACTCTGGGTTGGAGAGTCAAGAAACATATACACTTGCCTTCGAAGAGACTGGACATGTTTCAGTTTTTCATTCCTACACCCCAAACCTATAGTTTTAAAGGGGCTTGCGAATTTCCCGAACCGAGCTCTCGCTCCAGGGCCTCATTGGAAATAAAAGGGGGAACACCGGACACCGTAATACGGGTAGAAGGCACAGACAATGGCAAAACTTGAACATAAACATCATAAAGAAAAACTAAACTATGAACACCAACCATATCTCCAACAGAGAGGAGAACCTCCTCTACTGTGACAGTCTGATCAGGCATAATTCTAACTCCATGTTGGAGAGAAAGGAATGGCGTCTCTCTGCTAGACGCCATCCCTAAAGAAACCCGACAAAAACAGTCAAAACAAAACTAAATACAAACAATCAATCTTGCATTAGCAAAAAAATAAAAAAATAATAATTAATGAAGAAAAAAAGGCTAATTATCTTACCCGACCATGCAGATAACATAGATTGAAAAAAAAACTATTAACGAGGAAAATAGAAACAAGAGAAATTCAAAAACCGCGCCAATCTCACACACTCGCTCCACACCACACTCTCTTCTTCTTCTTGGCTTTTTACGGCGGTTGGCATCCAGTATTGTTGCATTACCGCCACCTTCTGTATTTCTCAAAGCACTTAACTAAATCCTATCCCACAAACCAGTTTCCTTTATGAAGTTAAAAATTATGTTTCGCCCCGTGATGTTTTCTGCTGCCTTGACTATCTTTTTAAAAGTCACCTCTTCAATTCCCACTTCTCTCAGCTCCTCCTTCATATTCTCCCTTTCCCTTTGATACTTATTACACCTTATAATCGCATGTTCCACGGTCTCTTCTTCCTGACAGTAATCACATTGACCTGTAGGATGTTTCCCAATTAAATGCAATGTTTCATTTAATGCACTATGTCCCATCCTTAATCTTGTAATAATGACCTCCTCTCTCCTGTTTCCAATATTGTATTTTCTGTTTACATCGACTTTTCTCTGTATTTGGTATAGATGCCTACCTTTCACTTCTCTATCCAACACTCCTGCCATTTCTGTATCACTTTCTTCCATATTACGCCTTTAGCTTCTGCTTTGCTTATTTGTATTTCTACCTGTATCTCCTCATTTGCTAAAGCCTCCTAGGCCAATACATCCACAGCTTCATTTCCCTCGACCCCAACATGAGCTGGAACCCACATAATTGCTTTTTCAATACCTTTCTGAACTATATTCTTGTGCACTTGAAGAACTTTAAACAATAAACCTTCCCGACCCTTCCACTTGAAAGATACTATACTTTTAAGAACTGAACTTGAGTCAGAGCAAACTACTACCTTATCTGGTTTGAGCTCTTCCACCACTGTAATGCCAGCAATATCACATACATTTCCACTGTGTATATTCCCAGGTTGTGCGTTTACTTACTTTAATATTATTCTTAAGAATTATAAAGGCCGTTCCTGCCTTAACAGTTTCTGGATCCACTGACCCATCTGTATATATCTGTAAGAAACCTGGATATTTATGTTCTACATAATTCACAAATCCTTTAACCAAATCAATTTCACCTTCCTTCCTCCTTTTGAGCTCTAAAAGATAGACCCAGAACTAGTATTCTTAACCTTGCCATGTTCCCAGCAAGGTTGCAGAACTCCCTTCGTAGGGTGGGAATTGTCATGCCCCCCTCAAATAAGTCCAATAATTTGCCATGAGTTGTTTCCTTCTCAATTCTACTGGCATTTCCCCTGTCTCAACCTGCAGTGCACATCTGGGAGAAGTCTTGACCGCCCCACAGCATACCCTAAGAGCTTGTGCCTGTACTACATCTAGCTTTGCCAATAATGTTTTGGCTGCTGAACCATACGCAATACATCCATAATCAAATACCGAATGAATCAGCCCAACATATATAGTCTTTAAGGAGGTTCTGCTCCCACTTCAACCCTGTGTAGGGAACATGCCTCTATATTCCTACATGTGGAGTATTACTCATGCAAGATGTTTACATATACATTTAGCAGTAATGGTGATAGACAATTAAAACATGTTAGTCTTACCAGTCTTCACCTGGGCACCATAAATGTAGAGAATATCCTCGACGGGGCGCCATAAACGTAAGGAATATGCCTATATATATATATATATACATAAAATCTTACATGGGATGCCAGAAATATAGGCAATAACTATGGAATAATGAGGTTTTACCCTTATTATTCTTAGTTAGGTTAAAATTAAATCAGTCTCATTTGATTATTATGGATTATAATTACTACTACTTCAATTTACCATCAAAGCACTAATAACTAATAATTATTTAGCGTTGAAGGGTATTACGTTCTAAGGATTAGGTTTGACTCAGTTCTCGTGTTCATACGACATCAAAACAGACACCAGGTTTAACAAAAATAGATTTATTAAACAAGGAAAAAAACATGAATATTACGTTCTACTAAATGGACATATTGTGTGGTGTGCGTATTGTAGCATTTGTGTGTGTATGCACATATGTGTGTGTATGTGTCGGTGTGTAGGCCTATGCCACGTGTGTGTTCAGGGAACAAAGGAATCACGTGGAGCAAGCTGTGTCACAGCACGGTGGTGATTATTGATCTTAAATCTGATATTAGCCTACTATAAATAAGTTCACGCACTTCGGTCAAGAAATAACGTATTTATCATCTACAGTAAGCAAAAATGAGATCATATCACACGAATGTTAGTACGTGTTAGGTAGAGGGATAAACCAGTGAGGCCTGCTCGGGTTAGTTAGTTGCACCACATTAGCAATAAAAGGTAGGCCAGCCGGCTAGCTTGCTAACCAGCGCAACACGTTTATACAGCTCTTATCGTACAAAATCGAGATGCAATCAAATTACCGATAAACAGTTCAGACTAAAATCCTAAGCTATGCCTGGGATGTTTGATCAGTCTTACTGAGGTCCGCGGTGAGTTGATTACAGCTGGCTTGTCCGTGATGTGGATGGTGAGGGTGTCTCCTGGTAGGGATGCGGGTCGTCTGGTCGTCTTTGTCCTTGGCTGGAACACACCTCGGTCGGAGTTTCATTTATTCAGTTCTATGGTTAGATGCCGTAGGCAAGCTAACCCGTTTGCGTCGCTCTCCGCGGCCTTTGATGCTGTTGCCGCTGTATTGCTGGTGCAATGGAGATCCACCTTAGAAATTGCAGTGCTGCCTCTTCTGCAGTTGTGTGCAGCACGACCGAGGAAGAGAAGAAGAAGTGAATAGGGAATAGGGGGAGAGAGACTGGAATTCTTCAGTCTTCTCTGCTTTATGGTTTTATGACCCTTACTCGTATTTCCGAGCTACAGGATTGGCTACGGAAATCACGCTGGGGTCCATTTTGAACATGTGGCTTGTGTTACCTGTGGAATGAATGGAAATGTAGTCCATTGTCCCTACATCCCCCCTTTTGGTCTGGGAATGCAGCTTAAGCCAGTATTCCTTGAGCACAAAAGTCAGTTGACAGTTCACAGGTCCTCAAGTTCATTTAAAATGTCACAACAAAATGGCAGTCCAAGGGAGCTGACAAGTGTCACAATGCTGAAACACACTCAAGAAATGTCAAACATCCAGGCAGTTTATAAGTGACTGACAAACATCCAGGCATTCATCATCAGTTATCTAACTGGCCTAAAATAAATGACATGGCACAATGTAAAACATCTGAGTTCTAATCGTAAACAGCTTGGTTACAAAACAAAAGAAACCTTGGTGAAACGGTTAGTTGTTTTGTTACTTCAGGTGTTATTAGGTAGTGTCCAGAAGGTGGAGCACTAACAGTTATGACCCAGCCATTAAATTAATTAGATGACATGAGGATTAAGGATGGATAGGCTGTAGCCTTTGGTAAAGTCTGGTTCAGACTGACAAATTATTTTGGTCCCTTCAGAGGTTACTGGTGAGGGCTGTCATCTGGCACATGTGAGGAGGCCATTTTTATATCAGGACAAGGTCCTGTATCCAAGTTTTAAGCTAATGGCTGTGTCATCAAGAGGGAAATGGAGGTATGATCTCATTTCTAAATGACGGTATAATTTGTTGCTCCTATGTGGTACAGTAGGTGAGCTTAACATTAGGGGTTCTTGTCAAAAGTCCTACATAATACAATTATGCAAGGGAAGTTGTGTAACAGAAGATAGGGACACGGCATGTCAATACATCTGTAAATGTTGCACTGTAGTCTCTACTTGCACTAATTTAACCATGATTCAACCAATTTTTGAGGGAAGCAATGGTAATGTAGGTGTTAAGACAGAGCATGTAATTTTACAGGGTCTGCTTACGATCTGCGTTTGCTGCTGCTACATACAAATCTAAGTGACTGCTGTAAGCCGCCTGTAGATAACGCACCCCCCTTTTTCCGGTGGAAAAGGTGTGTGGAAAAGTAAAAAGAAGTGGAAGTGAGCCTGTGAGGCTACCACGGCTATCAATCATAACTCTACTCGACGTCTTCTGACGGAGACTGACTAAGATTGGATAGCCTTGTGGAGTGGTTACTCACGGCATGCTTGCTATTGAATTGATTCAAATGTCCAAGCTGTCCTCAGAAGAGCTGAAGAAGCTTTCTTCAGATGCGGCGTCTTCCCTATCAGAGTCATGCTTGTGACTCTCAAGCTTAGGCCTACCAGGTCTGTCTTTTCTCCAATTCTGGCTAGAATCGGCGTGTGAGAAGCGACCACGGTGGCCCTTAACTGAGAACCTATTGTTTATCCGTCTTTTTAAGTCCTTAGGTTTAAAAGTGGAAATCTGGAAAGTGCCAGGGGGTTTAGTTAGAACATCCTGCTTAGATGGTTCTACCCTCTCGTTCTTAGGCACAATCCTTAATGTGTCCCAGACTGTTTGAGCCTCATTGCGTAGTTCAAGAGCTGAACACTGGCCTCTTGAAAACAATGAAACATGGGTTCGTACAAATGGGTGCAAGTTGTGCACGAACAGGGATCTAAAGGCTTGATCTTCATCTAAGCCTGGCCCATTTCTACCTTGGAAAAAATGCATTTTCTGAGACGTTGGTAGTAAATGCGGGGTGGTTCTGTGCGACCATGTTTGATGTCCACAGCTTTAATCATGGCTGCTGCCTGATCAAGCTGGGGCATGTATTCTGCTACTAATGCTTCATGGAGCTTAGGGTAGCTAGAATAAACAGTGGATGGAAGTTCTTCCATGAATGTATGCATCTCTCTGGTAGAGGTTTTCCAGATGAGTTTGGCCTTCTCTCGATCGGTTGCTCTGGGCAGATCAGAGAGGCAGTTGTCAATTTCTCTCAGGTAACACTGAATGTTGTATTCAGTGTTCTTAGGTTTAAAATGTTCAACATCCCTAGCCATTAATTCTAGCTGTTCAAAGCGAATACCATGTGAGGTATCACGAGTCTGCCTGTTTGGGGAAGGTGTGACTGACGTCACATCTGAACATGAGCGCGTTTCATACTGAACTCGACGTCCTCTGTTTGGTTGTGAGGATGGAGCAGTAAAGCCATCATCATTCTCTATATGGCTAGAACAAGAGATTGAATTGTCGCTATCTGGGTAACGCACCAAGCTGTCATATGTTTTCTCTGTTCTAGAGTGAAAACTAGGGGCATGAGCATTGCGCTTTGTTTGCCTAAGAGGTGAAGTGGAACCTCTTTTGCCATATTCAGGGTGAGATTCTCTGGTCCCCCCTTTGGAGAGAGCAGGGAAGGTACAATCATTAATTGTCCTAGCTGTCTCTCCTTTGTGGAGATGGACAGAAGTTGGAATTCCGTCCCCCCCTTTTCCTGTCTAGGGAGGAGCTGGACGAACCATCGCAAGAGAAATCTGAAGCATTGCGATCTGAATAGTCTCGGTCAGAGCAAGATATCGAACAGGGTCTGACAAACCTGAATCAAGACTGGGCGTCGCTTTCCCCACCTTGTGGTGTAAGGGGGAAGTGACGGTTCCAGTGAAAGCTGAATGAATGAGCTCTGGGAGATTTCTCTTGTCTGTGTATTTTGAGGTCAAAGTAGGTGGCAAGGTGCTTTGGACACTAGGGTCTTCCTGCTGGGAGGAAGCAAGAAAACCTGGAGATGGGAAAGCCTGGGAAAGCAGGTTTGGAGATGAGAGTGGATGCAGTAGCATGAGATGTCCACTCTTAAGCCTGAATAATTCCTCTCGGTAGGAACTGAGATCTGATTCGGCCGAATGCAGATCATGCAAGTACCGTATTGCTTTCTTAAAGGGTAAGTTCGCTATTTTGGACCTTGGACCCTATTTGCGGTCCGTCTTCCATGAACCTGACCCAGGAAGTCCATTTTTTCGCTGATCGGTCCAGTATTGAGTTCGGTACAGATTTCCTGTAGGCTCTCACTGGGCTACAATGGAAGTGAACGGGGCAATCAGAAATGTTATGGAAAAACAACGATAAATGTGCTTTTATAGCTCAGTGTGTATTCTTACGGTCTCAGTATGCTCTCCTGTGAAATGTAGGCTATCGCAAACGCAAACCGAACGTTGAAACAACAGTTCCATTTGAAACAGAACTATTTCTCCGACCGCACTACCTCGCACTGTAAACTTCCGCAGTCTAGCTACGTTGTAGAGGGGGGGGGGGGGCGCTTGAAAAGCAGTTGATCACAAATCCTGACCTCCCGTTGGAGTTTACTAGCTAGTAGCCTACAGCAGAAATATTTGTAACGCAGTTTTTGTAATCATCATTTGTAATAATTCATCACAGCAATGGTGCGCGAATGTGCAGTCCCCGGTTGTGGGAATAAAATGTCTGGACGCTCAAATACCAGTTTTCACAGGCTTCCGTTCTCTGACCCAGAAAGATTGAGACTTTGGCTGGTTGTCTTACGGATCGACATAAACACTCCAGTCAATCAACTCCGTTTGGCAGACTCACGAGTTTGTGGAGCGCATTTCGACGCTACTGATTTCTGTAACCGCAAATCAGAAGCAAAAGACTGGTTTCTAAAGAACACAGCTGTTCCTCGTGTCGGACCTGCAGCACTATCAAGCACCGGAGCGGAGGTAAGTTATATTTAGCTATAAGGTTACTAACATTTTTATTTTTTTTGAGCGCGTCCTCTGACCCAGCACTCAATACCAACTAACAAAATCCGAGCTTGACATAAGTTGTTTTCTTGTAACAAAACTGTCGGAAACGTTCATCAACTATAACTTTTTACAATTCTATAATGTTTTATTTACAAATGCTTGACGCATGGTGTCCTGTCCAAAGTTCTCATCTATCACATATCTGTTGGCAGTCATAGTGTAATGGTAATCAATGGAGATGATCCAGTGTCATCCACGGATACATCCAGGTTTTCAATGGCATTCGGTAGCAAACAGATCCCACTCCCTACAACACAAACTTTCCTCCTCTCTGGGCATCTGCTTGCACCTCTTGCAAGAACACCAAAAGTCCCCCGAAATTCTTGGTCTAGCCTCGGCAGCGACTTCGGATAACATTACCTGCGCAACTTCAGCCTCTCTCTCTTCTCTTGCTCTCTTATCATCCATCTCTTGTAGTTCCGTGTCCGTGTATTCTGGCTCAAATCTGTAGCCAGTAACGTCAAAGTCAAAATCGAATTCTTCGTCTTCGTAATCATTATAGTAATCCATCATCCAAGTTTTTTTGTGGAAATTGTAGCCTACGTTGCTGCAGGTAAACAAACGCAGACTGCTCAGCTAGATAGTTTCGTAAACGGCCGGCACACCTTCCCGCTCCCCTACCCCCGACACATAGTACTCCGCGGGAGCAGCGAAAACAAGCAACAGAGAAATGCTTACTTCCAAGCCATGCCAAGCACGTAAAAATGTTCGGATTGAGATACATTTCACAGGAGAGCATACTGAGACCGGTAACAATACACCCTGAGCTTCCCGTCTCATTTATTGTACATGAAAGCACATTTATCGAACCCCGTTCACTTCCATTGTAGCCCAGTGAGAGCCTACAGGAAATCTGTACCGAACTCAATACTGGACCGATCAGCGAAAAAATGGACTTCATGGGTCAGGTTCATGGAAGACGGACCGCAAATAGGGTCCAAGGTCCAAAATAGCGAACTTACCCTTTAACAACAGTCTGGAGCTCAAGTAGAAGGTTAGTCTGTGTTACGACCCAGATACGAGACGAACCCAAGTGCAAACGACCAGGAAACAGATTTCAAGAAGGGAGATTTATTAAGTTAAGTTTTGGGGTATTCCCAAAACTGTACAGGAAAGGCAAACACAATTATAACACTGGATAATGTCAGGAAGCCCGGAACGGACTGCTCCAAGCCGGAGCTGGACTTGAGGGTCCGGAACGGGTTCCAAGCCGGAACTGGACTTGATAGTAGGTGAAGGCAACACCTGGACTGGACTGGAACTGGACCGGGAGGTCCACACAGGGATCGGGTTCTGGAACGGATTGTTCCAAACCGGAACTGGACTTGAAGGAAGGTGCACGACACACACCGGAACTGGACTGGAACTGGACCGGGAGGTCCACTCAGGAAGCGGGTTCAGGAACGGATTTGTTCCAAACCGGAACTGGACTGAAGAGGCAGGTGCACGACTCACACCTGGACAGGACTGGAACTGGACGGGAGGTCCACTCTGGAACAGGGCTCAGGAACGGATTGTTCCAAACCGGAACTGGACTGGAGAGGTAGGTGTACGACTCACACCTGGACAGGACTGGAACTGGACCGGAAGGTCCACTCTGGAAACGGGTTCAGGAACGGATTGTTCCAAACCGGAACTGGACTGGGCAGGAAGGTGTACGACTCACACCTGGACAGGGCTGGAACTGGACTTGAAGAGGTAGGGGGGCGACTCACTACGGCTGGACTGGAACTGGACCGGGACGACTACACCGGTACTGGGCAAAAAACAGAGGGAGGTTAGTTTGGGAGTAGGCACGAGAAGGACCGGGAGGTTCTCACAGGGATGCAGGGTTTGACAGGTAGGTAGCCGGAGAAGCACGGCAGAGCTGGGTGGTGTGGCGTAGCTGCGGTAGGTCCGGTAGGAGCTGTCTGGTCTCCAGAGCTCCCGGAACCGTAACCGAAGAACTTGGTGGCTGCTTCGGCCGGACAGGAACAACTGGAGGGTAGCCAGGTTATAACGCCACCACGGATCCTACACGAGCTGGAGGTGGAGGTACCGCAACACACACAAACAAACACGGGAAAACGAACACTGCAACGGAGGACTGGAAGCCGGGAAAACTGGAGGTTGAAGGAAGACAGGTTAGCTGCATGCAATACTGAAATGACAGGGGAGAATAACTACGAATCTGTAGTTCGAGAGAACTAAACACTGTAAGGGGATTATATCCCACAACCAAGCGAATAGAGCTTTAAAAGACCAGGAGCGAATAGCATTAACACCGAGTGAGGATAGTTAACGAACTGGCGCCGACTAGCAGCCAGCCGAAGGTATAAATAGTGCAGATGATGACAAACTAAATAAGGCGCAGGTGTGGAAATCAAACGGGAGTGATTAACTAAACACCAGGTGAGGAATGCATGCAACGAGGGGGGAGGAGTGAAAAGGCGGAAGCAAACGACGAAAACCAAACGAACAAGACAGGGAAGGAAACGCCTAGTCCGTAGCAGAGGGGAAAACACGGACAAAGGGATCCAACATGACACGGAGGGAAAACAGGAAAACACGGAAAATGAACAGGAAGGGAGCGGAACGTTACAGTCTGTTGCGCTTTGAGGCATTCCATCTCTGCTCTAATTTAATTGTTGATCTGAATAACAAGACTAGTCCGTCTGGATTGCTACTAAATTTCCGATTTAATAGTAAAATGCAATTAATCAAATTAATTTAAATTACTGTGATGAAGTAATCAGTTATTAATACAGCATGGTTAATAATACTATTATTGATAATAGGTATTATACCACAATGTAAAGGCAATTAACAGACCACAGCGCCGAATGCAGGTGCAATAACACAACCGTACATGAGGGGGCAGTGTATTGGGAGAAAGCTGGGCAGGCAGACTTTCAGATATGCTGCGAGGGGGACATCTGGTGGTCGTTCGGGGAATTGCACTTTACGTTTATCTAGCTGAGAATGGAGAACGTATACTCTGAAATTAGTTTTGATATCATAAGAACACGGATTTTGAGTCAAATACCAATCATCCTCACACGGGGCGCCAGTAATGTAGGGAACATGCCTCTATATTCCTATATGTGGAGTATTACTCATGCAAGGTGTTTAATTATACATTTAGCAGTAATGGTGATAGACAATTATAACATGTTCGTCTTACCAGTCTTCACCCGGGCACCATAAATGTAGAGAATATCCTCGACGGGGCGCCATAAACGTAAGGAATATGCCTATATATATATATATACATAAACTCTTACATGGGATGCCAGAAATATAGGCAATAACTATGGAATAATGAGGTTTACCCTTATTATTCTTAGTTAGGTTAAAATTAAATCAGTCTCATTTGATTATTATGGATTATAATTACTACTACTTCAATTTATCATCAAAGCACATCAAAGCACTACTATAAATAAGTTCACGCACTTCGGTCAGGAAATAACGTATTTATCATCTACAGTAAGCTAAAATGAGATCATATCACACGAATGTTAGTACGTGTTAGGATAGAGGGACAAACCAGTGAGGCCTGCTCGGGTTAGTTAGTTGCACCACATTAGCAATAAAAGGTAGGCCAGCCGGCTAGCTTGCTAACCAGCGCAACACGTTTATACAGCTCTTATCGTACAAAATCGAGATGCAATCAAATTACCGATAAACAGTTCAGACTAAAATCCTAAGCTATGCCTGGGATGTTTGATCAGTCTTACTGAAGTCCGCGGTAAGTTGATTATAGCTGGCTTGTCCGTGATGTGGATGGTGAGGGTGTCTCCTGGTAGGGATGCGGGTCGTCTGGTCGTCTTTGTCCGTGGCTGGAACACACCTTGGTTAGAGTTGCGTTTATTCAGTTCTATGGTTAGATGCCGTAGGCAAGCTAACCCGTTTGCTTCGCTCTCCGCGGCCTTTCATGCTGTTGCCGCTGTATTGCTGGTGCAATGGAGATCCACCTTAGAAATTGCAGTGCAGCCTCTTGTGCAGTTGTGTGCAGCACGACCGAGGAAGAGAAGAAGAAGTGAATAGGAAATAGGGGGAGAGAGACTGGAATTCTTCAGTCTTCTCTGCTTTATGGTTTTATGACCCTTACTCGTATTTCCGAGCTACAGGATTGGCTACGGAAATCACGCTGGGGTCCATTTTGAACATGTGGCTTGTCTTACCTGTGGAATGAATGGAAATGTAGTCCATTGTCCCTACACCTGTTAGACATCTCATAACATTTATAATTTTCCTACACTTCTCTATTACCTTATTGATATGCTCTGACCATGTTATTCTAGAGTCAAAATTAACCCCCAAAAACCGAAATACCCTCACGCTCTCAAGATTTCTGTCATACAGATTCAATTTCACATTTTCCTCAATCCTTTTCCTGGTGAAGAATACTGTATTCGTCTTCTCAATAGAAAATCTAAAACCCCATTTATATCCCCATTGCTTTACCTCATTAATTCCCTCCTGCACCTTCCTTCCAATATGTTGCACATTCCTCCCTCTCTTCCATAGAGCTCCATCATCTGCATACAGGGATTTCCCCATATCTGATCCTATTTGTGATAACACATCATTAATCATAATAGTAAATAACAAAGGGCTAATCACACTTCCTTGAGGCGTTCCATTATCAACTACATACTTGTCAGACATCTCTGGTCCTATTCTCACTTGAATAGCTCTCCCAAAGAGAAAGTCCTTTATCCAGTTAAAAACCCTCCCTCCTACCCCATCCATGTGTAACTTGATCAAAAGACCCTCTTTCCACATCATATCATACGCTTTCTCTATATCAAAAAACACTGCCACAACAGATTCCTTATTTGCTTTCCTCACATCAGCCTCTAAACATAAAACAGGATCCATGGTGCCTCGCCCTCTCCTAAAACCACTTTGATATCTTGCTATTATTTCCTTACTCTCAAGGTAGTAAGTTAATCTTTCTGTTATCATTCGTTCCATTATTTTACACATATGTGAGGTTAGAGCAATAGGACGGTAACTTGTTGGCTTCGTTGGATCTTTACCTGGCTTTCTAATTGGAATCACTACTGCCTCCTTCCACCTTGCTGGCAACTTCCCCTCCTCCCACACTCTGTTATACAGATTCAGAATCTTGCCTAACCCAATATCTCCAAGATGTTTCAACATGATATAACAAATCTGGTCTTTCCCTGGAGAGGTATTACCAGACTTATCTATTGCTCTCTTCATCTCCTGCAAAGTAAATGGAGCATTTATTATATCCTCATTATCCTCCTTCCTTCCTAGTACTCCAAGGTGCTCCCTCATTGTTTATTCTCTACCCCTCTTCCCTTCCTCTGAAAGGTTGTCTGAGCAATGAATATTAACAAATGCCTTTACCATCATCTCTGCCTTATCTGTGTCGGACACTGCTGTCTCATCATTAACTTTCATTACCGGGTAATCCCACTCCCTCCTATTCCCTCCCATCTTCTTAACCATCCCCACACCTCTCCCACTGGCGTTGTTCTCCCTATTTTATCACAAAACGATTGCCAACATGCCTTTTTTGCCCTTCTTTCTGTACTTCTAACAAGGGCCTGTGCTTTTTTATACTGTATTAAATGCTGAAAATGATGTGTCTTTTTAAGTATTCTGAATGCCTTATTTCTTTCTTTCACTGCTTTACTGCAGTCTTCTGTCCACCAAGGGACTGCTTTCCTCCTCATTCTTCCTTTACTTCTAGGAATTGACCCTGTTGTTGCTGCATATATCACTGAGCTTAATTCATCATTTAAATTATTCACATCCCCACCCCCTTCAATTATAGCCATATTCTGCTCACATAACTCTTGGCACTTATCCCATTCTGCCTTTCCAAAGATCCATTTTTCCACTCCTGCTCCGAAGACTAGCTCTATTCTCATATCCAATGTGCACACTATTGGATAGTGATCACTCCCTATAGCTGTCTCCTCCCTTACCTCCCATTCACTCCTCCCAGCCACTACATCTGAGACAAGGGTAAGATCAAGAGCAGACTGATTTCCTGTGTTCACATCAATTCTGCTTCCTCTCCCATCATTTAAACATACCAACCCATTTTCTTCCATTAATTCCTCCACAATCTGTCCATTACTGTCTGTTCTCATCCCACCCCACAGTGTATTATGGGAATTGAAATCTCCACACCACACAATCTTATGTCTATGTTGACCCTCCACTCTCTGCAACTTGTTCAGTTCCAATCTATTACATGGATTATAGAAGTTGATTATCACCATCTCCCCTCCTGCCAACTACATCTCTACTACCACATATTCCTCCTCCTCCCCCTTCCGTAACACTCTATATGGGATCCCTTGTTTGATAAAAGTAATAAAACCTCCTCCTACCCCCTCCTCCCTACCTCTTCGAACAGCAACATAACCATGTATGATGAAATCCAGATGAGGCTTAAGCCATGTTTCTTGTATACAAATGATATCTGGCTTATCCGACATATCTGAAATGAACTGCTTAAATTCCTGTCCGTTCGCCAACAAGGTTCGAGCATTCCACTGTAGCATTACAATCATAATTAAAATCAACCAAATTATATTGGGCCCTTGGCTTTAAGATCTTCCCACACCTCTTCCCATGTTACTCCTATCATGTCCAAGTACTTTACTGCTGCTTTTATAATAACCTTTACCGTATCCTCTGGCGATAAGTTCTCGATGCCCTTTATAATATTGAACACCCCTGCTACGAAGGTCACCACCTTCTGTTTTTCCAGCTGTCTCTCTCCTCTTCCTGGTTGCTCTACTGACCTATAGAGTTGCTCTGACCTCCTTACCACTGCCACTTCTCCTCCACCTACAGCTCCCTCCGTTTCTCCCTTCTGCTTGACCACCTTCACTTCTTCTGCATATGAAATCTTATTTTGTACTGCAGAACCTCCACCTCCTGCTTCATTATTGCACATCCCCCATATGCCAAACTATGGTCACCCCCACAATTGCAACATTTGGGTAGTACCCCCCTCTCCACATTTTCCATACTCATGGTCCCCTCCACACCAAGCACATCTCCCCTTCCCTTTACAAAAATTAGCTATATGGCCAAACTTTTGTCAGTTGTAACATCTCAATGGTTTGGGAATGTATGCTCTTACATAATAGCACATAAATCCCAGGAACACTCTATCTGGCAACTCCTCACCTTTAAACTCCACCAGGACAGTTTCACTATCCTTCTTTTCAACCCCCTTTGTCATCCTTTTAACACTCACTATTGATCTTTCCCTGAAGCTCCTCCCCCTCAATACTCAATGGAACACCTGTAATCACTCCTCTACACCCCCTTCTGGCTTTCTGTTCTCCAACTCTCACAGTTTTTGCTACGTTGTATTTTCCAACCCTTTTCATCAGCTTAGCCTTGTTCACTTGTTCTTCATCGTCACACCCAATCTGCAAATTACAATCCCTTAAAAACTCTTGCAAATTTTACATTCCCCACCTTATTTTTTATCTCATTTGTCAATTTCATATGACTCATTTTCTCAACTTCTCCATCCTCCACAAATCTTACCATCACATTGCACCTCTCTGGACCCTTTTCGTTCTCACTTACCCCCTCCCTCACTTTCTGTCTCTCCTGCCCCAGAACCTGAATTATCTCCATTTCTGATTCTCTTTACCCCTCGGTCCTTATTCTTACTCTTAACCAACTTCCAATCCTTTTTTCAAACAACTCGTTCACCCCCATCCCCAGTCTGCTCCATTTCTGAATCGCTTAAATTTAAGGTATTTCCTTGCCCTTTACCTGCCATCTCAGAAAACTGCAGGAATCTATCTAAACAATAAAAAAATATTTTAAGAAAAAAACGGAAAAGAAACAGAACAAACGGTACCGTTCTGGGCCTATACAGGCCGTCGGTCGATACCCTTCTAAATTAAACAAAACCTACCTTAAATTCCCACAGCAGTTCTATAACAACAATTCTTAAAATATCTAAACGAAACCAATTATTTAAATCAAATTGATCTTACAATCAGGGTCTCTGTCTCGTGCCAGGTGAGCTTCAAACCAAACGCTAGTTTGCCAAAATCTCGCGACATTGTGTCGCGCGAAGCATCACACCGCACTCTCAGCCGTGCTCCCAGCATGCACCATGCAGAGAAAAAGAGCGAGAGAGAGAGAGAGAGACTTTGGGCTCTATTTTAATAAACCAAACGCAATGGTGAACACAAGAGTAAGCGCTTGGCGGTATCGCTCTGAGGGCGTGTCGGCGAGAAAAAAAAAAAAAAGCCAGTTGGAACGCAATCGCTCCATGCAATTTCATAATGAGCAACCCAAACGCACTGGACCGTCAACGACAAGAGCGATTTTCCGCACAGGAATCAGAAATACTTGCAACAGAAGTACAGGCTAGGACTGTAGTAATTTATGGATCACAATCCACACCACCTCGTCTCCCAGAAGTTCGGAAGGCACGGGAGGAGGTGGCGAATGCATTCATTAGCCTACATTAGGTGATGTAGGCATAATTATGATTCAAATGGTAGGCTTATGATTCAACTGTGTAAATGTGTAATTTATATATTATAGGCTATTGGCCTACATGATCGCAAGTTTCTTGTAAGCTGTCCTGTTTTATTCTAGTAGTTTAAATTAAAATTAATTAATTAATAATAATTATAGGCTATTTGTTCATTAAATGGAAGTGTAATGTTGGCATCACCTATAGACACTACATAGAACTACATGACTAACAAGTTGGCAAATTGCCAGAGTCTATTGCGTTGCCGCTAAGAGGTGGTTCCAGTTGATCATAACGCAATGGGTTTTCGTTGGTTCAAATTGTCACTGAGCCGAAAGCATTTTAGAACACGCCCCAAACAGAGCCACCCATCCCACTGCAGCGCAAGAGAAAGGATGTTATGTTGAGAATTTGTTGATCCTAGCGGTATTGCTGAGAAACGCCATAGCGCCAGTTTTAAGACGTTGATGCTGTCAACAAGCTTGCGTTTGACTATACCGTCCCCTTGCGCTGGTTTGAAAATAGAGCCCTTTGACTTTTAAACACCTCTTTATTTATATTTGACATGGATTCAAGATGTAAATCGTTTCATGTATTTTATATTGTAAATGACTCTTTTATAGAGCGGCAAAGCAGCGCTAACAGCAAAGCGGCGCTAACGCAAACGCAAGTGTCTTTGCTATCTTACACCCGGCGCTAGTTCCATAATAACGCCTAACGCTTACGTCCTTTAACTAGCATGTATTCTTGCGCCATCACAAGTGAACTGGGCGTGTTGGTCTTAAGATGAGGAGTGGCCAGGATTCTTTTTGGCGTATTGCTATCTTGAGCCAGCAGAAAGCGCTTGCGCTAGAACCACCACAAACCTGGTCTAAAGTCATGTCGCAGTTGTTTACATGTTATTTTAACGGCGCATATAAGTGCGTCTACATAGGCGTGTGCACAACGCGCGTCTGTTATGCACAGGGGCGTGCAGAAGCATGACTAAAATATCTAGATCACAATGTGAAATATTATTATTGTGTAGGCTATATCAAAAATGCATAATAATAAAAGGTTCCATAGGTCCACATACCTTTCCCTCAGCGAAGGGAAACAATGCCACATTACATTGCTCTCAGCCCATTCCATCAACATCCAGGCGATGTGCGATGGTCTTTGCACCTAATGCGTGAATTGTCATTCAATGGAAAACTCGCGTACTGCAATAGACGGACATTTGCGTTCTGAAAATGCGCTTCAGATGTCATTACAATACAGCTCTGTTTATCTAGGAATGCAGCCTGTAAGTAGGCTAAATAGAATGGTTTTTGACTGAAAAAAAGTTCAAAACCTTGTCCAGTGAATATTTATTTTATTGTTTTTCAAATAGCCTAGGCTAAAGCGGACTCGCTGTGCATAATGTTTTTTCGATAGACTATGGTTAAAAATCAGAGATAAATGTCATCATGCTAACTGAATTGTAGCCTAACCTTAGCTATTCTTCGTCCTTCATATTTTTTAAATTACAGTGACAAGGTTTCCATACCCTCAGCTTATTAAAACCCCACTGATTTCACCTGTTATTCCATAACTGAACAAAATATTTTAAAGAGAACTAAGTGTCTAATTAGAAACGAATTGTTACACAATTAATTTACAATTAATTTTTATTCCATTATCTGCATGTTCGCTTTACAAGAGCAGGTCTGTTTCCCCTGCTGTACATCGCACTTTTCACGGTCTTCCTGGGAAAGTGAATCGTTTCAAAGTATTACGCTACCAGTAAAACAGGTTGGTCACGTTTCCATAAGCAGGACATTATAAAACAAGGGAAAATATGCTGAACCTATGGGTTGACAACCTGACAGATTTGTTGTATTTAGTGTCATCATTAAGGCAAAATAACGTTAGTTATGTTATTAATCTAAATTAGAATGCAGGTAGCCTAATGAACTTCAGATGAAGCTTGAACATGAGTTCATTGCATAATCAAACGAAATTCGTTAAACAAGCAGGCTAATTTGGCGTTTTCTAAGGTGAGAAGGAAGCAATTGGTCGCTTATTCTCAGCTGTTGCAGGTGCTTTTAACGAAATTTAACAGCATATATTTTGTAAACAGCACTGTCAGGAATTACCGGGAACTCATAATACTACTACTGCTACTGATCCATATAGCCTATTCCTTGATCGCACTAAACACGCACAAACATGTCTGTTTCGCCATCATAAGCAATCCGCCAAGGTGGAAAAGCAGGCTTTTAAAGGGAATGGGACATGACATTTTGATTGGTTTATTGCATGTCACGCCCAAGACACACCTATAATTAATGAAGAGACTAGGTTCAGCCCAGTTGCACCTTGCGCCGTGCTTAGCGCCCAAATAACACGCCGTTAAAATAGCAAAAGTGGACTTGGACACGCCCTAAATGGACGTAGCGCCATGCGCTTAGACTAAGCGCCAAGATCGCCAAGATAGGGCCCCTGAAGTTAGACAAGCTGGTCAAGGACATAACACCACCTCCTTAAGATGGATGCCTATCAAGGCAACCACAATTACAGGAATAAAATGTAAGCTCTACAATAAGACACTACTTACAACTGAGAGGGCATCTGCCAGTACGTTGTCCCTCCCACTTGTGGCAGATCTTCAGGTTATACCCCAGTAAACACACAGTCCACCTTACCGTTTATATGCACAACAGGAAAACAATGAACCAAGCCCATAGCATACTTAAAGGACTCAGTAAAATGACACAAATAACACTATAATACATTAAAATGCTGGCATACAAGGAGCCAAGCCTCCCAGAGTCACACACAAAACCCCACCCAGAGTCACACAAAGTCCTGTCTGGAGTCACATTAAACCCCGCCCGGAGTCACACATAGTCTGGTCTAGAGTCACAAAAGACTACCAGAGGGCACACACAAGCTCCAGAGGGCACACACACAATAGCTAGCCACAGCAAGATGTGTCCTTCACAAAATTAAAAAATAGCACACAGCTACATTCACTACAGTCGTGGCATACACTAAATGCTCTCAACTAAAGCTTCGAAAAACACTAACCTGCAAAAAGGAGCACTAAAGGATCACCTTCCCACAATGCAAGTTCCAAAAAGTGTAGGAATGGAATCTGTAACTAATCCACCAATAGGACGAAAGAGATTACATTCAAACTAAAGACTCACAAGTGTAAAGCAGAGCTTTAAGTAAAACTCCACCCTGTGGCCCTCAAGCCTCTACATACAGCAGATGGGCGCTACAAACACACAACATACAGGAGAGCCATCGCTCAACACAAAAACACTACTCAACTAAAGTTGTAAGTTGATGAGCATAGGACACCTCATTGAAGTAAATGTACTCCTAATAGTGAGACAGTCCCCAAGTGCCTTACACAAAGAGCACCCTGCTCCCTGGCTAACTACCCAAAACTTTACTAATGCCTAACTGTCTTCATTGAGGCGTGCCGGGCACGAGGCCACTTTAAATGCTTAACTCAGAAACCTTTTATGGCGTCACATTTGTTCCTTTATCCTGAGCGAGCAATGAGAGATTTTGAGCACAGAAAAATATATTTTGTGAGCACTTTGAAATTTTGAGCACAGAGAAATATATTTTGCAAGCACTTTTACTCATATGTCCTCTCGCAAACTGTTACTCGGTGCGCAGGCAGACCGCTGCGCTCTCTCCCCCTCTCTCTCCCTCTCAACCTCTCCACTGTACGCGCTCAGGTTTGTTTCTTACGCTCGCTCAGCTTGGACACCGTGTAGTTAAGCAATCAGAGGACTGGAGGAAGTACATTCTGATTGGCTGTTTGGTGTCCAATAAGATCGCTAGTTTCAGCATTGCTGCGTTCAAGTGGTGTCGGAAGATCCGAATTGGCAAGTAGTGATGGGAATTATGACTCTTTTAAGGGAACCGGATCTTATGGCTCCGTTCGTTTCCGAGAGCCATTCAAAAGAACGGCTCTTCGTTCTTTTTGCGTGTATGTGTGCATGCATGCATGTGTGAGAGGGGGGCACTTTACCACTACGAATGGCAGGATTACACTAGCCTACTAAATCTAATAATGCACATACTAGTCGCCAAATGTCTGGCAGAGGACTGCAAACATCTGCCCATTAGCAGAAGACATAAATAACACATGAACATATATGATACTCTACCTACGTATCTTTTTTTTTTTTTTCATATTTAGCCTACATTCCCTTCATTACGGTTTTCTACTGCCCCCACACACACGCACTTAAATTAGAATATAATAATAATTAGAAATGGATTAGAAATAGATTAAATGTAATATAGGCTATATAGCCTAATGTATAATATTTTCCCACTCACTTTACCCAGAGGAGGTTTCTCTAAGACAACAGGTGAAGCAGTGCTTCACCCAAAAAAATAAATAAATAAATAAATAAAAGAACATGCATAGCACACACAACACATCTTTATTTAATATTGAATTATCATCACAACTACCATTTCCCTTGTGAAGCTAAAAAAAAAAGTGCCTAGATTCAAAAATGTGCCTTGTATCGTGAAAAACAGCGCCACCCCTAGACTTTTAAAAGGAACTTCAGTGAAGCACTGCTTACTAGACCATTGGAAATCAATGGGGGACTTCATAAAATATGATTGGATAATTGTGGATTATGACGCATTTTTTTAGCCCACCCGTGAAGCACTGCCTCACTAATGTATTTCAATCATGCGTGTTCTTGTGCGCGTTCTCGTCCTGATGATTGACATAATGTCTAACCATACAGAACAGGAGTTAATTTGTCCAGCAAGATATAATCATCCTACCCGCCAATTTTCCCTGTTGGTAGTAGAGACGTTAGTGTGTTACTGTATTGGAGAGAGAGCGATTTATTAAATTTATTCAATTTTTATGGTTGTGGCGTTGTCGGCGGTGATTTGTATATATTGTAAATAGTAAAAAATTGTATCGGTGTTTGTAAGCGTTATCTTTTTTGTTATTAAGCGATCTCAATATTTTTTTTTTACCTCAGCTAGCTAGCTAGCTAATTGCTAACGTGATTTAGCTAGCTGACGTTAGCCAAAACTAGCTCACTTTTTGAAAAGGTAGCTTTTTCCATTTAATTTAGCTCCAGTTGGAAGAAAATGGAATCTGCGAATGTAACGTCAAACATCCTGGATCGGATTCTGCGGGATTCTTTTCAGTCGTTAAACTACGAAGAAAAAACTGCGAGTGAAGGCCGAGGGAAGACCGAAGCCTCCTATCAATTTGGTCCAAGCGAAGTGGGCACGGTGAGTCGGAGTTTTAAAGTACCACGGGTATGACAGAGGTGGAGTAGCTAACTGGTAGCTTGCTAACGAACCGCCTGTATTGCTGGCCATGTGTCTTGTTCAAGTGCGCTGCTGCAGGAGATGTATGTTCAAAGTTTGCGAGAGATGGCTTGAGGATTTACGTAATTTCGACAGGTCTGTTAAGATTCATGGGAAATCGAAGGAGCATGTCAGTGCAACCGTGCAGTTGAGTCTTTTGGGAAATGTGAGAATCGAGCATTTAATTGATGAAGGTGCACGTATCCAGTTAAGCAAAGCACAATGAAATGGTGCGGAAAAATCGTGACATTCTCAGGAGGTTGGTTGATGCGATTGCATTCTTGGGTCGTCAGGAGCTGGCATTTAGGGGGCATGACGAAGAGTGAAAATTCTGATAACAGAGGAAACTACAGGGAGTTGACTGAAATGCTTTCTCGCTATGATGACGTTCTAGCTGCACACTTGAAATCGTCCACTGTGTTCTCTGGCATGTCTAAGACGATTCAAAATGATCTGATCGAAGCTATTGCAGCTACGATGCAGCAGGAGATCAAGAGTGAAGTAACCGCTGCTCCTTTTTTTGCGTGGCAAATAGATGAAACGACCGACATCTCTTGCAAAGCTCAGTTGTCCATAATTCTGCGTTATGTCGATGCTGCGGGAATAATTCAAGAGCGTTTCATTGGGTTCTTCGACGTGTCATCAGGCAGGGATGCAGAGTCGGTTTTTAAGTTTGTGGATTTAGAGATGGCTGGTCTAGCTCAGCCCTCCTGTGTCACTCACAAGCAGCACTCCTCAAGTCCAGCTCAGCCTCCTGTGTCACTCACAAGCAGCCTTCTTCAGGTCCAGCTCAGCCCTCATCAAGTCCAGCTCAGCTATCTTGTGTCACTCACAAGCAGTACAAATTGTACACTTAAGTTGATATTTAAATTTTAATTAAATACAATTTAAACTGCCTATGAAATGTTTTTGCCCAGTATTTGCACTTAAAATATGCAATTGCACTTGAGATACTCTGCATATTTACTCTTGAAAAACTGCTGAATAAATATGTTAAATGTATATTGTCTTTGTTTTCATTTAAATTTACCCAATTCAAATATTGTCTGTTTTTATAGGTGTGGTGAAATGACAGTTAAAATGTCAACTTTACAGAAGTGTAAATCTACAGTGAATTGCTGACTACTGAGTTGCACTATTACAGTTGATATGTCAAAATACAGGTGATTACTGTAATTCTACAGCAACATATCACAGTAATTCCATGGTCAGGTTGACTGAAATTGCAGCACACAGTTATTTCATAAAGATTTACTGATAATACGATATGGAAATTACTGAAAGTAATGCAATTAGTAGCCAGAAATTTACTGTAAATTTAAAGTGAACTATTTTACAGTGTGTATTTTACAGTGGGGGGGGTGTGTGTTTGGGGGTTTGCTTCACCAAAAATTTTGGTCAGCAGCCGCCACTGTACAAGACGTAACGACTTCCTGTCGATAATATTATGCAAGGCTGTGCAAGTTGAGCGATAGAGAGACGACGAATAATTTGCGAGTTGAAGAGCTAATGCAAACTCTCCCTTTATTTTGAAAGCAACACAAGTATCAAAACAACACATTCGAGAACGTCATTCCCCAGTAGGGAGTGCATGGGAAGTTTGTGAACTTCGCTCTATTTTTAACAGTTAACGTGACTAAAATCTTATAGGCTATGGAAATGTACTCTAATATAAAATATAATATACCAAAAACATTATGGTCGCGTTTTATGAAATATTTTTGATGGGAAACACTCTAGGAGAAAACTTGGCAAAAAAGAACGGCTCAGATACCTACGAGACTCGGTTCCCTTCGTTCCTACCAAAGAGCCGTTCAAAAGAATCGGATCGTTCATGAACGACACATCACTATTGGCAAGTCGTTCTTCTGACTTTGACGTTGCTGGGCGCTCACACAATGAATGAACAACAACAACAACAAATTGGCGCACCACAGCCACATGTAAGTTGTTTTATTAATTTGATTGTATACCGTGTTTTATTAACATTTATGAAGTTAGTCACGTTTGTTTGTGACATTAATGTTACATTTTTAGCTCGCAAACTAGCGGTTAGCCATCTTGGTAGATTGCTAACTCAAGCTAATGCAACATGTCACACACCTAATGTAAACTATCATCTCTGAGAAATTTTTGCATTAATTAAAATCTAAGAAATATGTTTTTAGGCAGTGTGTTACATCTCATTGGCTATTGCTGTGATGCTAGAAGGGGGTAAATGTTACCTTACTATCTTACATATCACATAATGACATGACTATAACGTTAGTCATGTAGTTATGTGATATGTAAGCTGTCTGTAGTAGTTTATTTATTCTGAGACATATGACTAACTATAAGTCCCTCTCCTTTGCTAAACTAAGCTCTTTCTGTCCCAACAGGACATGTTGAGACAACAGTTGATGGAGAGGACTTCTCACCAAACTGCAATCTGCCATAAACCAACAACCGCTAAATCTGGATTATTTGGAGTTCCTGACTCGCCATGAACTTATTCTGTTTGAATCGTTCTCATGAGCAAATAGGCGGTGTATCAAAGATTACAGAAGCACTACGAAACCTCCATCATGCTGTCCAGTGGGAAGTTAATGTAAACTCTATGCCCATTGGTTGGAACAGGAAATAGAAGTTGGTCCAAGTTCTGGTCGCCCCAAAATTGTATTAGAGAGAGAAAAACTAAAGAATTTGCTGGGACACACATCTGCCAGTCTCCTGCATTGCAAAATGCCTCTGTGTTTCACGAACAACGCTTTATAGAAGAATGCAATGTAGAAAAGTCTCAGTAAAAAAAACTGCTTGTATACAAAAATACAATAAACAATACAAATAAAAATACGCTGTGGTGCGCCAATTTGTTGTTGTTGTTGTTCATTCATTGTGTGAGCCGCCCAGGCAACGTCAAAGTCAGAAGAACGACTTGCCAACTCGGATCTTCCGACACCACTTGAACGCAGCAATGCTGAAACTAGCGATCTTATTGGACACCAAACAGCCAATCAGAATGTACTTCCTCCAGTCCCTCTGATTGGTTAACTACACGGTGTGTCCAAGCTGAGCGAGCGTAAGAAACAAACCTGAGCGCGTACAGTGGAGAGGTTGAGAGGGAGAGAGAGGGGGAGAGAGCGCAGCGGTCTGCCTGCGCACCGAGAAGTAACGTTTGCGAGAGGACATATGAGTAAAAGTGCTTGCAAAATATATTTCTCTGTGCTCAAAATTTCAAAGTGCTCACAAAATATATTTTTCCTGTGCTCAAAATCTCTCATTGCTCGCTCAGGATAAAGGAACAAATGTGACGCCATAACCTTTGCCTACAAGACTGAGACCAAAAGCCTGTAAGTGCGTACCCCCACCAGGGACTTAATCCCCACCCAGGATTACCTCAAAATGAAAAAGGCAAAATAATAAAGTAGTGGGCCGATGGAAAACCAAACAAGTTTGATTAACAGGCGCACTCTGCGTGTACCTTCCTCATGACAAAAGGCACCAAGGAAAACTCACTATAAACTAACAGCCAATCACATGTAAACTCCAGTGTGAGATGAGCCAATCACATGTAAACTGCAGTGACACTTAGAATAAAAAAATAATAAACATTCTGATAGCTACAGAACAAGAGCAATACATCAGAAAATAAATATGAGATTCTAGTGTGTAAATTCAGGATTAGTACAGTGACCATGCACACATTTACTTTATAACACAGCATTGCATTAATATTTTTACAATGTAATATAATGATTGAGACATACAGTATGTATTATAATACATTTGGTTATGAAAAGTAATATATTCCCATTTAAATCCAATGTGCTGTGTTGGCATAAAAGCGTTGAAAAGAGCTAAATAACAGAGTCCTACCTGAGCAGATCACTGCAGCATCCCAATCATGATAACCACAGTTACTTTCACCCCATCCTCCATGCCCACACTCCTCCAGTCTGGATTCTGATCCCCTGCAGAACACATCATCCATCCATTTGAACCCAGGCCCTCGGCTAAAGACAGCATTTCGTGCTGCTCCTACAGCATCTCCACAGCCCAGCTGTCTACACACCACCCCAGCATCTGTCATATCCCAGCCCCTATAACACACTCTCCCCCACTGTCCCAGATGGAAAACCTCCACTCTCCCAGCACAGGGGCTGCCACCATCCACCAGCCTCACATCTTCACTGTCTAGGAGAGAGAGAGAGAGAGAGAGAGAGAGAGAGAGGGGGGGAGAGGGGGAGAGAAAGAGAGCGAGGGAGAGAGGGGGAGAAGAGGGAGAAGGGAGGAAAGGGGGGAGAGAGAGAGGATAGAGAGGGAGAGAGAGGGAGAAGGGAGGGAAAGGGGGAGAGGAGAGAGGGAGGAGAGAGGGAGGAGAGAGATGGAGGGGGGAGAGGGGTGGGAGTGAGAAATTACAGCGCTGTACTTATTAAAATTAAAGTAAATAACAAAAAGTTAATGACACAAGTTCCTGGTACATTTGTCTGGTACAGCAATCAGCCAGTCTGATCTCAATGGTGATGAATTAAAAATGAACAGTATCACTGCAGTCAGAATGACTTATCGTAATAGTCACACCGTAGAGGTTCTTAGATGCAATGTAATGTCCCAAATTACTTGACTGAAAATAAATCAAAATCTTGTCAGTTTATTGACTATTGACCTGTCACACAAGCGTACTCATACAATGTTTGAAGTTGAAAAAAATATTTGAATAGAATGAACAATAAGTCTTTTAATGATTCCACTCAGTAAGTAAACCACTGGCAAAACAAAGGATTATGCATTTATTTGTATACTGCATACAGGATATGAACATCTAGATAAACCTGCTTCTAATGTACAAACACTATAGATGCTTAATACTGCTTAGTCTGTTTACAGTGGGTGAAACCCCAAGTTGTCACTGGATTCAAAGGAGAGAACCCCAGCAGTGTCTGCAGTAACACAGAGACACCACTAGGGTGTGCTATAGCACCCTTTCTTTGTACACTGTACACCAGCAACATGAGCTATGCCAGTGAGGTCTGCCTATCGAGGTATGTAAGAAGAACTGGGCTGTGTCCGAATCAGAGCCCAATCTACTGCGCCCCGTCTCCTGTGTACAGTGCACTGGCTTGTGTGCTGTTTAATTTGCACTGTGTAGACAGGTTGTAAGATGTCCCACCAGCGTTGCCATATCCGCGGTTTTAAAGCTAAATTCGCTTACTTTAATAAATGCAGTCACGAGTAAAAATGAAAAGTTGATTAGTACACACTTATTTTAAAAAGTAAAAATATGATGATTTTTATGTAAAATACATTGGTTTTGCCTAAAAAAATTTGGGCTAGTTTTGAGTTGCAATTTGGCTGCAAAGTCTCTGGTTAAGATCTGGCAAACCCTGCACCCCTACCCCTGCACGGCCATGTCACGTGTTTTCTTTGTTGTAATTGAAGGAAAACGTCAGCGAAGCTGCGCATCATTTTATTAAAACGAAGCTTCATGTCACATTTATACGACCAAAATGTTTGTGTCCTTCTTGAAGTGTGCTCTCCGAATGTACTCAGCGTGTATCATACAGGGGGGTTTAAAGTATACTACATTTAGAGAAAATTTCACCTACTCAACAACTTTTTCGTCCCGTGTACTCAACAAGCCTACCTCATAGTATGGAAGGGTGCTGATTCGGACACAGCCCTGGAGGACAGCTTCCGCTTTACAGGTTCCATGGATTCCTATGGGAGCTTCTCATTGGTGCATGAAGCAATTTGTGGAGGCTGCCATGTTAGACTATGGGGGATTTTAGGAACCAGACCTTGCGCACTGGGTACTTAACATGACTTTTGGAACCATTGGGTACCTAAACATGCAGACCCAATTGGAATTAAGAAAATCTTATAACTTCTTCTGTGGGGCGCAGAAATAAAATAATAATTAGAATTTAAAAGAACTGTCCAAAATGGTATAATTTGGCCTGAGTAATTTTGTGGTTTTTAAAGGACTTCAATGGGGGGAAATTTGCTTTTTGGCACCAGAGTGTCTGCAATACCTCCGGTGACCACTGGAGTTTGCGAGCTTCAAGGAGAATATCAATCCCTGGTCCCCTGGGCCTGCCACATGACTGAATAAGGAGATGAAACTAGAGGGACAGCACTCATTACTCAGGGAGACAAAGCCCCTACAGACTGCAGTACACATCTTGGCTACAAGGTGGAGGAAAAAAATATTAGGTTTTAAATGTTAACAAACTAAATACATATATATTTTTGGCTTTCTCAGATGTAAGAAAAAATTGGAAATGAGAATATTGTGAATATTGGTTTTAAAAACCTGCAAGTTGACATTTGCAGATATGTCAAGTGGAGTACAGACGCATAGATATACTGAAAATGCAATCACGTTATCAGCGTCTGCTTTCTATAGAAACTCAGTTTTAAATGTAGACTGGCCACAATCCTATCTATGGAATATGTTCTTGTTAAATTTATATAATCGTTTTTATTTAATTATTTTTTCTTTTAAACTGAGAAAGTGCTTTTAAATTATTATGTGAAATATGCCCCACATTCACATGTGTCTATGGTACATAATCTAGGTCCCTAATCACAGGGTTATGGGCTGTCCATCCGAGCCCTCTAGTTTTTTACACCTTTGATATTATATTTGTATTGGAATATTCAAGTATTGCAGCCACAATTTAACAGTTCACAGTGCCATTAAAGATCTAAATATGACTGCATATGATCTGTTCAGGAACCGCGTCTACCCAATACCACTGAAAACACACACAGTGCATAGAGGGACTCTTACCAGAACACACCAGTCCCACATCGTTTCCATGGGAGCAGGATTGATTTTGTGAGGGTGCTATGGGACAGAAGTCCAATCTGAGATTCGTTGCCTCTACACTGGATCTCCTGTGCCCACACCTGGCCCTCACCCTGCCCAAATGCAGCTGCCCCCCGCAGCTCTACAGGAGGCCCACAGCTCAGCTGCCTGCACACAACCTCTGCATCCCGTTGGTCAAAGTCAGCATCACACACCGTGCCCCAGAAGCTCCCATGATGCATCTCTACTCTCCCAGAGCACCATTTAGACCTGCCCACCAGCCTGACATTTCCTAAACAGAGAATAAAGAGAGAATCATCAGCAGTGACTGGCACCTTATTCCAGAGACAACATTCAGTACAGGTATGAATACAGTACTGTGCAGCTATTACACCTGGGATACAGTAGTGTAGAGATGAGCCAATCACATGTAAACTGCAGTGTGACATGAGCCAATCACATGTAAACTGCAGTGTAAGATGAGCCAATCACATGTAAACTGCAGTGTGAGATGAGCCAATCACATGTAAACTGCAGGTGTGACATGAGCCAATCACATGTAAAACTGCAGTGTAAGATGAGCCAATCACATGTAAACTGCAGTGTGACATGAGCCAATCACATGTAAACTGCAGTGTGAGATAAGCCAATGTTATGACCCCGGCTCAAAGGGCCACAACATAAAGGGAGTCAAACACAAAAGGAAAGTTTACAAAAAAGTTTAAGTATCAAAATAAAAAGACAAGAAAAAACGGGAAAATATGCTGGTTGGCAGGACAACGCTCTTCCAGTGTGCTCCTTGCAGAGAGAGAGAGAGAGAGAGAGAGAGAGAGAGAGAGAGGAGAGAGAGAGAGGAGGAGAGAGAGAGAGAGAGAGAGAGAGAGAGAGAGAGAGAGAGAGAGAGAGAGAGAGAGAGAGAGAGAGAGAGAGTAGAGAGAGAGAGAGAGAGAGAGAGAGAGAGAGAGAGAGAGAGAGAGAGAGAGAGAGAGAGAGAGAGAGAGAGAACAGTGCGACATGGCAGAGATTCAGGAGGAATATTGGTAGTAACACATGTAAGTCATCAAAAAAACAACAATCACACTTATGGATCAAATTGAACAAAGAAATTGCAGATTGGGAAAAAGATATATACCTGTGTGCAGTTTATGCTGCCCCCACATGAATCCCCCTATTATAATGAGGACTTCTTTAACATCGCTGCACACAGAAATATGCCATTTCCCAAGCCCAGGGAAATGTGCTACTGTGTGGCGACTTTAACGCCAGAACAGGGACAGAACCTGACTCTATCGACCCACCGGGGAAACAACCATGTGTTTGTAAACACCCCCCTGTACCTCACACCAACCACTAATAAAAGAAATAATCCTGACAATTTAATAAATAAGAATGGTAGAGAGAGAATGGTTTGCATCTCTGTCAAGACTTAGGTCTGTACATCCTTAATGGCAGGATCAGAGGGGACTCTTTAGGAAGGTTCACATACTGCTCAGCTCTTGGGACGAGTGTTGTTGACTACGCTGACACTGACATGGACCCTTCCTCCTTCAGCGCATTCACTGTCAGGCAGCAAACCCCCCTATCAGACCATAATCAAATCATTGTGTTTCTCAAAAGATTTGGACACTCCAGAAACTCATACACACAACCTAGTAAGCTGTATAAAAGCAATGAGTTCAACTGAATTAACTAACTCCATTAACATGTTCATTAATACTCATTACCAAATTAACAGAACAGGCCTTAAATCTGGCTGTTACAAATATCAATCATATTTTTTCAGAAAGCAGCAAATAAAGCTAATCCAAAAATTCAACATAAAAGAGAAGTTGAACCAAAATTAAAAAATGGGTTTGATATTGAATGCAAAAATCTTATCAAAGAAACTTATCAAATTTATTAAATCAAAAACATAACCACCCATACAACTCAGATTTACGCCTCAAGTATTGTCAAGCTCTTAAAGAATATAAAAAACACCCTAAAACAGAAAAAAACTAAAATGCATACATAAAACTGTGCATGATATTGGAAGAATCAATTAATCAAAATGAATTCTGGGATCTGTGGAACAATTTAAGCACAGCAAAACGACAAGAATTAGCCATTAATGATGGAGCTATTTGGAAAAAATACTTTGAAAATCTATACTGTGAAATCAATCAAAAAACACACCATACTGTGATTAAAGAAAGCCTAAATAAATTGGAATCGACAATAAAGGATAACCAAAACCCACTCGATAAACCCAATCTCCTACGATAGAACTGATCGATAAAGCTCCAGTCTCTAAAATATAAAAAATTCTTGTGGTCTTGATGGAATTAGAAATGAAAGGCTCAAAAACAGCACCCCTAAGATGCATGAAGCTCTGCTTAAATTATTCAACTTGATACTAAGTTCGGGATGCTTTCCTGACACCTGGAACTGGGGGCTTATATCCTCAATTCATAAAGTGGAGACAAATTAGACCCCAATAATTACAGAGGCATTTGTGTAAGCAGTAATCTGGGAAAGGTATTCTATAGTATCCTAAACTCAAGAATTGTAACCTTCCTTAACGAGCACAATGTCCTGAGTAAAAGTCAAATTGGATTTCTTCCAAATCATATTTACACCCTACACACCCCTAATAAACAAACATGTCCACCAAACAAAAAACTAAAAAAAGCTTTGCTTGCTTCATTGATTTCAAGAAAGCATTCGACTCGATTTGGCATGAGGCGCCGTAGATAGGGGTGAATGTTAGGACGATTCTAAGGGCGCCAGACTCAATTTTTGTAAATTAATCATTGTTTTAAAAAAAAAATCTGTTAGACAGGATCTGTCTTGAACACCCCTCCCCCTTCCCTCATCAATGGTTTTAGTCCATATCTCAATTCTCCGCTGCCAGTTGAGTTTGTCAAGTCAGTTCGACCTGTCACTGTGCATCATGTTGTCTAAAAAAAAGAAACCAGGATGCCAAAATAGAAAATTAAAAAAGGAAAGAGAGGAGAGAGGAGGAGAGAGAAAAGAGAGGGAGACAGACACTGACTAATATTTCTTCAAAAGAAAGGTGGGTTTAGAAATCGCCAATTTCACTGTATATTAATAATAGTAATATTAACGTTAGCAGTAATACAAAGCAATTCACATTTGAACTTGAACGAACTAGTTAGCAGTAAGGGTCTCAGTCTCAAAAGAGGAAAAAAAACCCGTTGGTCTCTGCTTTTATACCTACGTGCCCAGCGCGAGACCACCCCTAGGATCACCTCAACTCCACCCATTTTTATGTTAAGGATCTCGTGACGTCACGAATCCCCGGAAACTAGCGTATTGGTAAGCCTACACAAAAACTCAGATAAAAACTATTTTTACTAAACATGAGATTTTCGGACATAAAAACAGTTGTGTATGATCATAATCTAACCCAAAACATCGTTTTCAACGGGAAAAGTCGGTTTTTGACTGCAGTATCACTTTAACTAAGTTTAATCCCTGTTTTGATAATTTTATAGGCTTGCTATTTGTTAGGTAGTGTATTTGGTATTAGCCTGTTTGGATAAAATATATAAAGAATAGATTTGTTACTACTTACTGGGTAACTAATGAAAGGTTAATTGGATACTTTGTTAACATTGACAACTAACATTAACCTTACATCCTTAAATGTTAGTTGAAGTACGTCTATTTAATACACAGGGGCTTCCTTTAAGAGTTCGCATGTGTAACGTATAACTCGGGCTGCACCGCGAGTTGTCAATCGTTTGTAACGTTAACACACGGAGCCATGGAAATAATCTTTTAACGGTCCCGTTTGTAACAGTATTACAAAGGAGTTCCGAAATAGCTTTGCAACAAGCAAAATGACTTGCTCCGTTTTTGTTTCTCCTGCACTCCTACAATGTTTACTTTGAATATTAAAACAACACTTTTATACTGATTTGTCTAACGCAATCATGAACAACTCATCTATAATGTTTTTATTGTTTTATGTTTATGATCTTTTTTGTGGCGCGTGTACTAGTTGGTAACCCAG
>CM056385.1:57693947-57826093 GCA_029718625.1 Synaphobranchus kaupii
TGACGGACATTGTGGAGCTCCAGGCTCGTAGTGGAGCCACTGGAGATGGAGAGTGTATTCAGGCGCTCAAATCTAAAAGGGCCGCTTTGGCAGACCTGCTGGACATTAAGGCACAGGGGGCATTGGTGAGATCAAGATTTCAGAGTATCTCTGAAATGGATGCTCCAACCAGATATTTCTTTAGCCTGGAAAAAAAAAATGGCCAGAGTAGGATCATGCACAGCCTCCGTTCAGCTACTGGTCAAGAGCTCACTAACTCCACTGACATCCGGAGAAGGGTTGTGGAGTTCTATACTGAACTATATGCTTGTGAGCATAAGGAGGTTGAAGAGGTGGCACAACAGTTCTATGAGGGCCTACCGCAGGTGTCTGTTGAGGCTAATAGAGGGCTGGAGCAACCACTGGCGTTGACAGAGCTCTATACCGCATTGCAGGGTATGGCAAATGGCCGTGCTCCTGGCATAGATGGACTGTCTGTGGATTTTTTCAAGTCCTTCTGGGGAGTAATGGGCGCAGATCTCTTGGCAGTATTCAATAACAGTCTGGCTGGTGGACTGTTGCCAATGAGTTGCAGGCGGGCTGTCCTCACCCTACTACCAAAGAAGGGAGACTTGCAGGACATCAAGAACTGGAGACCAGTGGCGTTGTTGTGCACAGATTACAAAATCCTCTCCAAGGTGCTGGCTAACAGGCTAAGGGAGGTGATGGAGCAGACTATACACACGGACCAGTCCTATTGTGTCCCCGGCAGGTCAATAATGGATAACATTTCTTTAATTTGTGATGTCATTGAGGTCTCTGGATTATTGGGCATAAACACTGGGTTTATTTCTATTGACCAGGAAAAGGCCTTTGACCGAGTTGAGCACCAATATCTCTGGCAGACATTTGAGGCTTTTGGTATCAGCCCTGGTTATGTAGCCATGATCAAGGCACTCTATGGGGGCATTGAGAGTGTACTGAAAGTAAATGTGGGGTTAAGTGCTCCTTTTAAGGTTCTCAGAGGTATTAGGCAAGGGTGCTCCCTCTCTGGAATGCTATATTGTTTAGCTATTGAACCCTTTTTTAAATCAGGTAAGGTCCAGGCTGCAGGGACTGACAGTGGTACCAGGGCTAGATAAGGTCTGTTTATCAGCATATGCTGATGACGTTCTTATCATGACTGATAGTCAGAGGGATCTTAATACACTGATTTTTATTGTGCAACAGTTTGAGGAGATTTCCTCTGCAAGAGTAAACTGGGCAAAAAGCGAAGCTTTTATAAGGGGGACATGGGCAGAGGGGGAACCTTTACTGCCGGGTGGCTTAAAGTGGAAAAGGGATGGTCTCAAGTACCTTGGGGTGTACTTAGGGAATGACACAGTAATGCAGAAGAACTGGGAGGGTGTCCTGGAGGCCGTTCAGGGTCGCTTAAATAGGTGGAAGTGGTTACTTCCACGCCTCTCATATAGAGGGCGTGCCCTCATTGTTAACAATCTTGTGGCTTCAGTATTATGGCATAGACTAGCAGTTTTAGAACCACCTTCTGGTCTGTTGGCTAAGATTCAGGCCAATCCTTGTTGACTTCTTCTGGGGAGGCTATCACTGGGTTCCACAGAGTGTGTTGTTTTTACCTAGGGAGGCGGGAGGTCAAGGGTTGGTACATCTGGCCAGTAGAACGGCAGCTTTTAGACTGCAGTGGATTAAGAGGCTTCTTTATGCAAGGGAAAGGAATGCATGGAGGCAGTTTGCAGAGTTTATCTTGAGGCAAGTGGGAGGTCTAGATCTGGGTTTTCCTCTGTTCCTTGTGAACCTTAAAAGGATGTCACTCAATGAGGTGCCACCATTTTATAAAGGCCTGCTAAGAGTGTGGGGGCAGATGGATGTGGAAAGGTCAACATCATCGGTGACAGTGAAATGGCTCCTAGAGGAGCCAATAGTATATGGGGCTCGGCTAGACATCACCACGGCTGCCACTCCAGGGCTATCGGCGACTCTAAAAGCGGCTAACCTTGTCACCTTCGGACAACTGGTCAACTTGGCAGGGAGCAACCTTGCAGAGGCAGGAAAATTGTCTGAACGGCTGGGTATGAGATCTACAAGGGTGGCTGGCCAGATGCTGGAATGGTATAAGAGTGCCTTGACCACAGAAGATTGGAGGGCACTGCAACAGGGGGACAGAGGGGACACAGATACTGGCGAACAGTTTCCAAGGCTGCTGCTGGGACCCCCTACTGTTGAGGGGTCCGCTCTAGACTCTATCGGGGGGAAGGGTTTATATAGGCTCTCTGTTGAGGTGCTTAATAGAGCCAGGCTGGAAAATAGGGCGGATACCCCCTGGAGGGCAAATCTGGGCATGGGGGCAGAGACGCAGCCTGCATGGAGGGAATTGTATCGACTGCCTTTGCCTGAGTATGCAGGCGATTTGCAGTGGAGAATACTCCATGGTATAGTTCCTGTAAATGCCTTTGTGTCGCTCGTGAATCCCATGGTGGACAGTGGTTGTCCTTTTTGTGGGGTTAGAGAGACAATTTTTCACTGCTACAAAGACTGTGTGAGACCTCCTCTGCTTTTTAACATGGTCAGTTTGCTGGTGGCTGCTCTTGGAATAGTCTTCACAACTTCGGTTTTTATTTTTGGTATTAAGGCAGGTAAAAAAATGCGAAAAGTAGGCTGTCTGGTCAATTTCTTGCTGGGACAGGCTAAAATGGCTGTGTACCTTAGCAGAAAGAAAAAGGTTGATGTTGGGGTAACGGTTAACGTTACTGAAATTTTTAAATCACTTGTAAGATCAAGAATCTCTCTAGATTACGAGTATTATAATAGAATGCAGGACCTAGGGGTGTTTAAAGATAAGTGCTGCCATGGGGAGGCGGTGTGTAGTCTGGTGAGAGGAGAGCTAGTATTTGCCAGCACAATAAGTTGATGTTGTGAGGAAAATTACGCTCTTTATGAAATTGTTTGCATTGCATTGTTCTTTTTTATTTTTATTTTTATTTATTTGTATTTTTTTTCGCTATTTTTGGGGGATAATGGGGGAATTGGGGACTATTGTCAATAACACAGTGGCTTGTGTATGTAATGTATAATAAAGGTTCTGTTAAAACTCAAACTCTCTCTCTCTCTCTCTCTCTCTGCCAGGAGCACACTGGAAGAGCGTTGTCCTGCCAACCAGCACATTTTCCCCTTTTTCTTGTCTCTTTATTTTGATACTTAAACTTTTTTGTAAACTTTCCTTTTGTGTTTGACTCCTTTATGTTGTGGCCCTTTGAGCCGGGGTCATAACATTGGCTTATCTCACATTGCAGTTTACATGTAATTGGCTCATCTCACACTGCAGTTTACAGGTGATTGGCTCATGTCACACTGCAGTTGACATGTGATTGGCTCATCTCACACTGCAGTTTACATGTGATTGGCTCATCTCACACTACTGTATCCCAGGTGTAATAGCTGCACAGTACTGTATTCATACCTGTACTGAATGTTGCCTGTAATAAGGTGCCAGTCACTGCTGATGATTCTCTCTTTATTCTCTGTTTAGGAAATGTCAGGCTGGTGGGCGGGGCTAAGTGGTGCTCTGGGAGAGTAGAGATGCATCATGGGAGCTCCTGGGGCACGGTGTGTGATGCTGACTTTGACCAGCGGGACGCAGAGGTTGTGTGCAGGCAGCTGAGCTGTGGGCCTCCTGCAGAGCTGCGGGGGGCAGCTGCATTTGGGCAGGGTGAGGGCCAGGTGTGGGCACAGGAGATCCAGTGTAGAGGCAACGAATCTCAGATTGACTTCTGTCCCATAGCACCCTCACAAAATCAATCCTGCTCCCATGGAAACGATGTGGGACTGGTGTGTTCTGGTAAGAGTCCTCTATGCACTGTGTGTGTTTCAGTGGTATTGGGTAGACACAGTTCCTGAACAGATCATATGCAGTCATATTTAGATCTTTAATGGCACTGTGAACTGTTAAATTGTGGCTGCAATACTTGAATATTCCAATACAAATATAATATCAAAGGTGTAAAAACTAGAGGGCTCGGATGGACAGCCCATAACCCTGTGATAGGGAAAGCTGAGATTACGTACCATAGATATACATGAAGAGGAGACCTAGATTATGTACCATAGACACACGTGAATGTGGGGCATATTTCACATAATAATTTAAAAGCACTTTCTCAGTTTAAAGAAAAAATAATTAAATAAAACGATTATATAAATTTAACAAGAACATATTCCATAGATAGGATTGTGGCCAGTCTACATTTAAAACTGAGTTTCTATAGAAAGCAGACGCTGATAACGTGATTGCATTTTCAGTATATCTATGCGTCTGTACTCCACTTGACATATCTGCAAATGTCATCTCGCAGGTTTTTAAAACCAACATTCACAATATTCTCATTTCCAATTTTTATGACAGTAAAACTTTTCTTACATCTGAGAAAGCCAAAAATATATGTATTTAGTTTGTTAACATTTAAAACCTAATATTTTTTCTCCACCTTGTAGCCAAGGTGTTTACTGCAGTCTGTAGGGGCTTTGTCTCCCTGAGTGATGAGTGCTGTCACTCTAGTGACATCGCCTTATTCAGTCATGTGGCAGGCCCAGGGGACCAGGGATTGATATTCTCCTTGAAGCTCGCAAACTCCAGTGGTCACCGGAGGTATTGCAGACACTCTGGTGCCAAAAAGCAAATTTCCCCATTGAAGTCCTTTAAAAACTACGAAATTACTCAGGCCAAATGATACCATTTTGGACAGTTCTTTTAAATTCTAATTATTATTTTATTTCTGCGCCCCACAGGAGAAGTCAAAAGATTTTCTTAATTCCAATTAGGTCTGCATGTTTAGGTACCCAATGGTTCCAAAAGTCATGTTAAGTACCCATTGCGCATGGTCTGGTTCCTAAAATCCCCCATAGTCTAACATGGCAGCCTCCACAAATTGCTTCATGCACCAATGAGAAGCTCCCATAGGAATCCATGGAACCTGTAAGCGGAAGCTGTCTACAGGGCTGTGTCCGAATCAGCACCCTTCCATACTATTAGGTAGGCTTGTTGAGTAGACAGGACAAAAAAGTTGTTGAGTAGGTGAAATTTTCTCTAAATGTAGTATACTTTAAACCCCTGTATGATACACGCTGAGTACATTCGGGAGCACACCGGAAGGACACAAACATTTTGGTCGTATAAATGTGACATGAAGCTTCGTTTTAATAAAATGATGCGCAGCTTCGCTGACGTTTTCCTTCAATTACAACAACGAAAACACGTGACATGGCCGTGCAGGGGTAGGGTGCAGGGTTGCCAGATCTTACCAGAGACTTTGCAGCCAAATCGCAACTCAAAACTAGCCCAAATTTTTTTTTAGGCAAAACCAATGTATTTTACATAAAAATCATCATATTTTTCCTTTTTAAAATAAGTGTGTACTTATCAACTTTTCATTTTTACTCGTGACTGCATTTATTAAAGTAACCGAATTTAGCTTTAAAACCGCGGATATGGCAACGCTGGTGGGACATCTTACGACCTGCTACACAGTGCAAATTAAACAGCACACAAGCCAGTGCACTGTACGCAGGAGACGTGGCGCAGTAGATTTGGCTCTGATTCAGACACAGCCCAGTTCTTCTTACATATCTCGATAGGCAGGCCTCACTGGCATAGCTCGTGTTGCTGGTGTACAGTGTACAAAGAAAGGGTGATATAGCACACCCTAGTGGTGTCTCTGTGTTACTGCAGACTGCTGGGGTTCTATCCTTTGAATCCAGTGACAACTTGGGGTTTCACCCACTGTAAACAGACTAAGCAGTATTAAGCATCTATAGTGTTTGTAAATTAGAAGCAGGTTTATCTAGATGTTCATATCCTGTATGCAGTATACAAATCAATGCATAATCTTTTCTTTTGCCAGTGGTCACTTACTGAGTGGAATCATTAAAAGACTTATTGTTCATTCTATTCAAATATTTTTTACAACTTCAAACATTGTATGAGTACGCTTGTGTGACAGGTCAATAGTCAATAAACTGACAAGATTTTCATTTATTTTCAGTCAAGTAATTTGGACATTACATTGCATCTAAGAACCTCTACGGTGTGACTATTACGATAAGTCATTCTGACTGCAGTGATACTGTTCATTTTTAATTCATCACCATTGAGATCAGACTGGCTGATTGCTGTATCAGACAAATGTACAAGGAACTTTTGTCATTAACTTTTTGTTATTTACTTTAATTTTAATAAGTACAGCGCTGTAATTTCTCACTCCCACCCCCTCTCCCCCCTCCATCTCTCCCCCTTCTCTCTCTCTCCTCCCTCTCCCTCCCCTCCCTCTCCCCCTTTCCCTCCCTTCTCCCTCTCTCTCCCTCTCTCCCCCTCTCTCCCTCGCTCTCTTTCTCTCCCCCTCCATCTCTCTCCTCCCTCTCCCCCCCTCTCTCTCTCTCCTCCCTCTCCCTCTCGCTCTCTTTCTCTCCCTCTCCCTCTCTCTCTCCTAGACATTGAAGATGTGAGGCTGGTGGATGGTGGCAGGCCCTGTGCTGGGAGAGTGGAGGTTTTCCATCTGGGACAGTGGGGGACAGTGTGTATGAATATGTGGGATATGACAGATACTGGGGTGGTGTGTAGACAGCTGGGCTGTGGAGATGCTGTAGGAGTAGCAGGAAATGCTCTCTTTGGCCGAGGGTCTGGGTTCAAATGGATGTATGATGTGTCCTGCAGGGGATCAGAATCCAGACTGGAGGAGTGTGGGCATCGAGGATGGGGTGAAAGTAACTGTGGTTATTATGTTCCGGATGCTGGTGTGATCTGCTCAGGTAGGACTCTGTTATTCAGCTCTTTTCAACGCTTTTATGCCAACATAGCACATTGGATTTAAATGGGAATATATTACTTTTCATAACTGCGGAGGGAAGTCCTTTGACTCCCTCCTCATTAAGTTCAATTTGAGATGGGTTTTCGAGTGGAAGGATTCTCAAGATAAAGATGAAGGAAATAGCAGAGTCTTCTATTAAATTTAATCTTTTATTAAACGGTCAAACGTTGATTCAACATGGGAAAACCACAAACCTACGCAGAGGATTCGGAATTCCCCGAACAATAACAAACATTAGTTTTTACAATATCATAACTCCTCCTTTACGTTGCTAATACACCAATGATATGTGGTAACACCTTTTCATAATATCTTATTTTATCCAATAACAAATTAGGCAAAACATTAATATGTTATATGACCTGTTCTTACCCTATGCGCTTGGGGGCACTCTTGATCTATCAAATAAAATTGTTTGTGAACTCTCCCCCCGTGCTTTTTAATCAGACCATGAAATTCTCCTTAATTCCCCTTATTTTTATTCTTCTCCCACCTGTTCGGTCAGCACGATCTATCTTATCCATTGTTATAAGTACAACTCCTGCTTAGTTATGGAACACAGGAGGAAAACATTCCTGTTTTGACTGGTGTGCTAGATGCCCTCGTCCTTGCTGACAGAGAACTATCCTGCACCCTCTCACAACCCCCCATCTCAGTACTTTTCCACTAGATCTTGACTGTATTATTTAATTATTTATATTATATTATTTATTCTTGGGCCTATAGAACAGTTTCACAAAACAGCTTACTTCCACATAACCAAATGTATTATAATACATACTGTATGTCTCAATCATTATATTACATTGTAAAATATTAATGCAATGCTGTGTTATAAAGTAAATGTGTGCATGGTCACTGTACTAATCCTGAATTTACACACTAGAATCTCATATTTATTTTCTGATGTATTGCTCTTGTTCTGTAGCTATCAGAATGTTTATTCTTTTTTATCCTAAGTGTCACTGCGGTTTACATGTGATTGGCTCATCTCACACTGTGGTCTACATGTGATTGGCTGTTAGTTTATAGTGAGTTTTCCTTGGTGCCTTTTGTCTTGAGGAAGGTACACGCAGAGTGCGCCTGTTAATCAAACTTGTTTGGTTTTCCATCGGCCCACTACTTTATTATTTTGCCTTTTTCATTTTGAGGTAATCCTGGGTGGGGATTAAGTCCCTGGTGGGGGTACGCACTTACAGGCTTTTGGTCTCAGTCTTGTAGGCCAAAGGTTTCTGAGTTAAGCATTTAAAGTGGCCTCGTGCCCGGCACGCCTCAATGAAGACAGTTCAGCATTAGTAAAGTTTTGGGTAGTTAGCCAGGGAGCAGGGTGCTCTTTGTGGCACTTGGGGACTGTCTCACTATTAGGAGTACATTTACTTCAGTGAGGTGTCCTATGCTCATCAACTTACAACTTTAGTTGAGTAGTGTTTTTGTGTTGAGCGATGGCTCTCCTGTATGTTGTGTGTTTGTAGCGCCCATCTGCTGTATGTAGAGGCTTGAGGGCCACAGGGTGGAGTTTTACTTAAAGCTCTGCTTTACACTTGTGAGTCTTTAGTTTGAATGTAATCTCTTTCGTCCTATTGGTGGATTAGTTACAGATTCCATTCCTACACTTTTTGGAACTTGCATTGTGGGAAGGTGATCCTTTAGTGCTCCTTTTTTGCAGGTTACTGTTTTTCGAAGCTTTAGTTGAGAGCATTTAGTGTATGCCACGACTGTAGTGAATCTAGCTGTGTGCTATTTTTTTATTTTGTGAAGGACACATCTTGCTGTGGCTAGCGATTGTGTGTGTGCCCTCTGGAGCTTGTGTGTGCCCTCTGGTAGTCTTTTGTGACTCTAGACCGGACTATGTGTGACTCCGGGCGGGGTTTAGTGTGACTCTAGACATGGTTTTGTCTGACTCCATACAGGACTTTGTGTGACTCTGGGTGGGGTTTTGTGTGTGACTCTGGGAGGCTTGGCTCCTTGTATGCCAGCATTTTAATGTATTATAGTGTTATTTGTGTCATTTTACTGAGTCCTTTAAGTATGCCATGGGCTTGGTTCATTGTTTTCCTGTTGTGCATATAAACAGTAAGGTGGACTGTGTGTTTACTGGGGTATAACCTGAAGATCTGCCACAAGTGGGAGGGACAACGTACTGGCAGATGCCCTCTCAGTTGTAAGTTGTGTCTTATTGTAGAGCTTACATTTTATTCCTGTAATTGTGGTTGCCTTGATAGGCATCCATCTTAAGGAGGTGGTGTTATGTCCTTGACCAGCTTGTCTAACTTCAGGTGTGTTTATGTGGGTGTGATTGTTTCTCAGAGCCACCTGGTTGAGGCTCTATAAAAGAGTAATTTACAATATAAAATACATGAAACGATTTACATCTTGAATCCATGTCAAATGTAAATAAAGAGGTGTTTAAAAGTCAAAGTCTCTCTCTCTCTCTCTCTTTCTCTGCATGGTGCATGCTGGGAGCACGGGTGAGAGTGCGGTGTGATGCTTCGCGTGACACAATGTCACGAGATTTTGGCAAACTAGCGTTTGGTTTGAAGCTCACCTGGCACGAGACGGAGACCCAGATTGTAAGATCAATTTGATTTAAATAATCGGTTTCGTTTAGATATTATAAGAATTGTTGTTATAGAACTGCTGCGGGAATTTAAGGTAGGTTTTGTTTAATTTAGAAGGGTATCGACCGACGGTCTGTATAGGCCGGTACCGTTTGTTCCGTTTTTTTTCCATTTTTTTCTTAAATTTTTTTTTTATTGTTTAGATAGATTCCTGCAGTTTTCTGAGATGGCAGGTAAAGGGCAAGGAAATACCTTAAATTTAAGCGATTCAGAAATGGAGCAGACTCGGGATGGGGGTGAACGGGTTGTTTGAAAAAAGGATTGGAAGTTGGTTAAGAGTAAGAATAAGGACCGAGGGGTAAAGAGAATCATAAATGGAGATAATTCAGGTTCTGGGGCAGGGGAGACAGAAAGTGAGGGAGGTGTAAGTGAGAAAGAAGAGGGTCCAGAGAGGTACAATGTGGTGGTAAGATTTGTGGAGGATGGAGGAGTTGAGAAAATGAGTCCTATGAAATTGACAAATGAGATAAAAAATAAGGTTGGGAATGTAAAATTTGCAAGAGTTTTAAGGGATGGTAATTTGCAGATTGGGTGTGAAGATGAAGAACAAGTGAACAAGGCTAAGCTGATGAAAAGGGTTGCAAAATACAACGTAGCAAAAACTGTGAGAGTTGGAGAACAGAAAGCCAGAAGGGGGTGTAGAGGAGTGATTACAGGTGTTCCACTGAGTATTGAGGGGGAGGAGCTTCAGGGAAAGATCAATAGTGAGTGTTAAAAGGATGACAAAGGGGGTTGAAAAGAAGGATAGTGAAACTGTCCTGGTGGAGTTTAAAGGTGAGGAGTTGCCAGATCGTGTTCCTGGGATGTATGTGCTATTATGTAAGAGCATACATTCCCAAACCATTGAGATGTTACAAATGCCAAAAGTTTGGCCATATAGCTCATTTTTGTAAAGGGAAGAGGAGATGTGCTCGGTGTGGAGGGGACCATGAGTATGGAAAATGTGGAGAAGGGGTACTACCCAAATGTTGCAATTGTGGGGGTGACCATTGTGTGGCATATGGGGGATGTGCAATAATGAAGCAGGAGGTGGAGGTTCAGCAGGTTAAAGTACAAAATAAGATTTCATATGCAGAAGCAGTGAAGGTGGTCAGAAGGGAGAAACAGAGGGAGCTGTAGGTGGAGGAGAAGTGGCAGGGGTAAGGAGGTCAGAGCAACCCTATAGGTCATTAGAGCCACAGGAAGAGGAGAGAGACAGCAGGAAAAACGGAAGGTGGTGACCTTCGTAGCAGGGGTGTTCAATATTGTAAAGGGCATCGAGAACGTATCGCCAGAGGATAGGGTAAAGGTTATTATAAAAGCAGCAGTAAAGTACTTTGACATGACAGGAGTGACATGGGAAGAGGTGTGGGAAGATCTTAAAGCCAAGGGCCCAATATAATTTCCCTTATATTTTGTCCTTATATTCCATCCCTTTCTCTCCAACATGGAGTTAGAATTATGCCTGATCAGACTGTCACAGTAGAGGAGGTTCTCCTCTCTGTTAGAGATATAGTTGGTCTTTATAGTTTAGTTTTTCTTTATGATGTTTATGTTCAGGTTTCGCCATTGTCTGTGCCTTCTACCCGTATTACGGTGTCCGGTGTTCCCCCTTTTATTTCCAATGACGCCCTGGAGCGAGAGCTGCGGCGGTTCAGGAAATTCGCAAGCCCCTTTAAAACTATAGGTTTGGGGTGTAGAAATGAAAACCTGAAACATGTCCAGTCTCTTCGAAGGCAAGTGTGTATGTTTCTTGACTCTCCAACCCAGAGTTTAGAAGTTTCATTCAGGGTAAAACATGAAGACAGACAGTATATGGTTTATGCAAGTTCGGGTAGCATGAAATGCGGTGATATTGGCCACAAACGCATTCGCCTGTCCGCATAGACAGCGAGCTGGGGAGAGCGCAGGTGCCCCGCCGTTATCCACTGCCCCTGGTGAGGGGACGAGTGTGCAGGGCGAACAGGGGAAGAACATGCAAGAGAACGTGCGGGTTTCCTCTGCTGTAGATGAGACTGTCTCTCACTCAATAACACCTGAGCAACCGGTGGGGGAAGCTCTGGCTGAACCCGAAGTGATTCATGAGACTGGGGCGGAGATCACATCAGAAGTTGGGGGTGGTGAGCCCAGCCAGACAGAGCAGGCCAGTGGGGAGGAGGTGGAAAAGCTTTTGAGTGTCGCTTATAGTCGAGAAAATAACAAAGATGACGAAATGGATTGTCTGTTTCAGAACCGTCATTTCAAGCTCAGAATTTATATACACTGGATGAGATAAATTATTTTCTCAACGAAACATTTGGAAAATCCGTGAATGTGACTGATTATTTTCCTGACACTGCGAAATTCATTAGATCAGTCTCTACATTGCAGAAGCATGCAGGTCTTCATTTATTGGATGAAAAGAAACGCTTTCGTCTGAGGAAGCATGTCACTGCTTTGAGAAAACGGCCATGTCCAAGAAAGGGAAGACTGTTAAAAAGCAAGGAACGAAAAAGTAAATAACTATTAATAAAATATATTAATGATGATCATGCATCACCAGGTGTGTTCTCTCTCCTGTTTTCTTTTGCTGATTTTATTCCACTTTCCCACTTAAACCTACGTATATATGAAAGGTCTAACGGTGGGTTCTTTAAATATAAATGGTGGAAGGGATAGCCAGAAGAGGGCTCTAGTCTCTGAGGTGTGTGAGCAGAAAAGATGTAGTTTTATTGCAAGAAACCCATAGTGATTTTAATAATGAGGTAGATTGGGGCTTATGGTGGAAGGGTAAATATATCCTAAGCCATGGGACTAATTTTATTGCAGGGGTAGCCATTCTTTTCTCTCATAGTTTAGGGGTAAAAGTGCTATCTACATCTGAAATAGTGAGGGGTAGAGTGGTATCAGTAAAAGCTTTATAAATGTCTATGCTCCTAATGAGGGATCTGAACATGTGGATGTTTTTAAGAAACCGAGGGATGCACTACTGCAGTGTGATCAGAGTGAGTGTATTGTTATGGGAGGGGATTGGAACTGCACTGTGGATCCATTTCTTTATCCCGGTTAATATCTCAGCTGGATGTCATTGATGCTTGGAGGGTCAAACATCCAGCTCTAAGGCAATATACATGGGTGAAGGTGTTAGACAATAGGGTGAGTGCAGCAAGGCTAGACAGGTTTTATCTTTCACAGGCTTTTAGTGCAAGAGTACTAAGTAGTTTTATTTATCCTGTTGGTTTTACAGATCATCATTTGACTGCTGTTGAGCTATGTCTCTCCCCTTCAGTGAGACCACACTCCTGTTGGCGTTTTAACACTAAACTGCTGCAAGACAATGATTTTACTGAAAGATTTGTGTGTTTTTGGGAAATATTTGAGCCAATGGTGGGAGGTGGGAAAGGCGCATGTAATGTATGTAATTAATACAATATTGATATTGGTATTTTATCTCTGGACCAAGAGAAGGCTTTTGATCGTGTTGATCATGGTTTTATGTTTTCTACTCTAAAAGCCTTTGGGTTTGGGGAGGGTTTTATTTCTTTGGTAGGGTTATTGTATAAGACGCCTCATGTATGGTTAAGGTGGGAGGTGGGTTAAGCCGGCCTATTTCAGTTCAGAGGGGTATTAGACAGGGCTGCCCCATTTCAGGACAGCTATACTCATTAGCTATATAACCTTTTTTAAGTAGGCTAAGGAATAACCTGACTGGGCTTTCCCTACCAGGGCTACCACAGAACCCACCAATCGTTGTGTCTGCTTACGTGGACGATGGCAACATTTTTATTATGGACAAGGCTGATATTGTGGCTTTAGAGAAAAGCCTAGATCTGTTTGGGAAGGCTTCATCCGCAAAAATAAACTGGGAGAAATGAGGCCTTGCAGGTCGGGCATTGGCATGAGAGGGTAGTCCCCACTCTGCCTGGGGGTTTTAGGTGGGGAAGGAGAGGAATGAAAATCCTTGGGGTAGTTTTGGGCACAGATGAATTTCAGAAACAGAACTGGGAGGGTATAGTGGAGAACGTGTGTGCCAGGTTGTCTAAATGGAAATGGTTGCTACCCCAGTTGTCCTATAGGGGAAGGGTTCTGGTTGCTAATAACTTGGTTTCCTCAGCTTTGTGGCACAGACTTATTGTATTACCTCCACCAAAGGGCCTTATTGAAGAGGTTCAAAGGATCATTGTCAAGTTTTTCAGGTCTGGACAGCACTGGATTCGGGCAGCTGCTCTGTATCTACCGGTGCATGAGGGGGGACAAGGACTCATGGATATTGTCTCAAGGGTGATTGCTTTTTAGACTCAAGCTGCACAGAGACTACTCTTCTGTGATGAACTGAGCTGGCTGGATACAGCTCGTCTGCTTTTGAGAAGGGCTGGGCGCTTTACCTGTGACAAACAGCTATTCCCACTACGTCCTGGTGGTGTGGACTGGACTGGACTGGACTGACTCCTTTCTACGAGACAGTCCTACAAGCATGGCAGGTCTTCGAAGTCACCCGTGAACCTGAAGCAACACCAGGGGTGTGGATATTTGAGGAGCCATTGTTCTTCAATGGTTTGATCACCAGCATTGCTTTGTCCTCTGCCAGTCTGCAGTCATGTCTGCGTAGCACAGGTAGTGTGAAGCTGGGCCATTTGATGAAGGCCACTCAAACAGGTGTTGAGGCCCTTGGGGAGATTGCGGGTATAAGGTCCTCTAGAGTGCTACTGAAGATTGTGGAGGAAGTCTGTGCCTCCCTCCCGGCTCCTCTAAGAGTGTTTGCTGAAAATCGTGCTCTCTCTGACCAATGGGATGATGAATGTGAGTACAGATTCCCATCCCTCACCGTTTTCCCTGCTATAGGGGAATCTTTTGTCTTTTACAACCCAAAAACTGGGGAAGTTTGAAACCATAAGCAAAGGAGCTATCTATCATAACTGTAATGGTGGCGTGACGTGTGAGGTAGGAGGGGCCAAACGCAGCAAGGGGATTCTTTAAGCACTAGGCCACTAGGACGGGAAACCTCGTAGTTAAGGGAAAGAGACAAGACAAGGAACACAGATACCAAGGCTACTAACCGGCTCACTGTCACACACCAATGAGTAGAAGCGCAAACGCCAGGTTTCAGTAAGAAAACCAAACAAGGCTAATGGAACAAAGCACAGGGCTCCCATACTTCTACAAACAAAGTGACTGAAGAAAGAGCCAGAAATAATAAATGCCCTGTCTCGGCAACGAGACGCATAAGAACAGGCGAGTAGCATAATGGCACAAATAACACACACCAAACGTACCGAAGCTACGAACCAGCACACTGTAACACGCAAATGAGTAGAAGCACAAACGCCTGGTTTCACAGCAAGAAAACCAAACAAGGCGAAAGGGATCAAAGAACTGCTACCCTATACTTCTACGAGCTAAGTAACTCAGTAAAAGCGTGAACGCCCGATCTACCAGGAGAGAGAAACATTTTACAGGCGAATAAGCAGAGATCTGCAGTCCCATAACTCTATGAGCTAAGTAACTAAAAGGCCAGCAATAATAAACGCCCTGCCTCAGTAATGAGGCATTAGAATAGGCGAGTAGCATAAATGGTACAAATAAAACACACAGCCAACAAATACTGCAAATTGTATTACAATTAGTATACAAGGAGGCGAAAGGAACGGAGATCTAACGTTCCAAGGCTACTCTCCGAGACTCGCAGTCAAACGCAAACCTGTCAACAAAAACGCCCAAGCTCCATATAAGGAGAGACATACCTGGAGAACAAACAGAACTACAGTTCCGAACAAAATCGTCCCGCAAGTAAAAAGGACGAAACAGAACAGCTGCACCGGAATGACCAGCTAAAAGTTCAACACGAGTTTGATAGAGAATGCGGAAGTAAGTCCTTTGACTCCCTCCTCGTTAAGTTCAATTTGAGATGGGTTTTTCGAGTGGAAGAATTCTCAAGATAAAGATGAAGGAAATAGCAGAAGTATAATCTTTTATTAAATGGTCAAATGTTGATTCAACATGGGAAAACCACAAACCTACGCAGAGGATTCGGAATTCCCCGAACAATAACAAACATTAGTTTTTACAATATCATAACTCCTCCTTTGCGTTGCTAATACACCAATGATATGTGGTAACACCTTTTCATAATATCTTATTTTATCCAATAACAAATTAGGCAAAACATTAATATGTTATATGACCTGTTCTTACCCTATGCGCTTGGGGGCACTCTTGATCTATCAAATAAAATTGTTTGTGAACTCTCCTCCCACCTGTTCGGTCAGCACGATCTATAAGTACAACTCCTGCTTTGTTATGAAACACAGGAGGAAAACATTCCTGTTTTGACTGGTGTGCTAGATGCCCTCGTCCTTGCTGACAGAGAACTATCCTGCACCCTCTCACAACCCCCCATCTCAGTACTTTTCCACTAGATCTTGACTGTATTATTTAATTATTTATATATTTGCATATGAGGCTTTCTTGGGCCTACGGCTTACTTCCACAAGAATAAAAGCCTTGCCTCTTGGTAAAGAGGAATGTAACGAGGAGGTGAAGGAACAGAGATAACGTTCCATGGCTACTTCCATAAGCTCGCAGTCACATGCAGAAAACATAAAGGGGTAAACGCCCGATCTCCCAGGAGAGAGAAACATTTTACAGGCGAGCCGACGGAACACCGCCGTCCCATAACTTTAATAGCAAAATGACCAACACAAGCTTAGTAGAAAATAAACGCCCTAGCCCCTCAGTAAAGGGAAATGTAACGAGGCGAAGGAACAGAGAGCTGACGTTCCAAGGCTACTTTCAGAAACGCGCAGTCACACACAAACATGTCCACAACATCACCCAAGCTCCATATAAGGAGAAACATACCCGGAGAACGAACAGAACAACAGTTCCGAACAAAATCGTCCCGCAGGTAAAAAGGACGAACAGGACAGCTGCACCAAAAGACCAACGCAAACTTAATAGAAAATAGCACGCACTGCCTCTCAATATAATAAAAAAACTGACTCACAACAAAGGGGAACGTAGTCCACGAGGAGGAGAGAAAACAGGGAACAAACGTACCGAAGCTACTAACCGGCTCACTGTAACACAGAAATGAGTAGAAGCTCAAATGCCTGGTTTCTCAGTAAGAAAGGGTGGATGCTGACAGAAGCTCCGCAATCAAAGCAGGGCGGGGCAAGCATCCACCAAAAGGGCAGCGCCCTCGCGTGGCCACCGAGGAAAACGACCGCATGGGGAAAAAGGGTAGAAACCCATGACACATAACTGTGTTAAGGTTTCACACTTACGCTCGCTGGCAGGGATGAAGTCGTCGAGGTGGACGAGTTTTTTGCCCAGATATTTCCCTAAAAGGCTGCTGGCGGTCCCTGTATAAGCTGCCCATTGAAAAGCGGACAGCTGACCTCCAGTGGAGGGTAGTACACGGGGCAATAGCTATGAACAGACATCTGGTGCACCTGGATCCTAATACTGGGCAAGAGTGCCCTTTCTGTTTAGAAATTGAGTCAGTGTCACACTTATTTATTGAGTGCCTAAGATTAAGGTTTTTATTTAGTCTCTTAGAGACATGGTTTGAAGGTTTGGGGGAAACTTTCTCATTTGACCTGTTCATTCTAGATCCAAGTTATAAGGCGAGGAACAGGGCTGTACATGTTTTTTTGAATTTTTTGTCAGGAATGGCCAAATTGGCCATATGGAAAACTAGAAAGAACCACATTCAGGGTCTAGCATCAGTAGACCCAGTGTTGATGACAAAACAGCTGCTGGCAGCCAGACTTAGGGTTGACTATGCTTATTACAGCCTGATTGGCAACATGGATGGTTTTCTGTCTATTTGCGGCATAGGGGATGTGCTCTGTAGAGTCCAGGATGGTATGTTGGTTTTGTCTTTTTGAATTTATTGATTTTATTTTATTATTTTAATTTCTTTTTGTTATTTTTTTTGCGAATTGTCTCCGAATTGTCCGGCAATATACAAGATAGGGCAAAATTTTCAAAACATAAAGATACAACATTCAACATAGCAGCAAAGCTCATGGATTATATAGTTAGGTCTTGTCGAGCAATGACAGAAATGGCTTCCATACCATCGAGAAATAGTTTTGTGAATTCCGCTTGCTAAAACGGATCTGTTCCATCTTAGCAATTGAGAGCATTTCATTAAGCCAGCTCTTGAAACATGGGGACGATGGAGACTTCCAGTTTACTAGTATTCATTTTTTAGCTGCAACCATGCCTGCCTTGAGAGCCTGTTTCTGATGGGAAGGAAGGGCCCTTGTCTCGTCAGAACAACAAAATATTGCCAAATTACCGTCGGGGTGAATGTTTATTTCAAACTGTTTGGAAAACCAATTAAATATATCACACCAGAAATTACCTAGTACTGGACAGTGCCAAAATAAATGTGATAGTGATCCTTCGGCAGTACCACATCTCTCACACATGGGAGAAACTGATTCAAATATCTTACTAAGTTTAGTTTTAGAATAATGCAATCTGTGCAGAACTTTAAACTGGATCAATTTATGTCTAGAATTAATAGAGCAGCTCTGTATACTAGACAGACCCTCCTCCCACAATTCATCTGATACTGGAACACCTAGTTCTTCAGCCCAGGCTTCCCTGAGATGACTGGCATTCACTGGTCCCTCAAAGGCAGTAACAAAGCGGGAAATTAAATGTTTAGAATTTGGCTGTAAAAGAAGTGAATCATTAAAAATGTAGCTCTTAGGTTTGATTGTGAAATTTGAAATATACTCTCGTACAAAATGCCTGACTTGAAGGTATCGATAAAAATGTGTTTGAGGAAGGTGATATTTAGTTTGGAGCTGAGGAAATGAAGCACATTTATTATCTATATAGAGATCTCCAATACTACACAGTCCCTTCCCCCTCCAGTCCAGAAACACTCCATCCATCAACGCTGGTTTAAATAAATGAATGTACACAATAGGGGTATGTAGTGAGACATTTGGCAATCCAATAATTTTTTTTATTTGATTCAAAATCTTCAAAGAATTTCTAAGTTATAGCCCAATAATTTGTATGAAGGCTGGTCTCTGGAGAAAAGGAGCGCTGGGAGGGAGGTCTCTTGAACTGACATTGATTCGATTTTTAGCCACAAGGGGGAGACAGTAGGCCAGTCATCTCCAGGGGAGCCCTATTGCCAGAAGGTAAGAGCCCTCGCATTTGCAGCCCAGTAATAGTGCTTAAATATGGGAAGGACAAGGCCTCCTTCACTTACATCCTTCTGTAAGTGGGCTTTAGAAATGCGAGGGGGTTTGTTTGCCCAGATAAATGAAAGGATAGTTAAATCCAGTTGTTTAAAAAAGGACAACGGTAAATAAACAGGGAGATTTTGGAAAAGGTACAAGAACCTTGGGAGTGTGACCATTTTTATAGCATTAATGCGGCCAATCATTGAGAGAGGAAGCAGCTTCCAGTTCCTAATCTTGGCTTTTAATTTGTCTATCATGTCCAAGAAATTCAGCTTTACTAAGTGTTTGGGATTTCTGGGAATCTTGAGTTCAAGATAAGTAAAGTGGGTAGTAACTATTTAAATGGCAGGAGTTTCAGGAATGTAGGACTCAGATTGTCCATCAGAGGCATAAATTCACTTTTATCCCAGTTAATTGTATATCTTGATATTCTACCAAATGACTTGATATAATTCAAAAGGTTGGGAACTGAAATGTCTGGGTCAGATAGACAAATCAATAAATCATCAGCATACAAATTCACAAGGCTTTCCACCTTACCAAATTTTACACCATAAATACCTGTGTGACTCCTGATTCCTATTGCAAGAGATTCTAGCGCAATATTAAAAAGGAGAGGAGAGAGAGAATCGCCCTGCCTGACCCCACGTTGTAGGTCAAAAGGTTGTGATCTGTCAGCATTACTGAGAATAAAAGAAACTGGATTTAAATAAATTATTTTGACCCACTCTATAAAAGTTGTCCCAAACCCGAATCGTTTCAGTGTCTCAAACATATAGAGCCATTCGATCTGATCGAATGCCTTTTGAGCATCAAGAGACAATATAGCAGCTTGTATATCCTTTTCAGGTAGTAAGTATAATGTATTTAAAAGCAAACAAACATTACTAAAAGAAAATCTACCCGGGATAAACCCGGTCTGGTCAGGATGTATAATTTTTGAAATATGATTACCCAATTTTGTGGCCAGGACTTTAGTTATTACCTTTAGATCGCAATTAAGAAGGGAAAAGGGTCTAAAGCTTGCAGGGTCTGTCTCTTCCTTTCCCTTTTTAAGAAGCAAGCAGATATTTGCTTCATATAGTGAGCTTGGGAGCCTCTTATTTTTCAATGAATCATTCATCATCCTTAGCATCAAAGGAACTATTTTTTCATGAAACACCATATAGAATTCACAGCCAAAGCCATCTGTTCCTGCTGCTTTTCCAGAAGGAAAAGCTCTGATAGCATCTAAAAGATCAGCCTCAGAGATCGGGGTGTCAATATCATCTCTCGACTCACCATCTAGTTGAGGAATATTTAAGTTAACAAAAAAATTATCAAAGTCTGCTTCAGTTGACTTTACTTTGCTGGAATATAAATCTTTATAGAAGTCCCTAAAGCAGGCATTTATCTCCTTTGGATTAGTAACCAATACGCCAGATCTAGATTTAATCCTCTGAATGGCTTGATTAGCATGCTCCCCTCTAAGTTGAATAGCTAATAATTTCTCTGGTTTGTCCCCAAGTTCAAAATGTTTCTGTTTTAATTTTAGTAAAAGGCTGTTGACGCGTTTACTAGTGATAGTATTATATTCATATTTCAATTTTAAAATCTTATTGTAGTCTGACTGTATGAGGGAGGATCTATAAGTTTTTTCCAATACTGGAAGCATTTTTTCGATAGCTATAAGACGACCATTAAGTTCTCTTTTTTTAGAGGATTCAAATGAAATAATGTGGCCCCTTATCACAACCTTAAAAGCCTCCCAAAGGGTAGAGTCAGATACCTCCCCATTATCATTGGTGGAAAGAAACTCATCTATATGTGTATTCATGTACTCAATAAAGAAATGGTCCTCCAGAAGGAGAGGGTTAAAACGCCAGCTGAATTTCCATTTGGACAGAATATTTTTAAATTGGAGCGATACCGGGCTATGATCAGATATCAAAATATTATGATAAGTAGAGTTGATAATGCTGGGTAGTAATTCAGATGATATCGAGAAATAGTAAATTCTGGTGTAAGACTTGTGAACATTGGAGTAAAAAGAAAAATCTTTGTCAGTGAGGTGCTGCAGTCGCCAAATATCAACCATGTTCCTTGAGTTGATTAAATCATTCAAGGTTTGTACAGAAGCAATGACAGAAGGTGGTTTTATTGAGAGTCTATCTAAAATGGGATCCAGATAACAATTAAAATCACCGCCAATAACAACATTAGGGCTGGAAGCTGGTATCATATTAAAAACTTTACAAAAAAATCAGGATTATCAACATTTGGGCCATAGATATTAAGCATTATTATTGGAAGACTGTTTATATGACCTGAAATCATTAAGTATCTGCCAAATGGGTCTGCTATCATAGAATCAAGGCAAAAGGGGATATTTTTGCGAAAAAGAATAGCAACACCCCTGGCCTTGCGAGTAAAAGGCGCTTGAAACACCTGGGAAATCCAATTTGCTCTCAGCCTACGCTGTTCATTTACACAAATATGCGTTTCCTGTAAACATTTCCTGGAGAAAAATGATGTCTGACTTCAATGATATAAGATGCGAGAAAACGCAACTCCTTTTAATTACATGACCGAGACCCTTCACGTTGAGACCCATGTTAGGTTACTATTAGTGCTGCTATGCGCAATGTTATCAGGTACTGACACTATCCCTGAGATAAAGACAATCTAACATCCACCCAAAATAACACAGACACATAAAATACATAACATACATATAAACCCATACACCGTGGCGTGAAATACCACTTTCCGTGAACATATTCCCTACCCGCCCACCGAGTGCTTCCCAAAACGAAGCACAAATTACCCTCTAAGCTTAGGACCGCTAAATGACTAACTCCCAGAGCAGTAACTACAAAAAAAAAAAAAGCTACAGGAGAATACCTCAACTCCACTGCCAATCCCATCTGGTAGGAATAAGTAGAACAAATGTACTTATTGTGTACTTATGTCTCTTATAGAGACCAACTGAATTATCTGTATAACCCAATATCAACTCAAAATAATATGATTATCCCTCAGTGTTCTTCAGATACATTCTTTAAGTCAGTGTTCACAAATGTCATTGCCTCACCCGGTTCAGTGAAAGCCTTGAACTCGCCCTTGTTCTTAATCCGAAGCCTCGCTGGAAAAAAGAGACTATGCTCCACTTTGAGCTCCCTCAGGGCACTCAAGACCTCGTTGAATTTGCGTCGCTGCCGCATCACCTCTGGCGTGTAGTCCGGGAAAATAAGCACCTTATTGCCTTTATACTCCAGCTCTCGTGCTCTCCGGAGTCGCAGTATAAACTCCGTCTCCCGAAAGAAATGGACCCGGGCGATAATGGCGCGGGGCTCGGCTCCCTCAGGGGGAGTCGATCGTAGGGTCCGGTGCGCCCGGTCGATAATCACTGACGATTGGAAGTTATCTTCTCCAAGAAGTTTCGGAATCAGGGCCGCCATAAATTCCGCTAGTTTATTCCCCTCTTCTCGCTCAGGTATGCCGACAATCTTGATGTTGTTGCGGCGCGACCGCCCTTCGAGGTCATCCACCTTGAGTTTAAGCGTGTTGTTTTCCTTCTTTAGGCTGGTGAATGCTTTTTCCAAGCAGCTTATTCGATTGTCCTGCTCCAACACTTGTTCATCGATAGATTCCACCTTCTCCAGCTATTCCTTTTGGGAGCTTTGTACAGCCTGAAGGGTTTCTTCCAACTTGTCAAACCTGACATTGATGTGTTTGAGGATTTTGTCGGAGATTTTCTCCCACACCGATGACAAATCCTCCATGTCGCTTTCACTGCCACCGCTGGCGTCTTTAGCATTAGGTTTAGCTACAGCTGATCGAAGCGACCTGGCGTCTTTGGGCTTCTTAGACGTGTCGTGTTTTGACATGTCGTCCCAAAAAGTCAACTAGTTAACCTATGCTATATCAGATAAGTTACCAAAGCAAAAAAAATTAGATAAGAGACTGTCAGAATGTCGATTTTAAAGATTGGCACAGAGGAGCTTCTGGAAGTGCGTCTACTGCATGTGCTGCTCGCTAGCGCCCCTCAAACCAATCGTATTAATTTAATTTAATTTAATTTAATTTAATTTAATTTAATTTAATTTAATTTGAATTTAATTTAATTTAATTTAATTTAATTTCATTTCATTTCATTTAATTTTATTTTTATTTATTTGATTAATTTTATTTAATTTCTAATTGTACTTTCTCGTATGTGTTGACCAGTACTTAAGGAAGGAGTTTAATTAAAGGTGCTTTTAGAACAAGGGGGGTATGGGACGTAGATCCAGGGAGCTCGGAGGAAGTAGGGTTTGCGCATGAGCGGAGGTAGTTTCGAAATCGGACAGCGGGAAATCGGTAGCTGTGTTTTGCTTTAGTTTGTTTTGTTTTGTTTTGTTTTGTTTTGTATTGCTTTGCTTTGCGTTGACTGTTTCTTTTATATCTTTGGAGTGTCACCGCCGAATCACAGTAGGGTTTGCTGTGGGTTTGGATATCGGGAGACTGAGGCGGGTTGACTACGCCTGTTGCGTGACTGGAGGCATCAGACATGGAATGGCATATGCCCTGGAAAAAACGTGGGTTGTCAGATGGTTCGGGGATGACAACCGGGACCACCGGAGCACTAAAACAGTGAAGTCGATGGAACGGGAATCGAGCATAAGTAACCGTGCAGGGGAAACTGAATTCAAGGTTATAATAACATTTAAAAAGAATGAAAGGCAGCTTCCAAATCCGGTAAAAATGTCTAAGATATTGGCAAAGGACATAGGTGATATTGAGTCGGCGAGGTGGCTGAGGGACGGAAGGATTTTGGTGTTTTGCTCCAGTATGGAACAGCAAGCTAAAGCGCTAGGCTGCCGTAAAATGGGGGGACATGAAGTAGAGAAAGTTGTGGTGCCCGGCGGGGCTCGAAAAGGGGGGTAATTACAGGCGTTCCCCTGTCTATGGAGATGGCCGAACTACGGAAATGTATCAAGGGTGGTAAACTTCTGGATTGTAGTAGGTTGCGGCGTACAAGGGAAGGACAAAAGGAGGACAGTTTGTCGGTATTGCTGGATTATGGGGGGGGTCCACTACCAGAGAAAGTAAAAATAGGATACATGTGTTATCCTGTGAGACGGTTTGTGCCACAGCCTTTGCGGTGCTTTAACTGTCAGCGTATGGGACATGTGGCAGCAGTATGTAAGGGGAAGAAGAAATGTGTGAGGTGTGGGGAGGGACATGGTTTTGGGGAATGTGAGGAGGGTAAAGGCTTGAAATGTTGTAATTGTGGGGGTGAGCATAGTGCGGCGTATGGGGGGTGCAGAGTGCAAAAACAGGCCCAGGAAGTGCAGAAAATTAAAGTTACCAAAAATGTCTCTTACTCCGAGGCTGTGAGGAGGCTTCCCAGAGAGGTAGCGCGGACGGGTGGTGCGGGTGTGGTTCCGGCTGGTGAATTAGGGGAAGGTGGTAAGGGGGGAGGGTGTGAGCATAGCTGTGTTGCTGATCCAGATGTGCTTCATGTTACGAAGTTTGATTTTATAGCATTTATTGCGACGGTGGTTAACTATGCGTCGCAGGCGACAAGACGTACGGAGAAACTGAAGATAATTCTGGGGGCGGCTGAGTTCTTTCTGGGAATTACTGATATGACTTATGAGAATCTATGTGATAAATTACGTGCTCGGGAAGGAGGTGTGCTGTCGCAGCCTCCTGGTTAGTATAATGGCAATTTTGTTTCTCCAGTGGAATGCTCGCAGCCTGATTGCCAACGGGCAAGAGTTTAAGAGGTTCCTTGTGGAGGCTCCTGCTCTGCCGGAGGTTGTATGCGTCCAGGAGACATGGCTGAAACCGCATCTGGATTTTGTTTTACCTGGGTATGAGTCAGTCAGAAAAGACAGGGTTTGGGGACAGGGGGGCGGGGTATGCTACATTTATAAAGGAGGGACTGGGGTACCGGGAAATACTGGTGAATACGGAATTGGAAGGTGTGGTAGTGGAAGTGTTTGGAATGGAGAGCAGTTTGCTGGTGATAAATTTTTATAACCTATGTGCTCCTCTGTCGTTAGAGGCCCTTAAAGGATTATGCGGCAATAGGGCTGTTCGTGCGATGTGGTGTGGTGATTTTAATGCGCATAGCACATTGTGGGGCAGTGAACATACGGATGCGAATGGGGAGATTGTTGAGGATCTTATGGAAGATATGTCGCTGGTCTGTGTGAACACAGGTAAGGGTACAAGGTTTGATGTTAGGACTGCTTTTACATATTGTTTGGATCTCACATTAATTTCGAGTGACATGGCTGCTGACCATTTCCCGATTTTTTGTGAGGTGGGTTTTGGGGTTGACCAAAGGCCTGGAATTGCTACGAGGGCTTGGTGTTTTAATAAAGCGGACTGGAATAAATTTAACGAGCTGTGTGAGGCGGCTGTACAGGGCGTCTCGGTTGAGGGGGATGTAGATATGTGTGTTGAGGGGCTGACTGACGTTTTTATTGGGGCTGCTAATCAAGCGATTCCGGTGCGTAGGGGTAAAGGGTTTAGGAGGGCGGTCCCATGGTGGACGGATGAGTGTTCAGAGGCAGTTCGGGCGAGAAACCAAGCTTTTAGGGCTCTGAGGGTGTCTATGACGCAGCAGGCTGTGCTGGAGTATCAGAGACTGAGGGCAATGGTTAGGCGCACCATTAAAAGGACTAAGAGGGCAGCGTGGCGATGGCTCTGCTCCACTTTTGGGAGAGAGACTCGCATGACTGATGTGTGGAGGATAGTTAAGAAGATGAGGGGATGTGGTGGGATGAGGCGAGTGCCTGTTTTGGTGGATGGTGATCTGGTTGCCAGAACAGATGGGGAAAAGGCGAACATGTTGGCCAAGACGTTGTCAGGGGAGGCTGGTGGTGTGAGGTTGAGTGCGGAGTGCCTGAGACAACGAAGGGAGGTGTTGGAGGAACGCAGGGATTTAGGTCATAAGAAGATGGTATTTGATAGTGTATTGGATGTGGAGTTTACTATGCTTGAGCTTAATTTGGCTGTGAAGAGGGCGGGTAATTCATCAGGATTTGGTGAGCTATGAGATGCTGAGGCATTTGTCAGAGAAGATATTGATGGTTGTGTTGAAGGTATTCAATAAAATTTGGGTGGAGGGCAGCCTCCCGGGGATGTGGAAGAAGGCAGTGATTTTGCCATTTGTGAAGCCGGGGAAGAACCCTGCTAGTGCTGCTAGCTACCGCCCAATAGCACTGACATCAAATTTTTGCAAACTGATGGAACGCATGGTGGTGGGGCGGTTGACTCATTCTTTGGAGGGGCAGGGTCTGTTATCACAGGTGCAGAGTGGTTTCAGGAGAGGTCGCTCCACATTTGATGCCCTGGTGAGGTTGGAGACTGATATTAAGAAGGCGCAGGCTATAAAGGATGTGGTGGTGACAGTATTTTTTGATATAGAAAAGGCATATGACTCTATGTGGAGAGAAGGCCTTTTGTTAAAGTTGGAAGGGTTGGGGGTGGCTGGACGGGTCTATAATTGGATTCTGTCCTTCTTGTTAAACAGGTCTATGCAAGTTAGGGTGGGGTCTGCTCTATCGGAACCTTGTGCAGTGAATATTGGTACGCCACAGGGTAGTGCAATTAGCCCACTATTGTTTAGCATCATGATTGATGATGTTTTTGCTAGGGTTGATAGGGATGTGGAGGTAGCATTGTATGCTGATGACGGTCCCTTATGGAAACGGGGGCGTAACCTAGGCCACGTTAGGAGAAAGGTGCAGGAGGCAGTGGTCCATGAAGTGGGGGTTTAGGTTTTCGATACAGAAAACTAAGAGCATGTTTTTCACAAGGAGGCGGATTCCTGATACGGAAGTGTTGAGCCTATATGGCCAGCCTGTGGAGAGGGTTTGTTCCTTAGTATTTGGGCCTTTGGTTTGATACTAATTTGACCTGGAAAATACATATCGATCATGTGGTGACAAAATGTAAGAAGGTCCTTAACCTTATGAGGTATGTGGCAGGTTGTGAGTGGGGGGCGGATAGATCGTCCCTTACATCCATATATTATGCTCTCATAAGATCAGTCCTAGACTATGGGTGTATGGTGTTCCGCTCAGCTGCGCCGTCAACATTGAAGCGTCTAGATGTGGTCCAGGCAAAGGCATTGCGATTATGCTGTGGAGCATTTAAGACGACCCCAGTGTGTGCAATGTTGGTGGAAATGGGGGAATGGCCACTGGAGTTGAGAAGGATCAAACTAATGATGGCATATTGGGCCACAGTGAAGGGCCACTCCAGTGCCTTTTTTACGTCTGCGGTACTGCGTGAGTGCTGGGAATATACAGCTAGGCCGGGTGTGGGATTTGGGTGGACGGCTAATGAATGGGCTACTGAACTGGGTATCATGGATTTCGCAATGGCACCATCTGTTCCAGTGTCTGCGGTCCCGCCCTGGTTGTTCCTGAAGCCGGATATAGATTGGTGGTTGTTGGAGCAGGATAGGGAGGGATGGGCTGATGTTGGCGGGAGGGTTGATAGCTATATTGATAGAACATTTCAGACATATCTTCCTGTCTTTACAGATGGTGCTAAGGATCCGGAGACGGGTCGTGTGGGGATAGGTGTAATTGTGCCCCTATTTGGAGTCAGGAGGTCAGAGAGGCTAGATGACGGCCTATCAGTTTTTACAGCTGAAATGGTGGCAATAATCCTGGCACTGCAGTGGGTCGAGGAGGTTACACCAGATAGAGCAGTAATATGCACTGACTCTGCATCGGCACTGGAGAGCTTAACGGCTCCAACATCCTGCAGGGAGGATCTGGTAATGGAGGTATTGACTAGCATATATAGGCTATATAGGAGGGGTATTGGGGTATACTTTTGCTGGGTGCCGGCGCATGTGGGTGTGAGGGGTAACGATGGGGCTGACGCCCTCGCTAAGAGGGCCCTTAGGCTGGGCGGCATTACAGTGGATGTCCCTTATGGTAAAGGGGAGGTCAAGTCTAAGGCTGAAGATATGATTGGAAAGATTTGGCAACAGAGGTTGGATGAAGAAAGTAGGGGGCGTCACCTGTATGCCGTCCGGCCAGGGGTCTCTGGGAGGCCTCTTCTTTGCGGGAGTAGGAGGGAGGAAACTATATTAACTAGGCTTAGGTTGGGTCATTCTGCATTAAATGACAGTTTAATTAGGATAGGGAAGCACAATACCGGCAACTGTCCTCAATGCAATAACAAAGAAACAGTTAGGCACATTCTGCTAGAATGTCAGGCATATGTCAGGGAGAGGGAGAAACTTAGGAAACTGATTGGGGATAAGGGTGGGCAGTTTACATTGGCTGGGCTCCTGGGTGGGTCAGTGGGATATGAGGTTCGCAGAGCTGTGCTGAATTTTATTTATTCGATTGGGGTATGTGGGAGGGTCTGAATCCCTGCTATCGCTTGTCCACACTCCGTAACAGTAGGTGGCGGTATGCACCTGACAGTTGGTAGCAACCCGCCATAGAAAACCCAAAGAAGAAGAAGAAGAAAGGTGCTTTTAAATTTCAAAATTTGTCTCTGTCTCTCTCTCTCTCTGGAGCGAGTGCACGTGTGAGGGTGGCGGTGCTTGGGGTTTTCTTCTCTTTTTCTCTTTCTTTGTTCTTTATCTTTTCTCACTATTCTTCTGGTCATTCTTTTTCTTTTCTCTTTATTGCACTGGTTTTATTGTTTGTTTTATTGTAGTTGATCGACGGGTAAGAACTGCCAAGTGCGGCAGGAATATGGAAAATATTTGGAAAATGGCGTCTCACCCCGACGGAGGAGTGCACCCCCTCTCCCTCCGCAATGGGTTTAGGTGCGTCCCTGATGCGGGTGCTACTATTGAAGAGGTACTCATGGCTGCAGGAGAGCAAGTTGGACATAATAGCTTTGATTCTGCATCGAGGATGAATAAAGCTGTTGTCATATTTTTTAAAAACGATAAATTTGTCAGTCAGCTGATTGAGAGTGGTCTCTGGGTGAAGGAGACTTTTGTGCAAATAACATCACTGTCAGCACCGGCAGTAAGAGTAACTATTTAAATATTCCACCATTCATTAAGAGCGAAGCCATTGAGAGGGAACTGAGCCGTTTTGGTAAGTTTGCAAGTGCGATAAAGATGATACCACTCGGGTGTAAAAATACAGCATTAAAACACGTCCTATCCTTTCGGAGACAAGTTTTTTATGTTTTTAAGTTCGCCCACAAAAACTCTGGAGCTTTCTTTCCGTGTAGTACAGAAACGCCAGACTTGGAAAATGTGCAACAGGGTGATGGTGAGAGGCAACATAGTTTGGTAAACGCCGAAGGACGGGATGACAGCGTTGGGCCGGGGTAGCAGTGATGGGCGGAGTTGCAGTGCTCCACAGGCTAAGCAGGGAGTGCAGCAAAGTTCTGAAAATAGATCGCTGGGGACGGCAGAGGTTGCGGATGAGGCAATGGGGGAAGAGGATAGGTGGTCCGATGACTCCGATATCTCTTTTAGCCAAATGAACGATCACGGAACGCTATATTCTGTAGAACAAATTAACCATTTTCTTGACAAAACTAAAGGGAAATCAGTAGACTTGGGTTTTTTCCCCCCGATCTTGATAAGATCTTGATAACGTAAACGGGGCAAGGGATAACGGCAAACAGGCCATATTGTTTATTAAAACAATAAAAAATAAAACTTTTTTACAAGGGACACACAGTGTCAAAAATAATGAAGCAGAGTGGGGGTTATGGTGGGATGGGGAATATGCCATCAGTCATGGCTCAAATGTAAGCGCAGGGGTTGGAATTTATTTTAATCCAAATGCAAATGTCAATATATTATCAAGACTAGAAGTGGAGAAAGTCCGTATTCTGATCGTTAAGGCGGAAATAAAGGAAAACCACTACACGTTTGTTAACATATATGCCCCTAATAGAGGGGGGGATCGGGTTAGTCTTTAACAAATTAAAAGCTGCTTTAAATAACATTAATAGTGAAGACATTTTGGGGGTGGGGGGGATTTGAATTGCACCCTTGATTTTACTATGGATAGAAATGGTGAAGAGCCTTATCCACTTAATCCACAACTGTTTTCGCTTGGATTACAACTCAATTTGATTTATCCGATGTGTGGAGGGAGAGAAACCCAGGTGTAAAGCTCTACACCTGGACAAAGGTATTGAGTGAAAGGGTAAGAGCAGCACGTTTAGACGAATATATGTGAGCAAGGCAGTGATCAACAGAGTCTTAGCTACACATTCGTTTCCAACCAGTTTTTCAGACCATCATTTTGTTACTGTAAACCTGACAGTCTTGCACACTACCCCACGGAGTTCCTATTGGAAGTTTAATTCTCAACTTATACAGGACACTGTTTTTTTTTACTGTCTTATACAGGATACCTTTCCCACATTGACTCCCCTCTTACATCTCCCCCCTCTGGCCCAGTGGGGGACACTTCAGAACGTCCTCCCGAGGGGTCATGGACAATTCCCCAGATGGTTTCTTTCGGATCCCCAGGGTCGTAGGGTTGACTGTGGGGAGAACTGGAGAGGCTGAGACCAAGTGCTGTGTGGGTTGAGGCGTGTATTGTAGGGGGTGGATCAGATGTTGGATGGTGTGAAGTGGGGAACTTCACGCCACAGGCCACCTGTGGCACCAAGCCCATTAGCTCAGTCAGAGCCCGCGTTCTTCCTTTCCCCATCCGCGGGGCTGGGCAGAGGCTGAAACTTAACAAGCTTAGTGTGATGGTAGGGAAAAAGGTTGTAAGACATAATAGGTATGACTGATGTAGTTGGGAGTTTCATGACAACTGCATTATGTGGTAAATATAGTTTTTGTACCTCTCATGGTAATATATATTATGATTTTGGATAAACTCGATTTGGGTATATTAAAGTAAAGGAGACAAACTCTAACCCATCTTGTGCAGCAGGTTGTTAATGTATTATAATTATTATTTATTCATTTATTTTCTATTTGGCATCAGTACATCATTCTGGAGCATATGTTCTGCAGGCTAAGCCACACTCGATGGTATGGGTTTGATGGAATAATGGATGTCTGGTGGAGAGAAACGCCTGCGCTTCAGACCAAATTTCCTTCATGATATTTATATTGTTCTTAGTGGGATGTTAGAAATCAGTGGCCACCTGATTTGCTACCTATATTGAATCAGAAGTTAAATCATTGAGCCGTGACTGTAGCCATGCAGGGATTTCATTAATTTTCACTTTGATCCTTCAAGCCTCCCTCTCTCGGGTGCAGCTTTAGGCTGGATCCCTTCCCGCTGAGTTCCTTCCACCCGACTCCTCGGAGTGAAGGACCCTCAGCCTCTCTGCTTCCCAGGTGTCTCCTTTTCAGAAACCCTGATCACAGAAAGCACTGCTCACTAACTAACGCATTCCATTTCAGCTTATAGTGGCCTGACTGTACATTGAGCCGAGCGCAGCGGCCAGGGGCTCCACTACAGAAATGTCACTCATGTGCTCCACTATAGGGATGCTACTGATGTGCTCCACTGCAGGGACGCCACTTATGGACTTACTGCTCTATGCGACTCGACCGGCCGGTGACCCAGTCGATAGCGATCCCCAGCCCAGTGTCTAAACACCGAGCCCCGTAGTGGTAATTAGCCACCCGGTTGGGAGCCAACGGTCTGATCCCTATCCCACTTTGCTATGGGTATAGAAACTTTGACCGTTTTCACCAGCCTTGCCTGTTCACAGAGGTCGTCTCTTACGCAACTCTGCTAGGTGTGGACTGTCATCCACGTACCATGCAGTGCCTGCATACTTACATGCGACACTACGCCGACTAGACGGTACCACGGCAGTATGGCAATTCATACTTCATCAGACACGGGGGCCTTCAGTCTTCTCCCCAGCACTATATGTTTTTTTAACGTGCCCTCGGAACTGTGCAATTCCGCCGCCGGCTGTTTGTGTCTAGGTTCGGGGTGCCTAATCCCCTGCCTAGCCACAATGCATCACATATGCTGACAGATGTTTGAAATGTTAAACCGTACCTGTGCCATTATAAAAGTTATGTATAAAACAAGATTATGATCAAAAATAATAGTATAAAAGTAAAAATGCTAAAAACACACATAGTTAGACTTCCGGTCGGAACATCGTCAACATGGCCGCATAGCGAGCGAGCTCCCGACCGAACCAGAGTAATTTGAGAAATACCCCAATATAAACTGAAAAAATCATAACGACTAAGAACATCAGGAAGGGGGTTACGTTGTCTACCCAACACCGAGCAGTAAAAGCTAAAGGAAAGCAGCAGAGGGTGAGAAGGACGGACAAGAGGCGCAGCAACGCTATCAATTAGCGGTTTAAGCTAACGAGCAGTAAGGCGGGTAGAGAAATGGCCGACCTGGAGCTGATTCTGAAGGAATTAAGAGGGTTTCGCCAGGAAAATAAAGAACAGCTAGAGGCGATCAAAGAAGAGATTTTGAAGGCGAACACCAGACTGGACGAGGCGGAGGGAAGAATCGAGAAGGCGGAGGAGAGGATCCAGAACACGGAGGAAGTTATCACGGAGATGCTGAAACTGCACGTGAAGCTAGAGGACAAGCTAATGGATTTGGAGAGCCGCTCCAGGCGCGAAAATGTAAGAATTTATGGGGTGCCGGAGGGGTCTGAGAAAGAGTCCCCAATAATAGGCTCGTTCGTGGAGAAGCTGTTACGAGAGGGGCTCGGGTTACCCGAAGACGAACCCGACCTGCAGATTGAAAGAGCTCACCGCTCGCTGGGGCCGCGGCCACCGGAGGACGCGCCACCACGCTCCATCATTGTGAAGTTTTTAAGCTTCAAAACTAAAGAGACACTGCTCCGCAAGGCTTGGCAGAGTTAGGGATTTGCCTGGCAAGGAAATCAAATAAACCTGGACCACGACTACCCACCTCTCATTCTCAAAAAACGAAGAGAGTACTCAGAGGTCCGCAAGGTTTTGAAGGAAAATCAAGTTCAGTTCCAGACTCTCTTCCCGGCCAGGCTGCGGGTGAGGTACAAAGATGGGACCAAAATCTATGAGACGATAGAGGAGGCGACCAAGGATTTAACCGATAGAGGCTACACTGTGAAGATCATCAGACCTCCGGATTCACTGATGGAGCAGGTGCGGCGGCTGACGTGGAGGAGAGCCGGCGGCAGGCGAGCGAGGGAGAGCGCATTCAAAGCGGGTTCAGCTACAAGTTACAAGGAGAAACTTCGAGCCTTCAGGAGACCTTCCCCGACACCCTCTGCCAAATAACTGACAACACAACTGGTGGAGTCTGCACCTTGTTGCGTTTCTTTTTTCCGAAATTGCTTTTTTTTCTCTTCCTTTCCCTCTCTCACCTCTCTGAGTTCGGGCTGGCCCAGTCCGAGGATGAGGACGGGTGAGTTAAAAGACAATACGCTTGGACAATAATGTTTTGATAAACGGGTAGACACATATGGCCACTCAATAATTAAAAGGTTTGTGAAGGGTCTGCCTTTCCGTAATGCTGCTATTGCAGATAAGGGCCCCTTTCACTGGTCACAGGAGGAGGGTTTTCCCTTTAGAGCCGCTTGGTGAGGCTCAGCAGGGTCAGGCTTTTAGACCCCTACATTGGGAGTCACACAGACTATTTATGTTAAGTTTGATGTTAGTTAAGTTGTTTTTTGTTCATTATTCATTTGTTTACTCTCTGCTGGTTCATGCAGGGAGGGGGGAGCTTATCAGGTTCATCACACACACATATATATATATTATATATACGTATATACATTAAAAAATCTTACATCCACAGTACGTCTGATATTAGCTCCAACATAATTAGCAATCGTAGCTAACTAGGATTTATGAATTCGTTTGTCAGCTTGCACGAACTAAATTACATTATTATAATACTGTAATGTCTTGACTGAACCGTGAAATAAAGTACTGAGAATGGATGTCGTTTCATGCGTAAATTCAACAACTAGCCCTTGTGTTGGTTGCTGCACAAAGAAACTGTGAATGAACGCTAGAAAACAAACAAACAGCACCAGCCTGTGACACCATAGAAACTAGCGAACTCCTGCGAGAATCCATTTATCACCAAACTAAAAATACTCTAGATAATAGCGCTCCATACTGTTGATGATTATGATGATGATAATAATAATAATAATAATAATAATTTGTATTATATATTTTAAAAAAACACTTACATGTCCAGGCACGGGTCCATGCCAGAGTCATTGCTCTGCCAGAACACAGACTTCTTCGCCTCTGGGACACTTCTTCACCTCCAAAACCTGAGCAACCGTGAAATAAGCGCTCTTCTTTCCACCGTTGATTGCCACGTTCGCGTATAAATGTATAAAATAATCGTAAACTTTGAAGCAGCAAAGACATCACCAGCGCAATTGCACCAATACAGCTGCCCGTGTCTGCGTACAGAGAAAGACTGGTCTGTGACGTTTTTTCAGCTCACAAAAAAGCTACACATTGCTAAATACATCTGGATAGACTACAAACTTACTTGTAACAGCAATCCAGCCCATCCCTTACAGGATAAACTCAGTCAAAATGGCCACAGGCGTCATCTGATGCTGTCGACAGTCAGGAGCGCACAGCCGATTGCCCTATGGGTTGTCGTTACGCGTGGATACAGCGCCGTTCACAGTCGCTTGAATATGACATATTTTACTTCGTTTGAAAGGGCAGGAACCCCCGTAGAAGATAATCTATGTGTTTTACGTTAGATCATTCCTGTAGCAGTCTAGTAATGCTTTTACGCAACGGTAGTAACGTAGTACAAACGCAAAAGCGAAGGGTACGCACTGTGGAAATTGAGACTTTCCTGGATAATGGATAAATGGGTTACGAAAAAACGTTGAGGATTCTTCAGAAAAGGGTTATAACTGCATAACCAGGTATCGTATTTGGTTGCTTAAACATGTTTATCAAGAGAATTTGTAGAAAATAAAATGTATTTATACAAAACCGGAAGTATATCGGTTGTATGCATACTGAAGTGAGCACGGGAAAAAAACACCTAATGTTTATTTATACAACTTTTCAATAATATACAATTGTTCCTGAATCGGATCTTGATTTTTTAGCGTGTTGAAATGGTACCAAGAGCTTTTGTGATATGCATTTTATTGCCTGTGACTGCGGCGAGGTGAAGACTGTAAACAAATAAAAAAAGTGGGTTGGGCTATTAGCACCCTGCTGCTTTATGGCTCTGTAGTGTAACCTGAGAGCTGATAAGCATATAAACGAATGTGTTCGCAGGCTGTGACTGTTTTTAACAATTTTGCGTCGAAAGTTCCGTGTTTTATTAACGTTATAATTTAGAATTTAAGAGAAATATGAACACTATAAAAAATTGGACCGCATGCGTCCCACCACTAGGGGGCCAAAGCCTATAGAGTTAAAGCAACAATACTATGAGATAGGGGGGAAATCACTTAAGCTCTTATCATATAAGTTACGTAAGCAACAAGCAGAGAGAACTATACACAAAATAAGAAACTCCACAACAAATGAAGTAGTAACTAGTTTGGAGAAAATTCAAGAATGCTTTGAAAAATATTATAAAGTACTGTATTCCCAACCCCAAATGAATAACGACCACGAGACTGATGCCTTTTTATCTTCGATTCTTCTACCAAGGGTCACAAATGAACAAAATGATCGATTAATAGCTGAAATAACAAAAGAAGAACTACAGTCAGCAATTGGGAGGTTAAAAGGAGGGAAGTCCCCGGGGACTGATGGTTTTACCTCAGAGTGGTATAAAATAATGCAGGACCAACTAGTTCCAACACTTTTAAAAACATTTAATTGGGTGCTCAAAAAGAAAATTATCCCCCCCTCATGGAGAGATGCGATAATTTCTATCATTCCTAAGGAGGGGAAGGACAAATTGGAGTGTGGGAATTATCGTCCGGTGAGTGTTCTGAATATTGATTATAAACTGTTCACATCCATCTTATCTAATAGACTGGAACTGATCCTACCAGAACTAATACACAACGACCAGACGGGTTTCATCAGACAGAGACAGACTCAAGACAACATCAGGAAAACACTGCACCTTATGAGACATGTTACACAACAAAACCTGGAGACTCTCATAATAAGTTTAGACGCAGAAAAAGCGTTTGATTCAGTGAGATGGTCCTTCCTATATAAAGTATTATCAAAATTTGGCTTTCATACAACTATTATTGAAACAATTGCAGCATTGTATGATAAACCAACTGCCATGATTAAAATTAACGGAGATCTAACCAACTCATTCACTCTAAAGAGAGGAACGAGGCAGGGGTGTTGCATGTCGCCGCTCCTCTTCGCGCTTTTCATAGAACCGCTGAGCCAGTGGATTAGGCAAAGTTCTGAGATAAAAGGGATAACGATGACATCTGGGGAGCAGAAACTGGCCCTTTTTGCGGATGATTTATTGATAAGTTTAACACAACCTACACAGACACTTCCAAAATTGTTGACAATGTTAAAGGAATATGGTGTACTATCTGGGTACAAAATTAATATCAGTAAAACTCAAGTACTAACAATTAACTATGACCCACCATCAAAGATTAGGAACCTATACAATTGGAAATGGGATGCAGAGTTTATTAAGTATCTGGGAGTCTTACTGCCAAAGGACCTTTCAAAAATGTTTGACCTCAATTATGGACCCCTGAATTTGAAGTTAAAATCAGATATGCAAAGGTGGAATGTTATTCCCTTTTTGAGTTTGAGTTCTAGGATAGAATCAATCAGGATGAATGTTCTTCCACGACTGCTTTACCTCTTTCAATGTTTGCCGGTAAAAATACCTCATAAGCAATTCTTAGATTGGGATAGGTTAATATCGAGATATGTATGGCAAGGGAAGAGGCCCAGGATTAAATATAAAACTCTGCAACTGAGAAAAGAAATGGGGGGAATGGGCCTTCCCTGCCTACAAGAATATTATTATGCGGCTCAACTGAGACCATTCATTTGCTTAAGTTCATCAACATACACTGCAGGTTGGAAAGAAGTAGAAGGCACAGGGATAAAAGGAATACCAATAACAGCCTTATTAGCAGATAAGAAATTGCAGGAGGACCTGAGGATTTCAGAGGACCCCATGTCTGACATTTTGCTGAGGTCCTGGCAGGACGTAGTTAAAATTTGTAGATTAGAGCATTCTTCTAAAATTCTGAAGTGGTGCGCCTATGACTCCGACTTCGCACCAAACAAAAATGACGACAGATTTAAGAAATGGATTTCTAAAGGTTTAACCACCTATTATTCCTTTGTCCACAAGGGGGCATTCCAGAGATTTGAAGCTCTGCAGAACGAACAGGGGTTGGAAAAAGAGGACTTTTACAGGTACTTGCAAGTTAGACATTATTTTAATCAACACATGAAAGAAGCTTTAGAAGAAGTTGAATCAGGGTTCCTGCAGGTATTTCTATCATTACTTAAATCTCGAACCTGTAACAAAATGATATCCAAACTGTATACTGGCATTCAAAAATCAAAACAAGAGAGTACAAAATACATAAAGGAGAAGTGGGAAAGAGAAGGAAATGCACCGATTCCTGTGGAGAGTTGGGAGAGAATATGTCGGCTACAGTGGATCTCAACAGGATCAAATATGTGGCATGAGTTTTGCTGGAAAAACATTGTAAGATTTTTTATTACGCCCATCCAGAAACGACACCAGGGTGTTGGTGATTCGTGCTGGAGACTTTGTGGGACCAGCGGAGCTAACCACCTTCATATCTTCTGGAACTGCCAGGTTATCAGAAAGTATTGGGAAGAGATCCATAAACATATAGAGAATATATTTGTTGTAAATATTTCCTTCAAATATGAAGCGATGTATTTGGGTGATATACGGTTTGATAACTGGAATACAGATGATAAAAAATTGCTCTGTATACTATTGGCAGCGAGTAAAAAATCTGTCACAAGAAAATGGTTAAAAGTAGAACCACCCACTATTGAAGAATGGATTGATACTGTCCGTGAAATTTACATCATGGAAAAGTTGTCGTTTTCCCTCAGAATACAAAAAGAAAAGTTCTATCGGATTTGGTCTAAATGGACTGACTACATGAAACCTGTAAGATCTGACTTCATCTGAATCTGTGTTTTTGGTGATGACCTGCTCTATACACCTAATACTATTTAAATACTGTACTTTATTTCTTTTTCATCTTGTGAAACTGGGATGATAACGAGTAATATGCTCCCCCAGTTCTGTTGTTCATGTTACACGAACTGATTTAAAATCTTGGAAAAGCATCAGGATTAAAGACACTTGGACTTTTTTTTGGATCCACCTTTCCCAATTCATCAGGAACAGGTGGTTGAACTTTGGAGAAAGACATTGTAATGGTCCAAGGAGGGAATGTAATATTGTATATGGAAACAATTGCTTTTTCAAATAAAAAGAAAATTTCAACAAAAAAAAAAACCTGCCGGGAGGTTTCTTTGTGTCTGCTGGCACCAGAGGGGCTCTCGAGGCCTAAGTACATACAGTACAGTCAAGGACAACTACAGGGAGGGGCGTAGGTTTCATTTGAACATTGGGGGGGGGGACCACAAACAGTAAATGTTCTTTGTGATGATAATGGAGGGGGACACTGATAATATAGCATCCAACAGTAGCGAACCATGACTATTGGTCTGGGGGTCCTCCCCCAGAAACATTTGAGCCTTTTAAAACTAATTTCCTGCATTTCTACACAACGTCACCCAGCGCATTTTCTAAAATAAAATGTTTAATTCATGAACATTTTGGAGAATTTTTTATTTTTTTTCCAAAGCACTAGGCGAGATTTGAGATGCTTTCATATAAATCTAAAGCCATGGTAGGCTAATCAGTACATTAGTGGATAAGATAAGTTTATAACATTTTAAACTCTGTGGTTCTCAAACTCGGTCCTGGAGGTCCCCTGTGTATGCTGGTTTCCGTTCCAACCACAATTGCAATCCCAAAATTTTAACAAGCTGTTAATTTTTCTTAATTAGGTGTTTTTCATGTTTAGAGGGATTATTTACCCCCTTGAGACAAATTATGTCAGAAATAGTTATGCATACCATGAAGACTATGCCATGTTCACATTGTGCTTACAGTGCTATCTTGCAAACTATAATACAAGGTAACATTTTTAAAACTGATCAATTTAAAGACTGAGGTGAATCAATAGGCTCCTAATTCAGTAGTTGAACACTTGTGTTTGAAAGTTCCTTAATTTTTCCTTAAACTCATTAACACAATGCAGGTTTGGCTCATTATCATTTGCTTTGTCTTTTGAATTGTTCATTATTTACCAAGTCTCTAGTCTTCGTTGCCAATGTATCCACAATTTCACCAATTCGGAGCCTATTGATTCACCTCAGTCTTTAATTTGTTTAATTTGATCAGTTAAAACATTTTTACCTCTCTTTTTGTAATTGTTTGCAATAGAGCACAATGTGAATATTTGACTTTTATTATTCATGACATGCATAGCTATTTCTAACATAATGTGGCTTCAGAAGGGAAATAATCCCTCTAAACATGAAAAACACCTAATTAAGAAAAATCAACAACCTGTTCAAATTCTGGGATTGCAATTGTGATTGGAACGAAAACCAGCATATGCAGGGGGCCCCAGGACCGAGTTTAAGAACCACTGCCTTTAGTGGTAGTCGTCGACATCCCAATTATGGTATTCACATTTCTCTTAACTTCTAAATTAGGCTAATTACAGTGTCTTACAGTGTCGCCGCTTGCGAATACATCAGCCTCTCATGTTGCACTGCAGGGCAATAAACATTTTAAGGAACCAAATAGCCTACATTTAAGAAGCTACAACTGTTTTCTGATGAACCCTGAAGAAATTCTGTATTCAATTGTCCAGCAACGTCGACATTTCCACAGTGCTACCTAACGTTATCGCACTCGCGGCTGTAATACATTGCTTGTTGTTATGAAAAAACATGTACTTTTTTTTAACGTATATATAAGGCATAGACTGTAGAAAAATAAGGAGTAGTTAGCTAGGTTAGGAACAGCGCATACAGTAGCCTAGCCTACCTGAATCGGGAAACTTCTGGGTCGGCGGTTCTTTTATTCACTGTGGGGATTTTGATTTGATTTTCAGTTGAGGACTGTTTCAGGTGAAACGTAGCAAAGGCCGCCTATACACCAACAAACCATCTGCTCTACCCCCGTAACGAGCGTCTCGATTTCATACTCCGTGAAGTTTCTCGTCTTTTTTTGCGGTCTGACTTCTCCATTACAACCAACCTGATTATAACATATCCATAACGTTACACAAAACACTGGCTAAAACACTGGGTTATGGGAATTGAAGTCCATAGTATTATCGGCTTGAGCAATCACCAAGGGGCCAAGACTGGGCTTTCGTTCTGAAGCTCACTTCCTGGTGCTGTTGCTCACTAGCGCCACTGCGGTTGGCTCCAGTATAGGTCTTTCCCCATGTAAGTCAATGGCAGCAATGTGGTCAAAATACTCACATTTTTTACACAAAAAAATTTAATTGCAATAGGTGCCTTTCCTTCATCTAATGCCTGTGCATGTGCAGATTCTTTTAAATATTGTGTCGTTTGGACAGGGTATTAACAGTTGTTCAGGACCAATCAGAGAGACAGGTTGAGTCCTGGGATCACTGGCATAGATAGGTTCTATATGGTTCTCACTGCCAGGACCAATCAGAGGGACAGGTTGAGTCCTCTTCGGCTCCATGGAGCAGGCGCAGTTTGTACAAACGGGCGGCGAAAAAGACTTCCGAGCTTCAATTCAGTTTTTACGAGGCCGTGGAAAGCCAATGGGTGACGTCACAGTGGCTTTGTCCATATTTTTATACAGTCTATGGCAATCACCCCTAATTGTTGACTACATATCCCATTTGTGCTTTCATAAACTCAAACTTGTCGTGGCCATGAGATAAACCATTGCTACTGTTTGAAGTAGCGAGGGGGTGGGTCAATAATTCATACTATGTTTACGGGCGTTATATATCTTTCCGCATTCTTTTACCGTTGTTGCAGCCTTTATTGACTGTAAGCATTACATGGGAGAGGGATCAATTATGGTTGGGGGGGACAATTCGACTCTTTCCAACATTGGCGGGGACACATCCCCCGTTTCCCCCCATAATCCTATGCCCATGACTACAGGGCTGCGTTCAGATCCGAGTTTAATTCTTTCTTCCTGTCGTTCCCTTCCCTTGATTCAAGGGAATTCACATTGAAGCAAGGGAAGAGAGTGACAGGAAGAAAGCATACATTTTGGATCCGAACGCAGTCCAGCACTTCAAAATGTTGTACATCTAATGTTGTACTTCTCTCGCCAGAACAGCTGCATTTGCTAGCTAGCACTGGCCATATACGACCTTGCTGAAAGTTAGCTTTGCTTAGAAAGTTTGGACACAATCGCATTTCAAATGAGTTTATGACAGCAACTTTTCAATGAAAGCGCTTTACGTTTAAAACGTTTTTACGTTACTCTAAAACGTTTACAAGGCCGTACACTCCAGCATTTTGAAGGGGAGAGAGTGGATTGTTTTGTTTTCTTTACAAAAAAATTCAGCAGCGGCATATTTCAGGGAATTTCAGGGGTGCATATAGGGGAAACACTGAATTAGCTTTTTGGCACCAGAGTCTGCAATACCTCCGGTGACCACTGGAGTTTGTGAGTTTCAAGAAGAATTTCAATCCCTGGTCCCCTGGGCCTGCCACATGACTGAATAAGGAGATGACACTAGAGTGACAGCACTCATCACTCAGGGAGACAAAGCCCCCTACAGACTGCAGTACACACCTTGGCTACAAGGTGGAGAAAAAAAATATTAGGTTTTAAATTTTAACAAACTAAATGCATAAATATTTTTGGCTTTCTCAGATATAAGAAAGGTTTTACTGTCATAAAAATTGGAAATGAGAATATTGTGAATATTTGTTTTAAAAACCTGTGAGTTGACATTTGCAGATATGTCAAGTGGAGTACAGACGCATAGATATACTGAAAATGCAATCAGTGTTATCAGCGTCTGCTTTCTATAGAAACTGGCCCATAATGCATTTTTAATGCAGTTTGGAACAGTTTTAACTTTCTGTTGCATTTCCTGGTAAAATGTTCTGTCAAATATGAACCTGAGTAAACTCTTGTGCATCGTAAAATGCCATTGTTGCAGACGTGCTGCCTCTAGGGGTGATACTCTCCCTTTTTAGAGGTGATACTTTCCCTCTCAAGGGGCGATACTCTCCCTCTCTAAGGGGCGATACTCTCCCTCACTAGGGGCGATACTCTCCCTCTCTAGGGGCGATACTCTCCTTCTCTAGGGGCGATACTCTCCCTCTCTTGGGGCGATACTCTCCCTCTCTAGGGGCGATACTCTCCCTCTCTAGGGGCGATACTCTCCTTCTCTAGGGGCGATACTCTCCCTCTCTTGGGGTGATACTCTCCCTTTTTAGAGGTGATACTCTCCTTCTCTAGGGGCGATACTCTCCTTCTCTAGGGGCGATACTCTCCCTCTCTAGGGGCGATACTCTCCCTCTCTAGGGGCGATACTCTCCTTCTCTAGGGGCGATACTCTCCCTCTCTTGGGGCGATACTCTCCCTCTCTAGGGGCGATACTCTCCCTCTCCTGGGTAGATACTTTCCGTTTTGCTGGAATTACTTCAATTTCATCCCTGATCTTTTAAATGTTTTACATGAGTGATGATTTTGTTTTCACTCAAATGTTGTTTTCACCATGAGGAATGAATAAATGTTCATCTGAATTTTTAGAAAACATTTTATTTCATATTTTAGTGACTTTTATAGCTACTTTTATAACTTCAGGAAATCCCTGTTAACCCTATTTACTTTGGCCTATTTTATACAATTTTCGCCTAGTTTTTACTAGTGTCAATTAAGTGCCAATATCTCAAAAACTATTCACTGCACATCCATGGTTGAAAGTTTCAATGAAAGAAGAGGCTTGTACCATTCAGAAATTTGCATCAGAATAAATTTATGTAAAAATGGTCACATACAGTTTATACATAATACACATAAAAAAACAAAAAAAAGTATAAAACGCCTTGTGTTTTTACAGTTTAGCACTGACTATTTCAACTTCAAAGTACTGGAGCAAGCCAGAATTCCTTACACTAGTGCACTGATATGTTGTCCACAAGTCTATAGAATTTGGTAAAGATATCTACAGGCTTTCCTTATCCATTGGTAATTTTTCCAAAACTGTGCCCAGTGTCCCAATATTTATCCAAACGTCTCCAAATATAAAACATGTGCATATCTTTCTGTCCAGGCATGTCAATCATCAGAAAACTTTATCTTTCTATTGAAACAGTTTTTGTAATACAAAATGTAAAGAAAATAAACCTACACATGTTTTGTATATATGTGTATGAGAGTATGCTCTTACAAATTGTGCCCAAATTGTGCCCAAAAGTGCCCAAATACCTCTCCGAACAGGATTACTTGCCCTAATGTTATCTAACCAATCTGCTTTACATTTAAAATGGAAATACTGGAAATAAATGGAAATACATTTAAGTGAAATACTGTAAAAATAAATAAAATTATATATATATATATATATATATATTACATCTAGTGCTTCTGATATTAGCTCCCACATAATTGGGAATTGTAGCCAACTAGGATTTATGGATTCATTTTAGATAACTAAAAACTAAATTACATTATTATAATATTATGTCTTGACTGAAATCGTGAAATAAAGCACTGAGAATGGCCCATGGGTTGGTTTCTGCACAAAAAAACGGACAGAAAATGAACGCTGCAAACCCAATGTTTCAAGGCGCAGTAATGTCTACTTATGTTCCATTTCTTCCCCTCCCCCCCTTAGCAGGCAATGTGCTCCTCTCCTGCTTGTCACAACATAACAGCTAACTAGCGAACTTCTGCGACAATCCATTGATCATGAAACTAAAAATACTCTAGATAATAGCGCTTCAGACAGTTGATACTATAATAATAATAATAATTATTATTATTATTATTATTTGTGCGTGCATATACATATATATATATATATATATTCACAGAGAACAGAAACGGGTCTTGCCTTCCTCGAACGCCGCTTCTGCTACAGAGACTTTACTCTCTGCCCCTGAGGACTCGCCTTCCTCACCGCTGGAATCACTGCGGTCCAGCTCCTCCAATACCTGAGCAACCGTGAAATAAACGGTCTTCTTGGCACCGTTGATTGCCACGTTCGCGTATAAATGTATAAAATAATCGTAAACTTTGAAGCAGCAAAGACATCACCAGCGCAATTGCATCATACAGCTGCCCGTGCCTGCGTACAGAGAAAGACTGGTCTGTGACGTTTTTTCAGCTCACAAAAAAAGCTACACATTGCTAAATACATCGGGATAGACTGAAAACGTAATTGTAACAGCAATCCAGCCCATCCCTACTGGATATACTCAGTCAAAATGGCCACAGGCGTCATCTGATGCTGTAAACAAGTCAGGAGCGCACAGCCGATTGCCCTATGGGCTGTCTTTACGCGTGGATACAGCGCCGTTCACAGTCGCTTGAATATGACATAAATTACTTCGTTTGAAAGGGCAGGAACCCCCGTAGAAGATAATCTACGTGTTTTACGTTAGATCATTCCTGTAGCAGTCTAGTAATGCTTTTACGCAACGGTAGTAACGTAGTACAAACGCAAAAGCGAAGGGTACGCACTGTGGAAATTGAGACTTTCCTGGATAATGGATAAATGGGTTACGAAAAAACGTTGAGGATTCTTCAGAAAAGGGTTATAACTGCATAACCAGGTATCGTATTTGGTTGCTTAAACATGTTTATCAAGAGAATTTGTAGAAAATAAAATGTATTTATACAAAACCGGAAGTATATCGGTTGTATGCATACTGAAGTGAGCACGGGAAAAAAACACCTAATGTTTATTTATACAACTTTTCAATAATATACAATTGTTCCTGAATCGGATCTTGATTTTTTAGCGTGTTGAAATGGTACCAAGAGCTTTTGTGATACGCATTTTATTGCCTGTGACTGCGGCGAGGTGAAGGCTGTAAACAAATAAAAAAAGTGGGTTGGGCTATTAGCACCCTGCTGCTTTATGGCTCTGTAGTGTAACCTGAGAGCTGATAAGCATATAAACGAATGTGTTCGCAGGCTGTGACTGTTTTTAACAAATTTGCATCGAAAGTTCCGTGTTTTATTAACGTTTTAATTTAGAATTCAAGAGAAATATGAACACTATAAAAAATTTAGACGGATACGTCCCACCACTAGGGGGCCAAAGCCTATAGAGTTAAACAATCACTTTTCTTCTTGTAGTATCCATCCATTTCCATCTATGGAATATGTTCTTGTCATATTTCTTGTTAAATATCCATAATTATTTTATTTTATTGTTTTTATTTTTTTAAACTGAGAAAAAGCATTTAAACTTTTGTGTGAAATATACCTCATATTTAAACTTATGTGAGTTTCTGTTCCTTTTGCTGGTGTAACCAGAGATTGAGGATATTATCTGTTTGGAGTCTGTTGTTTTTAAAGATGACACAGGAAGTCTGACTCTGGATCAACGCTGCTTCAGTCCTGCTTTTGAAGTTGAGGTTTACACAGGTGTTACCACTGATGCACTAAAACAGTATGTTTAAATACAAGCAATATATAATTAACGCGCTACCATAATGCAATCAAATGTATTGCTGTGAAGAGAGTATGTAACATTTCCATTTTGATAAAACTCATCAGAGACTGAAGCCTTTTCACAAAATTTAAAAACTAAAAAGCAGCTTGCGACTACAAAGTGTGAATAATATATTAACTTATGACATAAATTTTACATTAACAGCATATGGTATTTTTGGGAGAGCCAGTTTGTGATTACCTGGACTTTTCATGAATATCAGGGGCCAACTTGTAGGAAATTATAAAAATGACACTATCTAAATACACTGAAACACAAATACATGAGCAAACAAATAGCTTTCTACAGACTGGATTATTCAAATATAGAGTTTGATCTACCAGTGAATGAAATCCAGAAGCATTTCCTAAATTAAGTCATAATCATTTTAAAAATTGTAATAAAATTAGTTCCATGAAAACTTCACAAAACATGCAGATAAATATGAACACAGTAAATATTAATACAGTAATCTCTGGTTTTTAGAAACTGCGTATAACCCTGCCTTTTGACCAGCTGACCCTCTGACCACTTGGCCCCAACCACCAGTCTCTGAGCCCTGATTGGCTGTGGAGAGGAGGATGAACCCAGTACTCACTGGCTATGCAGAGCAGGAGCAGGGAGGAGAGAGAGAGGAAGAACAGACATCTCTCCGTCTTCATCAGCGCAGACAAACGGAACATTCCTCAGAGCAGACTGATGCTCACACCTTCACCTCTGAGCTCTGAGAGAGACTGAGCCCTGTGCATGGAGCCTGCCCCCTTCTAAGAGAGAGAGCACACTCTTCCCCCCACCAATCACTCTCACTGCTGCCTTATAAGAGTACTGCAGGAACACTTCAAACAGTCACTGTGACAAATCAGCGCACGCCATTTCTCCATATATTCCAACACTGCGTCACTGCAGCCCGTCAGGACTCCTCCCACCAGCAGAAGACCCCACCTCTATGACACACTGCAGTGACAGACACAGAAGAAGAAAGTGGCTGATTTATAAAAAAGATAAAGTTTTTAGTGCTGCGTTTGACTCAGCAGTCTGAAGCCGTCTGCAGCAAAGCCTCGAAATCTAATATGACACTGAAAGGTTCAATCATGACAAGATTAACATATTGTTTATTTCCTATACTAGATTAATTTCTTCACGTTTTTTCCCCCACATTTCAGCTGAAATGTAAAAGAAGCTGCCACATACAATAAATATCCTATAGTGGCACGTACTGGAACAAAATCTGTATTGTGTTTAGTTGAGATCATAATCATTCAAAAAACAAGAAGATGATATTTTATGGCAAGAGACTGAATTTTTGTGAAAATGTATGCATTTTTATTAAACGTTGACCAATAATAATTATTACAAAGATATTCAAGCAAAAAAGTAACAATTCTGGCACCTCAGCAGACTGGCCGACCATCTGCACTCGTTTCAATGGGAAAAATCTGAATTTCAGCTTTTCTCTCCATCGAGAAATATACGATCTTCAACAAGACGTGTGTAAATACTGAAATATTTAACAAATAATGTCACTGCTATGGGTTCACAGTGAAACATTTAACACACAAAGTCAGTGCTGTGTGTTAAGAGTGAAATCTCACCTCAGGGTCTTTCCCAGGGGAAGCAGCAGTTACAGGCTGGGGAGGAGGGGTCTGTTTGGTGAGGGGTAGGGACAGGCCTCAGGGTGGCTGGGTGGGGAGGAGGGGTCTGTTGAGTGAGGGCTGGGGATAGGCCTCAGGGTGGCTGGGTGGGTGGATGGTTTGCCAGATGGTGGAGCGGGGCGATGGGCCATCGGGTCCCTCTCGTCCTCCGCATCATCAAATCCCTCGTCCTCCACGTGCAGTGGTTCCTCGTCAGGAGTGTCGAGGTCCAAGCTGGTCCTGCAGCACTCTGACTGACTGAGAACTCAGCCACTCCCCCGATCAGCTACAACGCAACAGCGCACAGCACACACATTACTCCACTCACCACATTGCTCATCAGACTGTTGCTTCTTTCCAAGGATTAACATAAGCACTGTACCTGGGGAAGTTACATACAGTTAATCAGCTTTATGAACACTATTCTCTATTACTCAACAGGTCTCAATTCCTCAGAATTTTATGTAACACTGACATTTAGCATATTTGCATTTAATCTTCTGTCATCTATTTGCAATGCAAATGTGCTGTTAAGGGTCTGTTTGTGGAAACGAAGATATGATATACAGTCACATGCGGGAGCAGATAGACACATCCACTTAGGCTACAGTGTCCATGAAAACAAACGCACGGCAGTTTCACAATTTTAAATAAAATACAATCTAGCTTGCAGCCAATACCTTTCATAGTTAGGCCTACCCCAAAAAAATCTTACGTGTGGAAAAATAAATATTTATAACCATCTAGCGCAGGCGATCTAAATACATCACATTTTGCCCATAAAAGAATTAAAGGCGGCTTTTACAGCAACATTGCAGATAAGCGGTACAGCTGGGCGATTAATTGTCAACAACAACTTAAATTCAACTCACATTGAGTTAGCTAAGTTCAGCTATCCAATCTAACCAATGAAACCAATATAACTATCTGTCCTCATTTCCTCATTAATATATTCACTAAGTCGGCAAACGTGAACCAAGTTTCACCATAGAAAAATATTTGGTAAAAAGTGGATGAATAGACATGTGATTACTTGAATCGTTGGTAAAAGAAAATACTGAAATAGTGAATTAATTCGTAAACATTTGCCGCAAGCTTCACAGAGCTAAATTTGAACTGCACTGGATGGATGCGTCTCGTTAGGGAGATAGTGCTACAATTTGTGCACCAAAGCTGAAAGTAGCAATACAGGAATCTCAGCTTCTGTCTTGCATGTTTACGCGTGATACGCAGCTGTGGCCAGTGTGGGGTGCGGACGCTGTCCCTATTTGAGGGGAGACGGCGCTCAGCCAGCACGAGGTACTGAATGGACAGCGATCACTCCTGGGTCCGATTTTCCAATGACCACGTACTGTAGACTTTTGGATTGAAATCGGGCTGCATTCAATAATTCATGTTATAGTAACTATTATTAAACACAATAAACCATCTATAGGGCCTACAATACAATAAGCTTTGATATAGTGCTCTAAAAAGTATTTAAGATAATAAATATAATTTATGAGCTCTCAGACATGGAATTGACACCAAGATGTTCACCACAGTATAAACACAAACACAGTAGGGGTCCAAAGTACATTCACATTTCTACAGAGGAAGAAACCAGCCGCATCTCGAACATTTATGCAATCGTGCACATGAACGCAACCGTTATTTTCCTGTCACATACAAGAAGAAACCCGCAGAACTCTTATAAAATATATGGGAGGAGCTTACTTATCGGATTATCTCCTGTACAAACAAAAATAGCGGACGCTGTGGTTGTGGCTCATAAGTTTCCATCCAAAAAAGCAAAAGCCCAGAAACCACACGAGCAGTTCTGACGTGCAGCTTCTTATAGCTCAGGCAGAGGAGAGAGAAGGATGGCACTAAAATTCAGAGGAATTAGATGTACTGTGCATGATAACCAGTGCAGCTTCCTGCAGTTGGGTTTGGGTACTGCGATGCTCCTCAGTGTCGGTTAAATGTTAAATGTCAGGTCAGGTCAGGTTAGTTCATATGGGCATATTAGAGTCATGTAAAGTTCTTTCATAAATGACAACTCAGGCAACATACTCAGGATTTAAATAGCCTAATATTTCAGTAAATAAATGTAAATATAGTTGCATGATGCACTTTGGGCGTTTCTGAGACTTTATTAGTTTATCTTTTAGTGGAGAGACAGTGCTTATTGTTCTTATGGTTACCGTGAGATTTCAGAGGCAGTGCAACACCCTTAATTTATCAAGTATCTGTTTAAGGCAAAAAAAACAAAAAAACATTGGCATTTGGCAAAGTAGAGACAGATTTGCGTTGCTGCTCTTAGTAAGGGCTTTCTTTGTGGAACCTTTCAAAAGAGCCTCTTTCCCCTCATATTCAAAGCAAGAGACGTCATTGAGGCTAAGGTACGGATTGTCATATCTCGGGAAATGTACCGCAAGCGCAACATGAATACGGCCTCCTGAATTATTTCTTGATTAATTGTGCAGTTTAGAGACCATTAAGGAGGCATTTAGATCCATCTTGCCTTCTGTGGTTAAGGCTGCACTCAGACCATGGCAGGAATATGAGCCGCACAGCTGTACAACACCGCCAGAGCCCTGCACTGCTGCAACACTGCGGTTTCCCTTTCTGTTTTACAGCCTGTTAAACTCCATACTTATGACATCACTACTTTGAGCAAACTGTATTGAGAGTAATCTAAGAAATATTTGTGACTATGAAAAATACGAAAAAAATAATCTAATGATCATATGTTACTGTATTGGAGGTTAATTGTATGGCAACAGAAGTGTGTGAAATGCAGTAAGGAAATGAGGAGAGGAGAGCCGTGTCTGAATCAGCGCACTTGCCTACTGTCTGTATTTGTGAGTCCTGCAATAAAATATAATTTAAAAATCATATAATCATATCTTACTCTATTGGAGGTTAATTGTATATAGCAACAAAAGTGTGAGAAATGCAATGTTTATTAAATCTCAAAAACATTTCAGCGTACAAAAAAGCCAAGTTACACATACAAAGCACTGGCTATAAGTCATTATAACTTGCAAAATCTAGCTTGCCATTAAAAGTATTGATATCAAAATGAGGCCAAGTTGCAATAGACAAAATTGGCTATCTGAGCTCACACAAACTACAAAAGCTCTATTCCAAAGCAATGAAATAGTTTCCTGAAATATTTAATGGAACTTGAAATGTGAAATACTGCAGGAAAACATGTGTCCTTTTACTGGGATGCATATTTACTCTAAAAAAGGACGTTTGAGGCTGGCTGAAGCACTGTTAATTCTGCTCACAGTTCTCTCATCTGTTGCGTTTAAACGTGTTTGTTGATGTGCAGGGTCATCTAATGAAGCAGCTGTCAGATACACTGAAGAGAATGTGGAATTCCACCTATAAATACTTCACACAGAAGCTGGATCAGTGTGCTGATGTGGAACGAAGAAAGTTTGAGAGCTCAGGATTATTTTTCATTGTGATGTTTCTCAGCTTGCATGAGGGGAAATCCTTAGTGGGGGTGCAGTTATGGGGACACTGGGTGAATTTTGGGAATGGAGACAGGAAGCCGTCATGCCGTTAGAGTGCAGGATCAGTATAATACAATCTGAGCTGTTCCTGGGTGCCTGGGATCAGTGGGCATTTCTCCTCTCCTGGTACCAATGCATTTCCCAGCCACCACACTCAACCTGCATTGCCACATAGCACTACCAGCCACTGGTCGCTTCTGCAGTGCTGTGCCCCAATCCCAAAAGCCCCCTCTCCCCCTCTCCTTCCTGTGAGACACGGGCTGTGTCCGAATCAGAGCCCTACACCCTTTTGAGTACGCATATTTGAGTCCACTTCGTCAAAAAGCTTTTGAGTGGGTGACTTTTTCTCACAAATGGGGGCACTTAAAATACCAGGATGAACCACTTATTTCTGGGGTTTTGTTGAGGGAATTCAGGAGCACACTCATCTGCAGAACTGTGTACTCACCCGACAATTTCAGTAAATAACTCGGAAGTAAAAACGCAAAAGACGTAGCGCGTATATGCATATCTATGGTACAAGAGTGGGTCATATTACGAAATACTCTTTTTTATTTTTGTTAATTTTATCTTCATTCGTAGTCTACACATTGTAACAATTGTCATATTTTAACTGATTGATATTCTCAATTAAAATTAAAAAATTAAAAAAGATATTACAAACTACTTCCTCACTAGTTTGGAAAGAGTTTTGCGGGATTTCTTTCACACACTGCTTGCAATGGGAGGGGACAGGGCACATAGTAGACAGGGGTCTGAGTGGACAGGGGACAGTGGACAGGGAACAGGGCTCTGATTCGGAAACAGCCCAGCTCTGTGTGACGTTTCTCTGACATCACAGGGCGGGATAGCTGAGAGGGCCAATAGGCTGAGGAGTTAGGAAGGATGGAGCCTTAAAAACGTTCAGTTTGGGAGACGCTTTGGCAACATCCCAGGATGCGTCCCAATACTTGAAAAATGCATCCTCCTTGCCTCCACTACCACCTCCTCTCCTCCGTGACCCAGAAACCGATCTTTGTGTCCTAATCTAATGTTGCTGATTAGGCTACATATTACAAATGGTTACAAATTGATTAATGTCTCGAAGCAAACTGCAATGTCAGGTACATTGTATACTGTAGTCTGCACATGCAACTATTTGTACTCAAAACATTCAGACAGTTTTGCATACTTCCGGGTAGCAGACAAGTGGTAGGAGGGGAGTGGAGGAAAGGAGGAGTGAAGAATATTGTGATGCAGCCCCAATCCGCCCCATACACCTTCCTTCACCAACTCCCCTCGCTCGAGAGCATGCCGCCCGTCATGTTGGGCGGGTCCCAATACTGTAGGAGGCGAATCTGAGCGAGGGTTAGGGTTAGGGGAGTTTACTTGTGACCTCTAATGCCCCCTTCCAGTGAGTCTGCATCATGTGCTGGCTTCATGGCGAGGGGGTGAAGATTATTACCCATAACTCTTTGTGTTAGGTGTGGAGATGGCTCCAACTTCTGAGAAGCTGTTCTAGAAAGAGTGGGATACAGCCGAAAAGAGAGCTGAAGAAGGAGGGAGGGATCTGGACCGATAATCCCAAGGAAGGAGGGAAGAGAAAAAGAGAGGGAGAGATATAGTTCTGTTACTCTTCCTTTATTTCAGAGTCATAAATCTAAATAAAAACAACCTGAACTGTGTACTATACCTATCCCTGCTCATTTTCAGGCAAGAAAAACAAAAATAAATGAAAGAACAAAGTTTAATCAGTCTTTAATCTTTATTTAAAAATATCTCAATACATAAATATACACTGCCTGGCCAAAAAAAAAGTCACACGCTCTAATATTTTGTTGGACCGCCTTTAGCTTTGATTACGGTGCACATTCGTCGTGGCATTCTTTCGACAACCTTATGCAACGTCACAGCATTTATTTCCATCCAGAGTTGCATTCATTTTTGGCCGAGATCTTGTATTGACGACGGGAGAGTTGAACCACTCCGTAAAGTCTTCTCCAGCACATCCCAAAGACTTTCAATGGGGTTAAGGTCAGGACTATGGTGGCCAATTCATGTGTGAAAATGATTCCGCATGCTCCCTGAACCACTCTTTCACAATTTGAGCCCGATGAATCTTGGCATTGTCGTCCTGGAATATGCCCATTGATGGGATAACCTGGTCATTCAGTACATTCAGGTACTCAGCTGACTTTATTTTATTGCTGCATAACGTTGCTGAGCCTAGACCTGACCGATTGAAGCAACCCCAGATCATAACACTGCCTCCAGAGGCTTGTACAGTGGGCACTATGCATGATGGGCGCAACTGCGACTTTTTTTTGGCCAGGCAGTGTATACTGTATGTATTAACTGTTAAAAATGCTGATATTGCTTAAGGCGGCGAAGAAATACATTGTGAGCATTATAGCAAAATATAATATTTCATTAATATAAAATCTTGTCCATCAAAGCGGCATAATTATCCAAGCAGAAGAATCCAAATGTCTAAAAATACTATGGATAAAGAGTTTTTTGTTGATACAAATATTTAATCATTGGCAAAAGATTTTTAAATGTACACAGAAATCAGTTCTGTTGTAAGGAAATAGTTTGAATAGTAATGAAAGTAGTATGAAATGAGTAATTAAAATAGGCAGCCAAAACTGAACACAAATCTAAAGCAAAGGCTAACACAGATTAAAGCTCATTGTTTTCAGTTACATTGCTAAATATGTCATCTTTAATAATATAATATTTAAGTTAATATTTAAGTGGACTATGCCTGAATTGTCATCACATCATCATCTAGCAAAAGTAATCGATTCACTGTATCAATGAATGCAAGCTGTTATACCCAATGTAGACCAAGTACCAGCATTTCTAATGCCCTGATTTATGAACTGGCTAAGGAACCTACTGGAAATAATTTCAGGTGAATTACTAACTGATGAATCACTGATCTAATAGGATGTGGTTTTATCACATTAAAACATTTTCCTTGCGATGTTGTGTGGGTTAAAGACGGTGTTGTTGCTCTGCTATCCAAACGTGTGGGTGGATACTTCCTCAGCAAGAACTGTCAATCCCCTCCTCTTTCAAGAGGCTCCTCCCCCACATCATCATAGTCCACCCCACTGGGAGCTGGAGGGCTTTCGGGGGCCAGAATGTTCTCCCCTGCAGGGACGGATTAGGAGTCAGACAGACAGACACAGTCAGGGAAGGCCAATTTTCAGCAGATACCTGCGGTGATCTTGTAGTTCTATATTGAATGTAAAAGTTTAATTCAAAATATTTTAGTAGGCCTATATCTACACTAAAATGTCTCCTCTCAGAAAAGGTTGCAGGTGGAAAGATATGTGCATATTCTCATAACTGCCCGTGAAGCTATAATTGAAAATGGCTTCTAATAGCTGGTGTATGAAACAAAATGACTGATGAATTTTGATTAAACCATAAAAGCTTGAGTTATTCATCATGTTATACTGAGTGATCATTCTGGACAGACTCACCCACTTGAATCCAGTCCAGAGTCTCGGCATCATCATAATTCTCCTCTGTGTCAGTCACATGATCCCCTGTAACAAACCACACAGACAGGAAGTAACCCAGGGCAGTGATTTTCAAAAGTCACAGGCACGAAGTAAGCCAGGGCAGTGACATTTCAGCAGTCACACACACAGGAAGTAGAGACTTTTAGCACAGGACAGTGACATAATCAATTAAATTCTATAAATAGAATGATGAACTCAACTCATAAAATCTAGAATGTAAATATGATCTGATCAAAAAAAAAGCCAAGTTAATCACGCATAGCCTACAGAGCGCTGTCTATAAATCATTAATTCCAACTTGCAAAAGCTAGGCCTGCCTTTCAAAGTATTGATATCAAAATGTGGCCAAGTTACAACTAACAATATTGCCTATCGTAGCTCACACTAAATAAACTAGCTCTATTCCAAAGCAATGCTATCCAAACTTTCCTAAATTATTTAATGCAACTTGGCCCTGTGTTTCTTCATCTTAGCATGTGAAGAGATTGTGCCTCATGGAACAACGTATGATTTCAATGAATGTTTTTAACAGTTGATGAATAATTACATTCCAGAAAGGAATGGTTATACTTGGTTGGCAAGTTTACTTTAGAAAATGTACAGGTTTTAAAATGTTAACTGCTGCTCCAGATTTCATTTCACAAAATTCACAAACAGACATTTATATCAAGAAACATGTACAATAGAGAAAGGGGGGATGAATAAATAAATGCAGATAGAAATTAGTAATATTTTTACCTAGAAAATAGCGTACATATAGCATTTTTACGAACGTATCCAATAGTTATGATATTTGCGAACAGAATTTTGTGAATACAAGGACATCTATGCTCTGTAGGACCAGACAGGTTTTGATAGAAATCCAAATATTCCAAATAAATAAATCAATAAATACATAATAATAATAATAATAATAATAATAATAATAATAATACATTTTATTCATTCTGTGCTTTTCATAGACCCAAAGCAGTGGATACAGACAATTGTTCAAACATGCCCTATAGTGTAGTAATTTTCCTGTTTCATTTTTAAGTGCAATTTGCAACACATCTGAATCAGAATATTTCCACTATAAATTATTCTCATTTTGCAGTTTGATGTGGAACATACAGTTTCATTGACCACATTCTTTTGAGATGGTAAGATGAAGAAACACAGGGCCAAGTTGCATTAAATAATTTAGGAAAGTTTGGATAGCATTGCTTTGGAATAGAGCTAGTTTATTTAGTGTGAGCTACGATAGGCAATATTGTTAGTTGTAACTTGGCCACATTTTGATATCAATACTTTGAAAGGCAGGCCTAGCTTTTGCAAGTTGGAATTAAGGATTTATAGACAGCGCTCTGTAGGCTATGCGTGAGTAACTTGGCTTTTTTACGTAGGAGACGTTTTTGATCAGATATCACTTATTTTTGATAGCTAACTAATGATGAATAATGCATGAAGATAATGACATTGAGAGAGAAATGCATACAGAATACATGCATTCAAAATAAATGCATGCAGACATTTGCGTAAGCATAACTCTGTACTGACGAGAATGAGAATATTTCTCCTATTACCGATAGCCCACAATTACATAAAAATAATTTGTAGATGAGCTGTATTTAATGTCTCATCAAATACAACGAATAGTTTAGTTTTCTGTAGTGCAATGGATGTATAAGGCATATTGATTCGCTTCTTAGTTTTTAGCTTGTACCTGCTTCTTGACTAGCAGCTGACTGACGTTTCTCTGGCAAAACTAACATTGGCTAACAAGCTTCATTGGACAACGCATATTTCCGAGGAATCTTAGCCAGAAAGAAAACAATAGATAGGCTACTACTAAGAAAGTAGCCTACCAGAGATTCTTCTTCTTCTCATTATTACAATTAAAAGTGTTTGCAGTAAGCGACATTGTCTGAAGAGTAGCGTAGACTAGAGCAATGTTCGGAGGCTATTCTATAATTTTTTTAAGTGACTAACCATGAAACAGATATGTTTGGGTAATTGGAGGTTTATAAATTCGATATCTTAAAGGATTTCAGTTTATAGTAGGCTATCATCAATTCTTAATGTATTATCGTAAATTCTTACTTTTCCTAGTAGTTAATTTTATGGTGACGTTGTGTTATGTCTGAAAAGGATGAACTGAACAGAGCGGAAGTGAAGAAATGAATGAAGACATAATAAAGAAATGTTGGCCGAGGTGAATGTTGAAGGTTCGGTTTCCACAGTGAGTCTAGACATGACCGCGGCACAAGAGCGCAGCAGGCTCCACACAGACACATTTTTTTGTCTGCATTTGTGTGAGATTCAAATATGTAGCCAATGGCACAGTTATTTATAGAATTTTTTTTTTACATTAGTGCAACAATGCGATACGTTAACCAGATGATATTCTGCGTTGAAACTTTTTTCTTTGCTTGACAAATGGCCATGGGATACCTGTTCCCATAACATTAGCTAGCCTATTGCATTACTTCCATGTCCAGGGACTGAATTGTTTAACTAACAGTTAATATTGTAAATGTGTCTTTGCCTTTGCAATAAAAAAACATTCTTGTATGAGAAAACCAGAACATGTGCACACTGTTTGAGTCCAAAATTAAATTACAGTTTGGTACCAACCAGGCGGGGTACGAACTCACGTCTCTCTCATTCTCGCAAGGCTTAACGCTAACCAGAAGACCAAAGGGATACAGTCACGTGATATAGGCTATAGGCCATTTGTTAGTGTCCGTCTGACTTTCACCATTTCGCTGTAGTACAAGTGAAATACAAGTGAAACATTGAACAGTTAATATTGGAAATGTCTTTTGCCTTTGCAATACAAATATGTTTGTTAACGTGAAAATAATAACAGTAAGTAATAAATGAAAAGTATTTAACAGTTGCACATTGTTTTTGTCGAAAATAAATTTGTGTCCTGTTGGGCTCAAACCCCCAATCCTCTGTGTGAGAGGCAGCAACTGTAACCGGTAGGCCACAGTAGCTTTATGAAATACACAAAGCCATATAGCGGTTTTGTCTGTGATTCTGCGATGTGTGCAGATTAGTTTGAAGCGTTTTTATTGGGCAATAAGCTTGGGAGAGCAGGTATGCGATGTTGTTATCCAATGGGGAGAATTATTCTTTGAGGGTACGGAGGCAGGCAGGTAGTGAGGGTCTCTGGGTAGGCAGGAAAAAAGGGAATAAGAATGAGAAGCAGAAGAAGAAAAACCGCAAAATAACCCAAGTTTGGGGCTTTATTGTGTGGATGTGTGAAGTTCTATCTGAATGCTGTGTGGTTACATGAGGTCAGAACATACAGAAGTTAATGTTTTTAAGAGCTGAGAGTCTGTGGTCATTGTGGTTACTTCTGTAGGAAACCCTGAAAAGTGCCAAACTCTCAGTGCTGGATAGGTATGGGGCATGCCCCGCCAAGCTGTAACTTGGCGGATGGCATACCTGCCATCCCAATAGTAATAATTAATGAATCACACAATTGGAGTCAGAGACACAAAAACCACCTGAGCAGAACAGTGAATCTGGTGGCAGGGGTTGCCTTTCACTCCGAAATTCATCTGTAAAGAGAAACTGAACCTGAAAAAGCCTCTGGGCCCTGCTGCATGCTGATGACATCATCATAGAACTCTGGTGCATCTCCCTCCAGCAGCTCCCCTTAAAGAGAGAGAGAGAAGCAGCAGCTCTACTGGTTAAACTGGGCACACTGGTTATAGTTCTTATACTGGTATCAGTGCTTATAGTGGCTACACTGTTAAATTCATTATACTGGTTATAGTGGATGTACTGGTTAAACTGGGCACACTGGTTATAGTGCTTATACTGGCATCAGTGCTTATAGTGGCTACACTGTTAAATTCATTATACTGGTTATAGTGGATGTACTGGTTAAACTGGGCACACTGGTTATAGTGCTTATAATGGTATCAGTGCTTAAAGTGGCTACACTGTTAAATTAATTATACTGGTTATAGTGGATGTACTGGTTAAACTGGGCACATTGGTTATGGTGCTTATAATGGTATCAGTGCTTATAGTGGCTACACTGTTAAATTCATTATATTGTTATAGTGGATGTACTGGTTAAACTGGGCACACTGGTTATAGTGCTTATAGTGGCTACACTGTTAAATGCGCTATATAAATAAATATTGATTTGATTTGATTTGTGTATTCATGATTAATATTGAATCATCCCACCAACCAATCAAAACACTCAAGACACTCACCTGCCACACTGTCTGGGTGCTGATCTGCAGTGATGACATCATCATAGTTCTCTGGAGTGTCCTCCATCACCAGGTCCCCTGCAAGCAGAGAGAATTCTGAGTAATGGCTTAATCTCAGGACTGTTACACAGCAGGGCAGCGAGGCCTTTCAGAGCAGCACTGAATAACACTTGAGCTAGCTGTGTATTCACACTGCAGCCACGGCTGACTGATGGTGTGGGGACACATTTTACACTGTAAATGATCCCATATTTAAACCTTGGAATGTGAGTGCTGGGGAATCCACATTACTGTGTCCCACAGGAACTGAACCGACCCGGCAACAACACAGAGATAGAACACAGAGCAGCACAGTTCCACACAGACAGAACACAGAGGAGCACAGTTCCCCCACAGAGCTCCGCCCCTTTACCTGAAAGGGAGTGTCCCTCGCCATCCCCCACGTCATCATACCCAGAGGGCGGATCCTCATATAGGCCACTCCCTGTGAACATGAGAGAGGATGAGTCCTAAGGTGCGTTCAAATTTGAACAAGGCAAATCTTTTGCGAACATTTGCAAACTATTTCAAACTTTTTTCCGTTAGCTTTGTGTTTGCGGCAAACATAAGCGAACGGACTGAAAAGGTAGTTTGCGGCGAACAAAAATGGATGCTGGACTGAGGGAAATGTGTTCCCAGATGGAGATTTCAATTGAAGATACCGGTAATGCAAACAATTTGGAACGTTCTTAAAAAGCCGTTCAAATTTAACCCTTCAAAGAAAACATGTTTGCCATGCACGTTCGGCTCTGTTCGCTGAATTTGAACGCACCTCTGACCCCGCCCACACCACACGTGTTCTGAGGAGGTCTTCCACAGTTTGAGACTCATTGGCTGTGGCTGTGTCTCAATTGCGAGGCTGCGACCTATAGTGGCCGTATCCTCCGTAGGACAGTCCTTTGTAGAGAGGAAGGCTGGGCTGGCTTTTGAATAGCAGCTGAAATGGGACAGTCTACGAATAATTTACGTTTACGTCACGGAGTTCCCGCCCACAACGTCCTCGGACCTAAACAACCAGCGCATGAGAACTTAAGCCAGTGGGAGACTCGCAAGAAAATAAAACCGCGAGTAAAATAAAAAAAAATACTGAAATATAAAAATGGAAAATTTATTCGAGGTAATATGCATTTTAGCCAACAGGTAACGACATGCTTACCGATAGCTAAACTTAAAAAAAAGTTTAAAAAAAGTTTACACAAACTTACATTTAAACACCAGATCACTGCTCTCGTCCGCCATTTTCCGTATCGACTGTCTTTCGGGAAAACTGCGCAAAGAATTGTGGGATATCTAAGGCTGCGAAGGATACACCGATGTATCCTTCAAAATCGGCCAAAAGTAGGCTGCATTTCGAGGCCGCATTTCAAGGAGTCTTCGTAATGGGACAGTACTTCTGACGTATGTGGTCCTGAAATGCAGCCTTCGTAGGTCGCAGCCTCGCAATTGAGACACAGCCATAGTGAAGCATGAGGAGGACGGATCAGTTCCTGTTTCCTGTTTGCTGTTTGAACTTGAACTGAAGGCGTGTTTGCTTCGCTTGTTCAACTCAATAAACTTTTCTTTTTTTAAAATCTTAAATACTGAATTATTTTAGATTTTTCAATGACGATTTCCATGACTTTTTTTTTTTCTATGTTTTCCCACTTTTGTGACTACCGCTTCGAAGTTGATCACATCCAGACCCAGAACATCTAACAACAACCAAGGATAAATACAGTAAGCGCACATTATGGCTTCCACTGAAAGTGTTTCCTGCGGGGTCTGTTTCATGTTTAGCCTTAGTTCTGTTGCTAATTTTACCAGTAATGGTATATGTGCAAAGTTTCAGCTTAATTCAGAATTGGCATGGAAAATAGCTGAGCTAGAGGCCCGCATCCGGACGTTATATCAGATCCAGGAGAGTGAGAGTTTGATAGATTCCCTCTTACCTGAGCCGGATGCCAGTTTAGATGCTAGTATTTCTCCCCCGTCAGAGTGCTCACTGCGGGACGATTTTGTCACGGTGCAAAAGAAACATAGCTGTCGGCTTAGAGCCGCCGAGCACCACCCTACTCGCATTTCAAACCGATATTCCCCACTCAGTAACATACCTACTGAGAAAACGCTGATTATAGGGGATAGTATTCTGAGAAATGTGAGATTAGCGACACCAGCGACCATGGTGCAGTGTATGCCTGGTGCCAGAGCTACCGATGTTGAGGCTAGTCTGAGAGTGCTGGCTAAAAGTAAACGTAAATACTCTAGAATTGTTATTCACGTCGGCACAAATGACGTCCGATTGAGGCAGTTGGAGGTCACCAAAAATAACTTTGTTTCGGTGTGTGCGATGGCTAAAAATATGTGTTGGGAAGTAATATGCTCTGGTCCGCTCCCAGTTCGTAGGAGTGACGAGGTCTACAGTAGACTTACGTCGCTAAATCGCTGGCTGTCTGAGTGGTGCTCATCTAGTGGCATAGGGTTCGTCAATAATTGGCCTGATTTCTGGAGAATGCCTGGCCTACTGAAGAGAGACGGACTCCACCCGAGCTGGAGAGGTGCTCTTGTCCGAGCAAATAACATAGATGCTAGTCTTAGTAAGGCCAGATCCTGACACCTTATCAGGGCGCCGGCCAGGCAGCAGGCCTCTGATCCTACATCAGAGCCTGTGTAGCGGGTGTAGCTCGGCTAGTTCGCTAGTAAGCACAGTGACGTGCAGTAAAGCGAAGGCCTTGTAGCAGGTTACCGTGACAACACTCTCTGGCGACGCAACCCTCAGGGTCAAAATAACGACGTTACCCTTAGCTATCGGCGATGTTGTCTTTAGCTGATTGGTAACGCGTTCGCTTGCAAGTGAGAGGAGCGGGGTTCAAATCTCACCTTGGACTTCTGAGTAAAAGTAAGCTTCTCTCTTTCTATACGGTTACACCTGTGCATTTCCCAATGCCCGTGACTCAGACACATGGCCCAATGCCGTTGTCCGCAAGGTGCGTTTCAGAGCTAGTAATTGGCAATAGTACTCATCCTCATCCCATATCTGAGCTAGAAACTAGTATTTATTATATTGAGACTGTGTCTGCCCCACGCATCTATGCTAAACTAGGGCTGCACGATATGGACAAAATATCATATCCCGATATTTTTAGGCTGAATGGCGATATACGATATATATCTTGATATTTTCTATGAAGAGGGTTAAATGTTTCATTGTAAGTCAAAAGCCACATGTGAGATGTCACAAGCACTTTTATTAAAACACGAGTCAGTAATACTGCACAATATATCAACATGTGCTATCAATAGCTGCCAGTTAGAGCATTGGTTTTGCCCTCAAGGAACTTTGGCTGCTGGCATAAACAGAAATATCTTGGGCGAGTTGTACATACATCCCTCTTAAAAGCTCTGACAAATTATGTGGTGCCAACTAGAATGGTGTCAAAATTGAATGAAAAAATATATAAAATAATAAATAGTCTATATTAAATAAAAAGCGTACAGTTTTTCATCTCCTACATAGACAGCTGTGCAAAAAACAAGAATGTAAACAGAACAAAATTACCAACAGAACAGGCCAACAAGCATTTCCTCCTATGTAGCCCTCCTGTATCTTACAGGAGGTTTTGTGCACGAAAAACAAGCCTATCCACTGCCTCAGGCTTCAGTGATGCCCTGTGGCAGGTTACAATGTTTCCGCTGCAACTGAAAACCCTTTCGGAAGGGGAACTGGTCGCTGGTACGCAAAGATATTTCTTCGCCAGTTGGCTCAGTGCTGGAAAGATATCTTCATGCTCCTTCCACCATTGGAGAGGATCTCTATCACTCTCGACACTAGCTGACTGTAGGTAGCTTGAAAGTTCACTTTTAATTGCCTCCCTCTGTGTCAGTGTGGTGCTGGTGGTGGCTGTGCTCTGCTTGAAGAAGCTGGCCAGTGACTTCTTCTTAGCTGTTGGTGGTCGTGCTGGTTCTTGGTCCGCAGGCTCCGGCACAGTGGGCACAGGCACAGCTGGGTCAGGCTGACAGCTGCCCCGATCAGCCAGGAAGGACTCCACCTCCAAGACAGCTCTGTGTTTCAGCGCATCAATATTCTCACCTGGGATGTATTTGGCCCTGAAACGTGGATCCACAAGTGAGGCCATATCCAACAGGTCACTTGTGTCTGGGTCGGCATATTTGGCATTGAGGTAATCCACGATGCAGGTCTTGATCGATTTGCACAGCTCAGTATCGCCCTCTTCATGTGCCAGGAGACTTGTTTTGAAAAGGTGTAGCACAGGCCTGACGTAGGAGAGGGTGACATATTCTTCACCTGACAGAGCATCCGTGAAGTCCTGAAGGGGCTTCAGAGCTTTCTGGACCGCCTCCAGGACCTCTATGTCCTGCCAGGTAGGGACAAGATGCCTGGACTTCTTGTCAGCAGACAGGACTTTGGTGAGTGCTCCCTCCTGCTCCAGGACCCTGCTGATCATTTGCTGCCTTGATCCCCAGCGTGTGGCTGACTCCGTGATGAGCTGGTGAGCCGGCAGACCCAGCTGAATCTGCGCTTCAGCCAGCTCTTTCCTTTTTTTCCAGCTATAGGAAAAGCTGCTGACGATTCTCTTACACAGAGCAATGGCCCTGGTGATGCGGTGGTCATCCATGCCATGTCCTGTAATACATAATTGAAAAGTATCTTTAAAATCTTTGACATTTTATTCATTATTTTTTCATTCAAAGAGGCAGATCACCTGTGTTTAATAGGGAAGTGTGTGATTAAGCTACTACCTTTATATACCCTTTATATTATGTATAATTACCACAGAGGTGTTTAGGCATTATTTTTATTCTTATAGTTTTTTTTAATAATTACAGTAATGCTGCATTTTTTATATGTGTATATATATGTTACTTGTTGTTTCCGTTTTTTATTCTGCCTCATTATCTATTTTACCGTATTCTGTCAATCATGGCTAATCTGTGCACTATGTTTATTTGTTGTGCATACATGTTAGCGCCTTGGTCCATGAGAAACATTTCATTCAGCCCAGAGATATTTATTACCAAGAGTTTGGCCAGCGAGGGTTGTGTGTGTCATGTTGTGACCCTCCCATCAGTGACTGTATGGGCACTCTAAGCAGGTTACCTGGCAACCAGATGCAGTCATAATTAAACGTTCTTTAAGGTGGCCACATGGCGTCCATGCTCTAACCCGGCCAAACTCTTGGTATAAATGACTCTGGTTCAGCAGTATAATAATAATAATAATAATAATAATAATAATAAACTTTATTTGTATAGCACCTTTCATACAATGTAGCCCAAAGTGCTTTTACATTTCAGCATTTAAGATAGCCTATATAGGCTAAACATATAGAATAAACATGCCTGTTAATAATAATAATAATAATAATAATACTTTACGTTTACTACGGAAGTGAATGAATGACCAACTTGACGACTACACGTTTAAACGTTGCTGCACCTGCTAGTCGACTCAGATTCAGTTAAACTATTTTGGTGAAATCACCAGTCAAATGTGTGAAACAATTACTTTAACATTGCACTCACCAATGGCCAAATGAAGTCGATGACCAAAACACTGCATCCTCAGCCATTTCTGCAGTTGCACCGCTTTTACAACGTTGCTCCCGTTGTCGGTTGTTATCGCCACCAGTCCATTTTCCTCGAGCTTCCAGCTTGTGAGGGCATCCTGCAGGGCTTCAGCTATGTGCTCTCCGGTATGATCTTGCGGAAAGTAGCTTGTTTGGAGACATGCTGATTTCATTTCCCAATCTTCAATAAAATGTACCGTTAAACTCATATAAGGCTCGCAGGTCCTACTCGACCACATATCGGTTGTTAGCGCAAAATGTGTCACTTTTGCGAGCTGGTTAGCAAGGTTTTGTCTGACCTTAGTGTACATGTCTGGCAGTACTTCTTTTGAAAAGTAATTGCGACTGGGCAAATGGTATCTTGGGTCGATGGTGTTTAGTAGCTTTTTAAAGCCGGGTTGAGCCACCGTTGCAACAGGGACCATATCTTTTGCGATGTGGTAGGCCACCGCATTTGTTATATCACGCCACTTTGCACTTTTCTTGTCATAAGGCTCACCACGGGTGAATGAAACTTGCAGCGTGCTTTGTTTCGGGGCAGAAGGCGAAGGCTTCGCGGCCGGGGATGGAGCAGCACAGCACGGAGTTTAACACACTCTTCGTGTTGCACTTTATGCCGCTGCTGTAAATGGTGGAAGAGATTAGTAGTGCTTCCACTTTTGGTTGCAACCGGTTTATGGCATTCTCTACAGATGGCCTGGTTCTGCTGCTCGTCTGTTCTTTTGAATCCGAACCATCTCCAAATAACTGAACCGTTGTTTCTCTTTTTAGTAACCAGGTCTTCTACCGGCGCTGTGTGACTCTCGCTTTCTTCCTCCATGCTTGTTGTGTTGTGAGGGGGGGCGGGGGGTGGGGCGGGTGTGCGCAACATGAGAGACGCAACATGACATATATCGATATAAACGATATTGTCTAATTTTGTATCCCATTTGAAAATATATCGATATATCTTGAATAGCCGATATATCGTGCAGCCCTATGCTAAACATAAAGCAAACCGTGATATTAACACGGATAATCATATTACTCTAAAAGTAAAACATGTTGCTGCTAGCAGCTGTTGTGAATCACTCCTAAAAATTGGACGACTGAATGTTAGATCTCTTGCTCCTAAAGCAATTATTGTAAACAAATTGATCACAGATCATAATCTCAAAGTACTGTGTCTGACTGAAACTTGGCTAAGACCTGGTGAATATGTTGCACTTAATGAAGCATCTCCTGTAGGTTTTTTAAGTACTCAGGTATCGCGCCAGTCAGGAAGAGGGGGTGGTGTTGCAGCGAGTCCACCTTAAGCTTAACCCCTAAGTGTGGAAATACATTCTCATCTTTTTAAGTTCTTTCTATGAATTGTGTACAGCATGACCTAGCTAAAATAAGGGGTAGCATGCAGTCCTTTTTCCTAGTGTCTGTTTACAGACCACCTGGGCCCTATTCGGATTTTCTAATAGAATTCGCTGAGCCTTGCTATTTCGGCAGACAAGGTTGTGATTGTTGGTGATTTTAACATACATGTGGATAAACCGGGTGATCCCCTAGGAACAGCCTTTGCCTCTATTATTGACTCAAACAAAATGTCTGTGGGCCCACTCATTACCATAGCCATACCCTAGACTTAGTGTTATCCTATGGTATCAATGTTATGAATCTTACTATTGCACCCCATAACCCTGTATTATCTGTTCATTTCCTTATTACTTTTGAAATCGAGGCAACCACCACTTCTATCAGAGACAAGACATTATTACAGCCGGTCGTTAAACTCTGACGTCATTCCAAAGTTTATAGATATGCTTCCAGAATCATTCCTTTCAAACAAAGAAAATACCACTGAAGTATTGCTGGATGAATAGACTAACCAGTTAAGTTTAACTCTCAAAAGCACCCTTGATATGGTTGCCCCTCTAAAAAGAAAGTTTTGTCGGAAAAACCGTACTCCCTGGTACAATGACACTACCTGTGCCCTGAAGCAGTCCACAAGAAAACTGGAGCGAAAATGGCGGTCAGCTAAACTAGAAGTATTTCGTCTTGCATGGAAAGATAGCCTCCTCCAGTACAAGCAAGCTCTTGCATCAGCTAGATCTGCCTTTTTCTCTAAATTAATTGAACAAAACAAATGCAACCCAAACTTTTTCTTTTAGCACTGTGGACAATTTGACTAAAAAACCATCATCAGAATTTTCATCTTACCCCAGCGTTTACAGCAGTAATGATTTAATGAATTTTTTCAATCAGAAGATTGAAGCTATTAGAGACCACATCTCCAAATTGCCTCCTCCTCTAGGCATCACTCCTCCCATAATCAATGAACAGCCCAGATCTTGGTCAACACAGGAAGATGTATCAACAGTGGCACTAAACTGTTTTACGCCAATTGACATGGAGGAGCTGTCTAAACTGGTTATGTCCTCAAAACCGACTACCTGTCTACTCGACCTAATCCCTACAAAATTAGTTAAAGAACTTTTCCCCGTACTAGGCCAGCATATGTTAAAAATCATTAACACATCCTTAGTAGCAGGATATGTACCAGATCCACTAAAAATGGCGGTTATTAAGCCATTACTGAAGAAAACAAACCTCGAATCTGACAAACTGGAAAACTATAGACCCATTTCAAATCTTCCATTTCTATCAAAAATATTAGAGAATGCTGTTGCTAAGCAACATGGTGCATACCTTAGCTCAAGACATATCCATGAAATGTTCCAGTCAGGATTTAGACCCTACCATAGCACTGAAACAGCACTTGTTAAAGTTATTAACAATTTACTATCATCAGCTGACCAAAACTCTGTCTGTTCTTGTACTCCTTGACCTAAGTGCAGCTTTTGATACAATAGATCATGAGATTCTACTGAACAGACTCCAGGGCTGTGTTGGACTAAATGGTCAAGCTCTTGCATGGTTCAGATCATACTTATACAATAGGAAGCAGTTTGTTAAATTAAATGTAGAAGTATCCAGTAACTCAGTAATGATTCCACGAGGATCAGTGCTAATCCCAGTACTCTTTTCATTATATATGCTACCCCTTGGTGATATTATTCAGGCACATGGGGTAGATTTTAACTGCTATGCGGACGATACGCAGATATACATTTCCATGAAACCCGGCGAGGCACTACCACTTTCTCGATTAGAGGCTTGTATTGCAGATATTAAAACTTGGATGCTTTCCAATTTCTTGCTCCTAAACTCAGAAAAGACCAAAATGCTGGTTTTAGGTCCAAAAAAACAAAGGGAGAAATTGGGTACATCTACTTTAAATTTCAATGGTTGTTTACTTGTTCCAAACTCAGCTGTGAAAGACCTAGGTGTTACTATAGACCCAGATCTAACCTTTAGCGCACACATAAAAAACATATATAGAGTAGCTTTCTTTCAGTTAAGGAACAAAGTTAAAATAAGGCACTTCCTATCAGAAGGGGACGCAGAGAAATTGATCCATGCTTTTGTTACGTCTAGGCTAGATTACTGTAATGCCCTGCTATCCTTACTGTCACCTGTCAACAGCTGTGACCCCATCTTCCTGGGCTGGCTCTTGATAGGTGGGTAGGATTGTTTTCCCTCTCATGACTGCATGGTTTCTCAAACTCTGTCTTCATAGCTATGGAGCCATAGATTACTCCTGGCGGGGGCACTTGTCCAACCCTCCCACCCCTCCCCCAGGAGGTGCGTGTAAAGGGACGCCTTTCCCTTCAAACAATCCGCCACAAACGGTGATAGAGTGAAGCAGTCGAAATATACTGCCACTGCTATATTACGGTAGGGGGATTATATGTGATGCGGTATGTCAAAACCAGGCACAATTGGGCAAGAGGTCAATTTTGAGTTATTGGTATATTAGTAAAACATAGACCTTGCACTTTACAACTCCGCTTTCTTTTTTCAAATCGGATATTCCAAAGCGAAGTTATTAAGATTTTAAATTGGACCTTCTGAAACATCGAAACTGAGAAATAGCCCTTTAAAGTTTGAGTTTAAACAAAACAAGTTGGTTAACAATGTTAGCGTACCGAACCCTGTTATCGGGCGGAAACCAGACATTTTTGTGATCAACATACGATACTGATATTATTCTGGCACATACCATTGAACATATTATATTTATTAGGTTCACAAAACGATAAGCTAACTTTTAAGCCAATAACCATGTAGATGTGACCGGTAGTTTTTTGTTTTAACGTCTTTTAGATGAGAAAGTACTGTCAAAAAAGGGGCGCCCTTTATCGGGCGGCTCTTGTAGTGCATAAACAAGCTCACGATTATTGTTGTTTTAATAATCAATTAATAGTTTATTTCATGAAGAAAGATACCGTTAGAATAACCAATATGTTGGCAAAATATCATCATGCGATTTTACGTTAGCAAGTGAGCTCGAAGTTACGCTAAATTTGGCGTCATTTCCAAGCAAAATCTCGAACAAGGCATCATTTTGTGAAATTATATGCCTCTCTAAAAGTGTTTAAAAAAATACTTTGTCGATGAAATTTCAGTTAGAAACTTTTACAGAACATTTTTAATATTTGTAGCATCATAAATGTCCAAAAATCTCTAAACCCCTAAAATTCACCCTCAAGGCATTTTGCAGCTGTTCCTCCGTTCGTAGCTCTGCCCAATTCCGCCTGGTTTTGACATACCGCGTCACATATCGGAATTTGTTGTATTTTGGATGCTGTATATAATGCTGAAGGAAATTATGTAAATAACAGGGTTTTACATAGATAGATAGTACTCCACTAGAAAAGTGGAAATATTATGTGTATGTTATTGTGTATGTTATTGTGGGAAAAGATACAATGGGAGAATAATTAACACGAGAACAGTTATATGGAGTGAAATCTCTGTGGTGCCATTCAGGGATTGATATGCCCAAGGCCATAGAAACAGGAGAAACATTTGAAATATGTTTAGACTGGTGGGCAGACGGAGCTGTTTGGCTGGTGTGTACTCCATTGAGGGAATTGAGAACTGAAGAGGTAGAGGGGAAGTCAGCTCAGGAGCATTCAAGGGGAGGAGCTACGTGAGTCACAGTCACTAAGTGGGAACTAATAGGGTTAAAGATAAAGGCGTGGCTACCAAGGACAGAGTGGTCCCCTGAATTATAAAAATAAAAATTAAAAAAAAAAAAAAAAATTTAAAAAAAAAAAACATGGAGGCAAAGTTATTATAGTTGTAAGTTTTTCATTTAGTTTTTATTTTTATTCGTTTTTTATTTCACTTTCTAATTTAGAGGGAGAGAAATTAAATATTGGTTTTGAATGTTTTAAATTACTCTATATGCAATCCAGATTTCAGATCACAGATCAGGGAGAGGATCAGAAACTAAAACTAAAAAGTTTAAATTCATGATTCATTTTTATTTTTATTTCAGTTCGTTTTGCACCACTACAGTACAGTTTTAGTTTTAAAAGTAACTTTAGTTTTTATTTTTATTTCAGTTAACTAAAATGTTTTTTTATTTTAGTTTCACTTTTAGTTTCACTTTCAGTTAACTAGAATAAGCTTGCATGGGCTAAAGAAAAATAAGGATTTGAAAACCCGGAAGGTTGAGCCTTTAAACCCAAGACAATTCTCTCCTGCATGAGTGAGTTATTTCAAACAGACTATGGGCATACCATGAGAAAATGGGAAGATTGGACAAGAGGTGGTCCCTTGGTATGACCTAAGGAAGGTACTTTTGGGCTTCAATGCCTGCAATCAGTGGAAACAAGGAGAGTAAGGGCCGGAAAGGAAAGTTGCGAACTCACAGAGCCTAAATCAATGGAAGAATGAGTCTTTCAGATGGAGAGCGACTGTGGAGAGGAAGGAGGAGCACCAACCGAAGGCGGACCCCCAACCAGCGGCATCAGAGCGACCACCAGAAGGATGGAGACCGGCGAATGGAGCTACAGACCTGTATCCCTTATTGAACAACACTGGGGAACAAGAGGATTTGAGCCAGGGGCCTGAGACTACTGTGAGGATGAGGCCAGAGTTGGTGAAAGTGAAAGCGACCCTGGAAGTAGAAGGTAATTTGGAAACCGTTTTAATAAGATCAAAAGTTACAGCAGCATGCCCAGAGGAAGGAGAATCAGAGACAGCCCAGAGTGACAGCCAAGGAAACAAGGGAAATCCAGCAAATAGCACACCATGCCAACGCCTCCACACACCTCATGGCGGGCCAGAGAATCAGGGAATGACAAGTTGCAAGAAAGAAACAGTCAAGTCGTCGGGGGCACGTGAATCTGAAAGGAGCAGCAAGCTAGGATGTGCCACCGGATATCAACAGGCAATGGAAGGAGCAGAGGGAGAGTGTGAAGCAAAGGAAATGCTATCTATAACATCCAGCTGTGCCACAAATGAACCACAAATTGATATTCTCATAAGAGGGAAAACATGCAACTTTTTAATAGATACTGGGGCAACCTACTCCTGTATTGGTCTGGATGGAGCACACTTGCCACTTACAACACATCATATTAAAGCAAAATGATTTTCAGGGATAACACAAACTGTTCCATTTACCGAAGAGCAAAAACTGTTAGTGGGGGAGCAGCAAATTTCAGCAAGACTCCTATATACCCCTAACGTACCCGTAAACTTGCTAGGAAGGGATCTGCTGTGCAAATTGAATTCCACAATTTCATGTACGCCTCAAGGGCTGATCTGCACGTTTCCTGGATCATCTGGACAATATGTGATGGACATGTTAACCCTATTTACTTTGGCCCTTTTGAGGCAATGTCCTCCTGGTTTCTACTAGTTTTATTTAAATGTCAATATCTAAAAAAATATTCCCTGCAAAATCCATGGTTTTAAGTTTGAACTGAAGAAGAAGCTGTATCATTCAGAAATTTGCTACAGAATACATTTATTTCAGAATAGTCACATACAGTATATATATAATAACCATAACATACGTCGCCTAATGTATTTAAATACGTTTAAAAAAGAACGTACGAAAGCGCGTGTGTATTCACACAAGTACAGCAACTTATTTCAGCCCTCAGTGCGAGGGGTGGTCACTGCGGAAATGTCGACTGTACGGGACTTTGGCGAAATATAACAAGATAAACTCTTCAGGGTTCATGAGAAAACAGCTGTAGCTGAATATACTGGTAAGTACTTGGTTTCTTAAACATATTTATACGAGAGATTTTGGAGCAAAAAATGAGGTGTCTTCTAAACCGAAAGTGGATCAGGTACTGTATATAGTACAGTAAGCAAGGGAAAACAGCGAATACTCATTTGTACAACGTTTAAAAAAAATATTATTGTTTCTATACGTCAACATGATTTTCTTAGCGTGTATAAACGGTGCATTTGATGCATTTTACAGTCTGTGGCTGTAGCCAGAGGAAGGTCGTAAGTGCTGTGGGCTACTAATAGCACCCTCCTAATTTATTGCACGGCAGTGTAACTGGAGAAGCTGCGGTTTTCGCAAGAGGCTACCCTTTAAAAAAATACTGCGTCAAAATTTTCGGGGTTTTCTTAAAGCTGTAGTTTATATTTTCAGATGAACATGAATACTGTAACTGAGTCGCATGCGTCTCAAATACTAGGGGTGAAGTCTATAGGGTTAAACAAGGAACATGGTGGCCCAGTAGCCTACTGGGGACAGTTACCACAAGAAAATAATTTGAATGAATATTGGAAGCTATGGACAAGAACATGCCCGGTACTGAAAGAAAGTATCAGCAAGACAGAAATGAGGGATCAGCTCCACATGACCTTATTCTTCGACCCGACGGAAGAAGATGAAGAGTACGCGCAGGACTTCAAGGAGATAGACGGGAAACAGGGTGTGATACATGCAAGAGGCATCTACATCGGAAAAGAAGGGGTCGGGGCTATGATAGCTCTGGGGGAGAAGAACTTACCAACAGAGCAATGGTACATGATGTCGGACACAGCAACTCCCCATGTAACGTTGGGTGTCAACCCAGGATTTGAAGCAAAATACATTGGACCGATGGTAAAAAGAATGATGCAGCAGCAGTATCTCCCTACTAACATACCCGGATTGTTGAATGGTGTCTGCCCCACAGATTGGTTCTTATCATTGGACCTAAAGACTCCAGTATGCATGGAGAAACACACACTGGAAGTGGAAGCAATGATGACGCTCACAGAAGAACAAGAGGAGTACCTACAGGATGTTCCAAAAGAACTCTGGGCAGAAGGGGGGCACAACATCGGCCTCATGCGTTCAGCTGGCCTCATGCGTTCAGTGAAGATACAACTGAAACCAGGCATGATGGGACCCCGAGTCCGTCAATACCCCCTGAACAAGGACGCAGAAGAAGGAATTAGCACCACTATACAAGACCTTCTGAAAGCTGGGGTGATATACCCTACAACCAGCCCATGCAACACACCAATCTTACCGGTTAAGAAAGCGGGAGGAAAATGGAGGATGGTACAAGACCTCAGACCACTCAATAGCCAAGTAATTGCAGACTACCCAATTAGGGGGAAGCACTCTCATCCAGTACGTGGACGACCTTCTCCTATGCAGCCCAAATATGACTGCATGCAAAGAGGACAGTAAGAAACTGTTACAAGAACTGACACTAAAAGGCCACAAAGTATCCAAGTCAAAGTTACAGTTTTGTCAAGAACAAGTGCAATACCTGGGTCATACTCTTAAGGAAGGGAGCAAAAGTATTTCAGCAGAACGAATTGAAGCAATTACGAAGGTGCCCAGACCGAGAACGGTGAAAGAAATGCAGAGATTCCTAGGAATGACGGGGTACTGCAGGCAGTGGATTTGTGACTATGCGGAAATGGCACAGCCACTAAGAGATTTGTGCCTAAATAAAGCAGGAAGACACCAAATTGAATGGCTCCCAGGGACAGAATCAGCTTTCACTGGACTTAAGCAAGCATTACAAACAGCTCCAACTCTGGGACTCCCAGACTACAACAAACAGTTCTACCTGTTCTGTGCAGAAAAAGGGGGGTTTGCCACAGCAGTACTGACCCAAAAAGAGCAAGAAAGATACAAACCCATTGCCTATTACAGTACGAGACTAGATACCGTAGAAAGAGGACTCCATACATGTGAGAAAGGACTGGCAGCAGCCGCCTTTGCAGTAGAGAAGGCAACGCCAATAACGGCAGGGCATGAAGTTACCCTGTATGTGTCACATGCAGTAGAAGCACTACTCAGTAGAGGGAAATCGTCCCTAACTCATCGGAGAGTATCAGGATATGAGATCCTACTCACACAGCCAGGATTGACCATTATCAGATGCAAAGCTGTGAACCCAGCGGAATTAATGATGACCCCAGAAGAAGGCCAACCACATGAATGTGAAAGAGTGGTGGAAGCAGAAGCAAGAGCAAGAGAAGACCTACACCAAGAACCACTGATGGCTCCGGACCACGTGTTCTTTGTGGACGGTTCGTCATCCATTGATCTCCGCACAGGAAAAAGGAGAGCCGGATATGCTGTAATACGACAAGAAGGGCCATGGATCAAACGATCGAGGAATCATCTCTAAACCCAGGGACAAGTGCCCAACAGGCAGAGCTGGTAGCCCTGGCAAGAGCCTGCAGAAGGGGTGCAGGACAAACCGTTAATATCTACTGTGACTCAGCGTATGTTTGCGGAGTAGTACACAGCTTTGGGGGAATATGGGCAAGACGAGGGTTTCTCACTGCAGGGGGAAACCCTATAAAACACATTGTTGAGGTAAAAGAACTGTTGGAGGCTATGAAACAACCAAAAAAAAAATTTGCAATTATAAAGTGCGCAGCACATACAGGCGGAACAGACCCTGTGTCAGCAGGAAACAATTATGCAGATAAAGCTGCTAAACTAGCAGCAGAGGAGTTGGAGTACTGGCCTACAGCAGATCAACAGGTGCTTCTAAATGTAGAAGAGGTGGCATTGCAGGACCTAATAGAAGCACAAGAGGCTACTACAGTGTCAGAAAAGGTGGAATGTGAAAATAGAGGATGTGGGTCAGATAAGTCTACAGGAATATGGCGGCAATGTACAGGGAAAGCAAGGAAAGCAATCGCACCAAGCGCACTAATAGAGGTCATTTGCAGAGCTGCTCATGGTGTTGGCCACTCTGCAAGGGGGGAGATGAGAGAAATACAGAAACATTGGTTTATCCCAAAACTAACAGAACATGTTACTAGCATGATATCAAGATGCAAAATTTGTCAGGAAGTAAACATAAAGAAAAGGATACCGACTACACCAGGCTCTATGCCACCACCGGTGGGTCCATTTACCCATTTGGTAATAGACTATGTTGATATGATCGATCGTGCGGAAGGCAAAAGATTCTGTCGAGTAATCATTGATATATTTTCAAGATGGGTAGAAGCATTCCCCACTGCGCATGCGGATTCTAAAACTGTAGCTAAAGCCTTGGCAAGAGAAATTTTCCCCAGATTCGGGGTCTGTCAGACCCTGAGCAGCGACAATGGTTCACATTTTAGGTCTGACATGGTAGCAGACGTTTGTAAAATGACAAGTATTCAGCAGAAATTTTCATGTGTGTACCATCCCCAGGCAGCGGGTATAATAGAGAGATGCAATGGAACACTAAAAACGAAATTACAGAAAATATGTAGGCAAACAGGGAAGAGATGGGTACAAGGTCTACCATTAGCACTCATGGCCATGATAAATAGTCAGAATAGATTTATCCATTTGACACCCCATGATCACACATATTACATACACTGACTACACGAAGAAAAGAACAACTCAAAGGGGACATAATAAAGCCCCAACTGACTAAAAGCCCTTAGGATAGATAAACCAGACACATAAATAGATTAAGGAAAAGGGCAAAGAAGGTAGGAGACGCCTGGGTGAAGTGCTAGTAACCTCTCCTCAGGCTTCTTAGAATATGGGCTCCTAAGAAGAGGAAGAAGACATTACAAGTATAATTCAATTATTTTTATATAATCTTTGTATAATTATAGCAAATCAAATCAGATAATCACTAAATACAGTAGCCTTTTGATTAACTTTTTGATATTAACTTTTTGATAGATCCTCTGTTAATTAGAGGAAGTATTAACTTAGTTAAATTATGCATGCATGAAACTAATCAACTACAAATGTTTATTTTTATCATACAATTGAAATGTCATAACATAACCCCACCACCAGGTGAAGTATCAACAAGAGAGTGTGAGACCAAATGGTCTCAAAGGGGGGAATATGTGGAAGTAAGCTGTTTTGTGAAACTGTTCTGTAGGCCCAAGAAAGCCACATATGCAAGCTTTTATATAAATATTTATATAATACAGTCAAGATCTAGTGGAAAAGTACTGAGATGGGGGGTGGCGAGAGAATGCAGGATAGTTCTCTGTCAGCAAGGACCTTCATCTTCCTTCATCTTTATCTTGAGAATTCTTCAACTCGAAAACCCATCTCAAATTGAACCTAATGAGGAGAGAGTAAAGGACTTCCCTCCGCACCCCCCAGTTCGTGCTCCTGCTGCTCTATTACACTTTCACTAACTGTTTTCTCTCTCTTTTTTTCTACATTCTGCCGGCGGGGCTTATGCCCCGCATCTCGAGAGTTGCTGTCCGGCTTCCTCTCCGTTGCCGTTTGCCCCTCTCTCCTTACCACCGCTGCCAACTGCTCCCGCAGCCATCGGCGCCCGGTTCCCCACCATCATTGCCGCCACATCTGGACTGTCATCTAGCTGCTGCAAATTATATTATCATGGACATTGGCTGTTTTGACCATGCTGGTCTTTAAGCCCTAGACCCTGAGCCGACCAGAGGAGGATGGGTTCCCCCCTTGAGTCTGGTTCCTCCCAAGGTTTCTTCCTAGTTACACCAGGGAGTTTTTCCTTGCCACTGTTGCCTTTAGCTTGCTCTTGTGGGGGGTTTAGGCTGGGTTTTGCTGTGAAGTGCATTGTGACAACTAGTTGTGAAATGCGCTACATAAATAAATATTGATTTGATTTGTGTATTCATGATTAATATTGAATCATCCCACTAACCAATCAAAACACTCAAGACACTCACCAGCCACACTGTCTGGGTGCTGATCTGCAGTGATGACATCATCATAGTTCTCTGGAGTGTCCTCGATCACCAGGTCCCCTGCAAGCAGAGAAAATTCTAGGTAATGGCTTAATCTCAGGACTGTTACACAGCAGGGCAGCGAGGCCTTTCAGAGCAGCACTGAATAACACTTGAGCTAGCTGTGTATTCACACTGCAGCCACGGCTGACTGATGGTGTGCGGACACATTTTACACTGTAAATGATCCCATATTTAAACCTTGGAATGTGGGTGCTGGGGAATCCACATTACTGTGTCCCACAGGAACTGAACCGACCCGGCAGATAGAACACAGAGCAGCACAGTTCCACACAGACAGAACACTGAGGAGCACAGTTACCCCACAGAGCTCCCCCCCTTTACCTGAGAGGGAGTGTCCCTCGCCATCCCCCACGTCATCATACACAGAGGGCGGATCCTCATATAGGCCACTCCCTGTGAACAGGAGAGAGGATGAGTCCTGACCCCGCCCACACCACATGTGTTCTGAGGAGGTCTTCCACAGTGTGTTTGAGACTCTATTGTGAAGCATGAGGAGGACAGATCAGACTCACTCACCCCACCGGGGGGCGCTGTAGGTTCCCCCTCTAACCAGTTTGTACTCGATCTCCTCATAGATGGCCTCGTGCCGAGGGGCATGGTCCCATTGAGACAGGGCTGTGTGAGCAGAGACAGAGAATGAGAGAGTCAGACATGTCTCTCTGCATACGAGCACAATGGGACACGGTCAGCCTGCCAACTGAATCGCTCCCATGGCAACGCGGCAGCCAATTATGCGGCGCCCTGAAGTCTCCTTGCTTTCAGGGGGCCTAGTGGTGGAGGACTACACTGTGGAGCTCCACCCACACGCACTGGCACAGGCTCTTAACTGGGCGGAGCTCCACACACACGCACTGGCACAGGCTCTTAACTGGGCGGAGCTCCACGCACACGCACTGGCACAGGCTTTTAACTGGGCGAGCCACCAGTCAGCCCCTATTCAAAGCTGTTAGGATAAGCGACTGAGCTGATTACTGAAGAGGCTTCTTCAGTCTCAGTCAGCATGTGATGGCGGTTTTCCCAGAGTCCCTCCGCCCCCTACCTCTCCTCAGTGCTCTGTTCTGGAAGACTACAACACCCAGCACCACCAGCAGCAGGAAGTACACTGCCCCCATCACCAGGAAGGCCACTGCTGGGATAGGCAGGCTGGGTGGTACTGGGGTCACTCTCCGTTTGGTCCCAACTGAAAAAGGGGAAGACAAGGGGTTTGGCATCAATCAATCAATCAATATTTATTTATATAGCGCATTTCACAACAAGTTGTCACAATGCACTTCACAGAAAAACAGCAAAACCCAGCCTAAACTCCCCACAAGAGCAAGCCAAAGGCAACAGTGGCAAGGAAAAACTCCCTGGTGTAACTAGGAAGAAACCTTGGAAGGAACCAGACTCAATGGGGGAACCCATCCTCCTCTGGTCGGCTTAGGGTCTAGGGCTTAAGGACCAACATGGTCAAAACAGCCAATGTCCATGATAATACAATTTGCAGCAGCTAGGTGACAGTCCAGATGTGGCGGCAGTGATGGTGGGGAACCGGGCGCCGATGGCGGCGGGAGCAGCTGGCAGCGGTGGTAAGGAGGGAGGGGCAAGCGGCAACGGACAGGAAGCCGGACAGTAACTCTCGAGATGCGGGGCATAAGCCCCGCCGGCAGAATGTAAAAAAAAAAGAGAGAGAGAAAACAGTTAGGGAAAGTGTAATAGAGCAGCAGGAGCACCAACTGGAGGGGTGGGGGGTGGGGAAGGGGTGGGAGGGTTGGGAAAGTGCCCCCGCCAGGAGTAATCTATGGCTGCATAGCTATGAAGACAGAGTTTGAGGAACCATGCAGTCATGAGAGGGAAAACAGTCCTACCCACCTATCAAGAGCCAGCCCAGGAAGATGGGGTCACAGCTGTTGACAGGTGACAGTAAGGAAAGGATGCCACCCCACATTACTCTATGGCTAAATGCTTCTCTGGTCCTGTCTCCAGACTATAGCTCATTATAAGCCTGATCATAGAGGTGCGTTTTTAATCTAGACTTAAATATTGAAACAGTGTCTGATTCCCTTATAAGTTTTGGTAGGGTGTTCCACAGTAGTGGCGCTCTGTAAGAGAAAGCTCTACCACCCATCAAGTTTTTAGATATTCTTGGGACTACTAGGTAGCCTGCGTCTTGGGAACGGAGTGATCTTTTTGGCTTATATGGTAAGAGCAGATTACATATATACACTGGCGCAAGTCCATTTAAGGCTTTAAAGGTCAGAAGCAAAATCTTAAAGTCTATCCTAAACTTAATTGGTAGCCAATGAAGCGATGCTAGTACTGGGGTAATATGCTCATATTTCTTAGTTCTAGTTAAAATGCGAGCGGCTGCATTCTGTACAAGCTGGAGATTATTTAGCAAGGATTTAGGGCAGCCAGATAGCAGGGCATTACAGTAATCTAGCCTAGACGTAACAAAAGCATGGATCAGTTTCTCTGCGTCCCCTATTGATAGGAAGTGCCTTATTTTAGCTATGTTTCTTAACTGAAAGAAAGCTACTCTAGATATGTTTTTTATGTGCGCGCTAAAGGTTAGATCTGGGTCTATAGTAACACCTAGGTCTTTCACAGCTGAGTTTGGAACAATTAAACAACCATCGAAATTTAAAGTAGATGTACCCAGTTTCTCCCTTTGTTTTTTTGAACCTAAAACCAGCATTTCGGTCTTTTCTGAGTTTAGGAGCAGGAAATTGGAAAGCATCCAGGCTTTAATATCTGCAATACAAGCCTCTAACCGAGAAAGTGGTAGTGCCTCACCGGGTTTCATGGAAATGTATATTTGCGTATCGTCCGCATAGCAGTGAAAATCTACCCCATATGCCCGAATAATATCACCAAGGGGTAGCATATATAATGAAAAGAGTACTGGGCCTAGCACTGATCCTTGTGGAATACCATATTTCATTACTGAGTAACTGGATGATACTTCATTTATTTTAACAAACTGCTTCCTATTGTGTAAGTATGATCTGAACCATGCAAGAGCTTGACCATTTAGTCCAACACAGCCCTGGAGTCTGTTCAGTAGAATCTCGTGATCTATTGTATCAAAAGCTGCACTTAGGTCAAGAAGTACAAGAACAGACACAGAGTTTTGGTCGGCTGATAATAGTAAATCGTTAATAACTTTAACAAGTGCCGTTTCAGTGCTATGATAGGGTCTAAATCCTGACTGGAACATTTCATGGATATGGTTTGAGCTAAGGTATGCACCAAGTTGCTTAGCAACAGCTTTCTCTAATATTTTTGATAGAAATGGAAGATTTGAAATGGGTCTATAGTTTTCCAGTTTGTCAGATTCGAGGTTTGGTTTCTTTAGTAATGGCTTAATAACCGCCATTTTTAGTGGCTCTGGTACATATCCTGTTACTAAGGATGTGTTAATAATTTTTAACATATGCTGGCCTAGTATGGGGAAAAGTTCTTTAACTAATTTTGTAGGGATTGGGTCGAGTAGGCAGGTAGTCGGTTTTGAGGACATAACCAGTTTAGACAGCTCCTCCATGTCAATTGGCTTAAAACAGTTTAGTGCCACTGTTGATACATCTTCCTGTGTTAACCAGGATTTGGGCTGTACATTGATTAAGGGAGGAGTGATGCCTAGAGGAGGAGGCAATTTGGAGATCTGGTCTCTAATAGCTTCAATCTTTTGATTGAAAAAATTCATGAAATCATTACTGCTGTAAATGCTGGGGTAGGATGAAAATTCTAATGATGGTTTTTTAGTCAAATTGTCCACAGTGCTAAACAAGAATTTTGGGTTACATTTGTTTTGTTCAATTAATTTAGAGAAAAAGGCAGATCTAGCTGATACAAGAGCTTGCTTGTACTGGAGGAGGCTATCTTTCCATGCAAGACGAAATACTTCTAATTTAGCTGACCGCCATTTTCGCTCTAGTTTTCTTGTGGACTGTTTCAGGGCACGGGTAGTGTCATTGTACCAGGGAGTACGGTTTTTCCGACAAGACTTTCTTTTTAGAGGGGCAACCATATCAAGGGTGCTTCTGAGAGTAAAACTTAACTGGTTAGTCAGTTCGTCCAGCGATACTTCAGTGGTATTTCCTTTGTTTGAATGGAATGATTCCGGAAGCATATCTATAAACTTTGGAATGACGTCAGAGTTTAACGACCGGCTGTAATAGTGTCTTGGCTCTGATATAGAAGTGGTCGTTGCCTCGATTTCAAAAGTAATAAGGAAATGATCAGATAATACAGGGTTATGGGGTGCAATAGTAAGATTAATAACATTGATACCATAAGATAACACTAAGTCTAGGGTATGGCTATGGTAATGAGTGGGTCCACAGACATTTTGTTAAACCCAACCGAGTCAATAATAGAGGCAAAGGCTGTTCCTAGGGGATCACCTGGTTTATCCACATGTATGTTAAAGTCACCAACAATCACAACCTTGTCTGCCGAAATAGCAAGGCAAGACAAAAACTCAGCGAATTCTATTAGAAAATCCGAATAGGGCCCAGGTGGTCTGTAAACAGACACTAGGAAAGAGGACTGCATGTTACCCCTTATTTTAGCTAAGTCATGCTGTACACAGTTCATAGAAAGAACTTCAAAAGATGAGAACGTATGTCCACACTTAGGGGTTAAGCTTAAGGTGGACTGATAGATCGCTGCAATACCACCCCCTCTTCCTGACTGGCGCGATACCTGAGTACTTAAAAAACCTACAGGAGACGCTTCATTAAGTGTGACATATTCACCAGGTCTTAGCCAAGTTTCAGTCAGACATAGTACTTTGAGATTATGATCTGTGATCAATTCATTTACAAGAAGTGCTTTAGGAGCAAGAGATCTAACATTTAGTAGTCCAATTTTTAGGAGTGATTCACAACAGCTGCCAGCAGCAACATGTTTTAATTTGAGAGTAATAAGATTATCCGCGTTGACACCACGGTTTGCTTTACATTTGGCATATATGCGTGGGGCAGACACAGTCTCAATATAATGAATACTCATTTCTAGCTCAGATATGGGATGGGGATGAGTACTATTGCCAATTTCTAGCTCTGAAACGCACCTTGCAGACAACGGCGTTGGGCCATGTGTCTGAGTCACGGGCATTGGGAAACGCGTTGGGAAACGCACAGGCTCCGATGTAGGATCAGAGGCCTGCTGCCTGGCCGGCACCCTGATAAGGTGTCAGGATCTGGCCTCAGCAGAGAACAGGGTACACTGCTGCTACTCAACTTACAAAGACCACTTAGCTGGGTTTCCACCTATGCTGATATAGCCAGTCATCTAGCTACCGATAAAAGCAAAGACACTATCGGAGTTATGCAAACTAAGTCACTCTACAAGATACCCAATACAGTAACGTACAAATGTGGTCTGAGAACTAGTGTAACGTTAGCTTTCCAGCTAAAAAATCTTAGCTAAGTTAGCTTTTTCTATAAGTACAATAATCTGGTTGTTCTCCAAGATTGTCCATTTAAATTTAGCAAACTATTGGCTTGATGTCAGTATTCACAGAGCTTAGCTCGTCACACCGTGTTTGGTGTTAGATAGAAATTTAGTGGATTACATTCTTTCTTAATGCATTCAAAACCAATGCAGAAGTAACTGGCAAAAAAAACAGCAAGAAGCAGTTGTGTGTTAAGCAATAAGCGTGGTCACTCAAACATTTGTAATTATTCATGTTACTCAGCTATCTACCCAGGGTAACAGTCACCACCTAACTATAGCATTTCTGTGGTGGAAGGCAACACAAAGAATTAAGGGAAAAGCTAGTTTTAACAGCTGAAATTAGTTGTGAGATAATAGTTCCACCTTTAACTGTGTAAATGAGTCCTGGGGCAGCTTTCCCTGTCTGTGGAGTAGATTTGGTAGTCATTCTGGGAACACCTAAAAAAAATAAAATAAGCAATGAAATAAACTGCAATGTTTTCTTTATGGGGCCTGAGAAAGGCCTTAGTGTTTGTGTGATTGACAGGGCTCTGAGCTCTGCCTCAAGTTTTATCTCCCAAACTCTCTCCTACACCATCCAGAGGACGTCTGTACCTGCAGTGGTGCTGGGGTCAGATGAACCTGTAAAATAAAAATTATTATTATTTATTAATTGAATTGTTCCACTTCCTGTTCCTGCACACTGTTATGGGCTGTGGCCCTGATGGTGTCATATCCTCTCGGCTCGTTGCCTAAACCTTTATGGATGAGCTTCAGTAAGCCGCCCTGGATAAGAGCTTCTGCTGAATGTAAATGTAGTTCCAATGCATCATTATCTCTACTTGCATTATTAGTGAATGTATAAATAAAGTACTCATAAAGGTGTACTGCAGGGTGGATCTTTAAGCTGCTCCTGGGGGTAAGGGTGTGTATTTCTGTCAGGGCTCCAGTGAATAATCTTCACAGAAGCTGGTATTCAGCCTGTTCTGATCTGGATGCCCTGTCTCACCTGTGCAAGTGAGCCCAGCCTGGTTCTGGTGTTGGCAGCGGCTGTGCTGTTGGACAGAGTGTGGGCAGTCCCACAGGTGTAGCTCAGTGCCCCTGCAGTTCACTTCCTTCAGCCAGATGGCGCCATTCCCCGTCCCAAAAGTAGCATTACCATGAGCCTCCTTTGCTGACCCACAGCCCAGCTGTCTGCACACCACCTGGACGTCCATCATGTCCCAAGAGTCACCACACACCATCCCCCAGGAGCCCCCATGGAACACCTCCAGCCTCCCAGAGCACCCGCTTTCACCCCCCACCAGCCGGAGGGGCCACTGACCTAGAGCAGGAGAAACAGATGAACTGAGCAGCCTCATTACGTTTAACATCTCCTATAGACACATCTCCGCTAACATAATGGCTGATCATACACAAGGTGTAATTTTATACATGCAAAATTGTTTACTATGAGATTTTAATCTGTGTTCTCTTAGAACTGTCTCAGGCATTGTAAGACACTCTCAAGAACAGCGTTCTCCTGAATGACAATCACAGTATTTTTAATAAACTAACATCAACACAGTCTATGACATTTGACTATCACTGCCCCAGATACATCCCCTTTCCCTAAACCAGAGTGCATTTGTGACTGAGGATACAGCCTCCTAATCGCATGGTGACATATCACAGGACTCAGCCCAAATACACGTACTTGGGCAAGCTCTCCCATTTGCGGCTGGGGAACATGACAATTTGCTCCGGGGAACTTGTCTGTCCTCTTTAACTATAACATGGAAAAAAATGAATATATGAATGAAAAATAAATTACAGACAGAGACAGAGACATGTTCATGCCATATCAAAAACAAACAGCACTATTGAAAGCTTCAGAAAAATCTGGTGTATTCTACTGTTCCCAACAGGAGTAATACTGTCTGCAGTAGAGAGAGGTTTATTCTACTGTTCCCAACATGAGTAATTCTGTCTGCAGTAGAGAGAGGTTTATTCTACTGTTCCCAATGGGGGTAATGCTGTATTAGAGAGAGGTGTATTCTACTGTTCCCAATGGGGGTAATGCTGTATCTGCAGTAGAGATACAGTAGGTTTACCTGTACAGGTGAGCCAGGCCACGTCATTTTGTCCGCATTTATTCTGACCCCAAGGATCTGATGGGCACTGCCACAGTGTGGAGTCATGTCGGCGACATTTGATTTTATCCAGCCAGTTTGGAGCTGATTCCAGTCTTGACTGTGTATGATGCACAAAACCACTCTTACCACAGTTCAGCTCCTGGCATATTAAAGTAGCTGTGTCTACATTCATTTGATTGAAGCAAACGTTGCCCCAGGTGCCATTGTAGAAAACCTCCAAATTCCCAGAACAGCCTTCGGTCAGTCTCATCTCCTTGAATTCTACAACAGTAAAGTCAGAGTATCATGCATTTACAGTTCACACCGTTCTAGTGTCAGTGTAACAGTAAAAACTTTAGACGCTCCGCTGAGTTCCAAACCTGAACACACGACCCCCACGTCCTCCTTGTGTCCACAGTCAGTTTGTCCCCATGGGTTCGTGGGACAGTCCCACAGCGATGTCTCGTTCCCCACACAGCCCACCTCATCCAGCCAGACGGGTCCATTTCCTGGCCCAAAGAAGGAGGGTAGCGGGGCACTGAGGGCCGTCCCACACTGGAGCTGCCTGCACACCACCTGAGCGGCCTCCAGGTCCCAGGAGTCATCACAAACTGTCCCCCAGGAGCCCCTGTGGAACACCTCCAACCGTCCCGCACAGTCCCCCCCCTCCCCCCACCAGCCTGAGGGTCCTGTGGTCTGAGAGAGAGAAAGAGAGAGAGGGAGAGAGAGAGATCTAATAAGCCCTTCATTAAAATGATTTCCAACGTACATGACCTCCTCAGAAATACTCAGTTTTTCTTTTTAACAAAACAAAATTTTCCAAAAACTAAGTAGTATCACAAATATTAAAATATAAAAACCAGATAAACAAAATAAAACTTAAAATATGATGTACCAAAGGGGAATATAAAAATTTTTATTATCTGAATTTTGAAAATCCTTCCTATTGAGTGCACAGTCAGCAGCTATAGACTGCAGTGAAACTTCATTAGTAAACTATACTCACTGGAACAGACGATGGACACCTGTTCCCTGGAACCGCAGGTGAGATTGTGCGGAACAGTGCAGTTCCCCAGGTGAGACTCTCTCCCGGAGCACTGAAACCCCATCAGACACACGCCACTGTCCCCCGTCCCAGACAGAGAGGAACTGTACACCTGCACTGCAGAGCCACAGCCCAACTGTCTGCAGGTCACTGAGGCCTCCCTGGAGCTCCAGGGTACCAGCACTCTTCTCCAGGTCTGCTGGTAGTACACCTCCACCTGGCCCTCACACTCACTCCCTCCAGCCAGCCGTACCGTCCCGTCTAGAGCTGAGAGGGCAGAGCCTGAGGATCACAGGTGTATCACTCACATGCATTTGGACAGGATTACAGGTGTATTACTCACATGCATTTGGACAGGATTACAGGTGTATTACTCACATGCATTTGGACAGGATCACAGGTGTATTACTCCCATGCATTTGGACAGGATTACAGGTATATTACTCACATGCATTTGCACAGGATCACAGGTGTATTACTCACATGCATTTGGACAGGATTACAGGTGTATTACTCACATGCATTTGGACAGGATTACAGGCGTATTACTCACATGCATTTGGACAGGATTACAGGTGTATTACTCACATGCATTTGGACAGGATTACAGGTGTATTACTCACATGCATTTGGACAGGATCACAGGTGTATTACTCACATGCATTTGGACAGGATTACAGATTGCACTCCTTTGTATGAATCCAAGGGCATTTGACTTACACGCAGAACATCGCATGTGCACAGGATACTCTACCTCTTGATTTCTAAAATCTTTTTACTTTTTTATTTTTAGTTTTGCGAAAGACAGCCCACACCCAGATAGAGAGTAATGTTATCTACCAAATACTAGCCTTCCTTACCGAAAACACGTACACCAAAAAAAAACTTATTTTCTTGCATGCTTTATTGATTTAAAAGAGCATTTGATTCGATTGGTTCATATTATAATATTCTCCAAAATGGACAAATTGGCTTTCTACGAAGTCCCTGCAGTACTGATCATGTTTACACTCTACACACCCTAATTAATCAACATGTACACTAACAAAAAAAAATGTTTTGCATGCTTTTTTGAATAAAAAAAAAGATTTAGATTCTATGTGGCAAGAAGGCTTATATTATAAGATTCTCCAAAGTGGTGTAGGGGGTAAAGTCCATTAAATACTTAGATCAATATGGAAATGGAAATAATAAATGCAGAGTAAAAATTGGCAATAAAATAACTCTTTAATTTCACTTTAATTTCTATATAAATGAGTTAGCGGTGTTATTGGAACAGTCTACAGCCCCTGGCCTAACACTAAACAAGATGGAAGTTAAATTCCTCCTCTGCTAGAGCAGTACTGCCGAAACTGGGCCCTGACAGTAAACCCTAAAAAATCTAAAATAATGATCTTCAAAAAAAGGACAAGATCTCAGAAAAGCAGACGTGTTCATTCTAGGAAACACCGCCCGAGAACACGCCCCATTTTATAATTACCTAGGACTGAAAATCAGTGCCTCAAGAAACTTTGGTGTGGCAGTAAATTTACTGAAAGAAAATACCTGCAGAGCCTTCTGTGCAATCAGAAAAAAAAGGTTCTACCTGATTGATATTTCAATTAGAATTTGGTAAAAAATATTTGACAGTGTAATCCTGCCACTTGCTTTGTATGGAAGTGAAGTGTTGGGTCCACGCAGTCAGCATGACTACAATAGGATCGGAGAAGCATCTGATTGAAGCCCTACAAGCATAATTCTGCAAGACAATTCCAAACATCCAAAGAAAAACACCAAACAACGCATGCAGGGCTGAATTAGGACGATTTCCATTGGCTATAAACACAAAAAAGGGCACTCAAATTTTAGATGCATCTCAAATCAAGTTGTAAAAGAATACTGGAGTTCCATGCACTTCAAACCCAAGAGCTGAACCCTGAAAAGAGTCCACTAAGTCAGCTGGCACTGTCGAAACTAACTAATGATCTCACACCTAACAATGACATATTTGAGATGAACACTGCTTTAAAAACACAAATCAGAATAAACCAAATTGTTAAACAAAATAAAACTATTTATCTGGAACATTCATTAGAACAGCCAAACCAAAACACAAAACAAGCTTATGCTACCTGACCCTAAAACGAGAATACAAATTAGTTGAATATGTTGTTACTGACTGAGATATGAAGCAGAAACGAGTCCTTAACAAGCACAGGCTCAGTAACCACAACCTAGCTATTGAAAAAGGCAGACATAAAAAATCCTGGCTACCATATGAACTGAGAATATGTGGTCACTGTATGACAGGTGAGCTTGAAACTGAGGTGTGGGACATTCCGTCAGAAATCAACCACTTTCTGACCTCACCAGTTTAGATTTGAATGATTTCTTTTATACATGTTAACCTATATGAGAGAGTGTTAGAATGTGCTTTGATTAACCAGAATGACCAATCATTCAGGAGATGGGGACCCTCAAAGTTCACCCATATTGGACCCCCCCCCCCCCCCACCCTACCTAAAGACAGAGATATCTTCTTTAAAAAATAAACATAACAGTATGCTTCTCTTAATATTATCCTGTGCAGCGTCTTTGTGACAGTTCTCTGTAAAAAGCGCTATACAAATAAAATTGAATTGAATTGAATTGAATTATTATTGGAAGGTTTACAAACAAGATTATCCACAATTTCAACACTTCTGGTCCAAAATAAATAAATATGCAAATTAGGTGATTTTTATCCTTAAACCTCAATATGCAATTATTATTATTTTTAATAGATTATAGGGTAGACTCTTCTTTACATCTCCTGACGTTTTCATGTTGTGCCCACTATCAGTACAGTAGACTGAGTATATGGTGGGTAGGTCAGGTAAATTGGTAAATGGTGCCATGCACAAAGTACAGAGAGCAGGACTCCTCACCAGAGCAGATGACTCCAGCATCCTGTCCATGTGAGCATGTGACTCGGCTCCATGAGGAAACCGCACACTGTGAGAGCCGTGTCTCGTTCCCATGGCAATCAAACACATTGGCCCAGATTGACCCACCCCCCTCTCCAAACCAGGCCTGTCCTGGCACTGCCACTGCAGTCCCACAGTTCAGCTGCTGACAGAGGACATTGGAGGCTTTCCTATCCCAGCATGCATCACACACTGTCCCCCAGGTACCCAGGTACTGCAGCTCCACTCGACCAGAGCAGTTATTAGAGCCTCCAACCAGCCTGGAGTCTGTGTACCCTACACACAGGACAGTGGGGTTAGCATCTGACCAACACTGAGATGATACAAGAATAATACAGGAGACTTATGGAAAAGGCTCACACAAATACACAGGTATAAATCATATGCACACACACACACACACACACACACACACACACACACTGATCACAGATACTGGGAGATCATGGAGCTGAGAGAAGAAGCCATTGCTCAGAAATCCCTGTATGTGAATGTAAAATGCACATAAGCAGAAAGCAGTGATTTGTAAATTCTCTTTTACATATATTTAATTGAAAACAGTACGAAGAAAATATATTTAATGTTTTACAGTTTTACCTTATCAACTTTATTGATTTTGGTAAATATACGCAAATTCCGAATTTGATGCCTGCAAAACATTCCAAAACAGGTGGGACGGGCAAAAAAAACAGGGAAGTTCAAAAAACACCTGTTTGGAACATTCCACAGGTAAACAGGTGATGCTATCATGACTGGTTATAAAAGGATATCAAAAGACTCTTGATATCTTATTTTCAGGTACTCATACAAGCGATACTATAACCTATCTGCATTTGAGTGGATCTCTATGGGAATTGGGGGGTGGGACTAGGTTAAGATGTAAATGACACGGGAATAGTACAGAACCCATGGTTGGCTAAATGGCTGTAAGTCATCGCTTGAAGTGTTGTTTCTCCATAGAGTTCAATAGGAAAATGAGTCAGGAGAAACGACCATTAAAATAATCCATCCATATCTACTGTATATCTGGCAGCAGAGTGATGGTTTGAGGCTCGTTTGATACCTCAGACCCTTGATGACTTACAGCCATTTAGCCAACCATGGTTCCATACTATTCCCGTGTAATTTACAACTGAAAATAAGATATCAAGAGTCTTTTGATATCCTTTTATGTCATGGTAGCATCACCTGTTTACCTGTGGAATGTTCCAAACAGGTGTTTTTTGAACTTCCCTGTTTTTTTTTTGCCCGTCCCACCTGTTTTGGTGGTGCAGGCATCAAATTAGGATTTAGCATATATTTACAAAAATCAATAAAGGTGATAAGGTAAAACATTAAATATCTTTTCTTCGTACTGTTTTCAATTAAATATAGGTAAAAGAGAATTTACAAATCACTGCTTTCTGCTTTTATGTGCATTTTACATACTGTCCCAACTTTTCTGGAATTGGGGTTTGTACATAATCTGGGTTAACTCTTCATTTGTGTCAAGTGTGACAGATGAGAATCTAAGGCAAGACCGAACACCACAAACAGCAGACCCAGGTGCAAGAGCCAGATGCCAACCCCCAAATGAATTAACTTACAGTATAGACAGGCCCACAGTTTACATAGTTCAAAGAAGGGGGGTGGGGATAGTGAATCACTGAATTTTGTTATTTTCGTGACCAGCATGTGAATCCCCATCAGCCACACCCATCTCTGTCCCAGGGTCTATGCCAGTAATGGCATTTTCTTCCTCTCTGGGCAGATGAGGTCACAAAAGAGCCAGGGGTTGGCTTCCTGGTCTGTCTCCCACTTGGTCCCTTTGAAGCTCTGAGAGAGGAGTGAGGCTTTCTTAGGAACCCCCTCTCTGTTGGGGCCCTGTCGTACGGCTTGCGGGACATGGTGTGAGGACTGGTGTTGTCAGGGGTAGTGCCCATAGGAACTGCCGCAGCATTCCTGACAATATCTAAGCCCATCCACTCCTCCTCCTAAGCCTCCCCTCTCCGAGTCACTGAGCAGAATCCCTGTTCTCCCTTCTCATGGGAAGCACAGGAGTGGGCAAGTCCACAGAGCACGCCCCTTCTGCCTGCACAGCTTCGCCATATCAAATTACACCCACTCATCCTCTCGCTATTGCTCTCTCGCAGGCCGTAATCTAAAAACCAGAACCCGACATTACTGAAACACACAGTGCATAGAGGACTCTTACCAGAACACACCAGTCCCACATCGTTTCCATGGGAGCAGGATTGATTCTGTGAGGGTGCTGTGGGACAGAATTCAATCTGAGATTCATTGCCTCTACACTGGATCTCCTGTGCCCACACCTGGCCCTCACCCTGCCCAAATGCAGCTGCCCCCCGCAGCTCTGCAGGAGCCCAACAGTCCAGCTCCCTGCACACAACCTCTGCATCCTGCTGGTCAAAGTCAGCATCACACACCGTGCCCCAGGAGCTCCCATGAAGCATCTCTACTCTCCCAGAGCACAGGTTAGCCCCGCCCACCAGCCTGACCTTTCGATGGGCTGCAGTTAAACAGGAAATAAAGAGAGAATCATCAGCAGTGACTGGCACCCTATTCCAGAGACATTCAGTACAGGTATGAATACAGGACTGCACAGCTATTACACCTGGGGTACAGTAGTGTGAGATGAGCCAATCACATGCAAAAATAGTTGATTTAAGTATCAAAATAAAGAGACAAGAAAAACGGGAAAATTTGCTGGTTGGCAGGACAACGCACTTCCAGTGTGGAACAGCCTACAGCCCCTGGCCTAACACTAAACAAGATGGAAGTTAAATTACAGAGAGAGAGAGACAGAGAGAAAGAGAGAGAGAGAGAGAGAGGATGACAAGATGAAAATCCTGTTAGGAGAAGGACCAACAGCTGCAATTGCAGCAAAATACATATCAGCCTGCCATAACCTGAGGGACACTGAGTGACCAAGAACATCCCTGTTATTACTTCATTAATTTTCAATGTTTTTTATTATTATTATTATTTTTGTTGTTATTAGTATTATGGTCATTATCATTACTCATTATACTGTTGTGGTTATTGTTGTTTGTAGTACTATACGCTTTGGCAATATTTACTGTACTAAGTATTTCCTGCCAAGAAAGCTTTTTTGGATTTGGATTTGGAGAGAGAGAGAGAGATTTATTTTTATTTTTAAAAATACTTTAATGGTTTACATCATGATCAATGTCTTCTCAGTAATCTTTTTAACATGCTAAAAACATGGTATACATGGTGTAAAAAGTTGTGATGTTCACATTTTTCAAAAGGAAATTTATCTAAAAACATCAGCAAAGATTAAATCTTCATCGCTGATGGAGCAGATAACCTCATTAAAACACCACTGTTGAATAAAACCCTCTACGTCACTCAGCACTTTGTAAAATCTAAAATCAACCCACACTCTGGCTCGAACCAGTGAAACAAACAACTGAACAATGTCATGTCTTATACTTTTTTCAACCCAATCTCTTCTGCTTTCATAGATGGAAAATTTTTTGCCTCCCCCAGTATATAATTTAAAAGCTGCCATTTTGTCTTGTTTACTTTTTTATATCCTGCTCCAAACAAAAAAACTGGTTTAGACAATCTCTCACCAAAGTTAATAAATAAGTGATCCAATAAAACAAATAAGGGTGTCAGTCTAGTGCAATCATGAAAACAGTGAAAAATTGTCTCCACCAATCCACAAAAGAAACATAGGTTAGAGACTGTTGAGTTGATGACGGAAACAAAGGCCTTCACTGCGATTGCACCGTGGAGGATTCTCCATTGGAGATCACCAGATTTTTTCTTTAAGGGTGATTTATAAAAAAACCTCCACACTGGTTTCATATCATTATCTACCCCCAACTTTTCCCTCCACACTGTGTCCATTTTCCCATTCAATTTACCTCTGTTTAAAACCTCTACCAAGCATCTATAGAACACCTTGCCATTTACTGTGTGTAAATCAAGATTTAAAAGATTGTTTAAGTTAAGTAAAAGCCCAGTAGTTTCCTTTATATCTGGTGTTAAAACCATATTGGGAAATGGATCATTCCCATTAGGGACTGCTACTCTGCTGTAATCCTGCAACTGTGCCAATTCCTCGTTAGTCAACTTTTTGACCCACATGTGCAACACTAGATTAAGCTGTAAATTACACAGGAATAGTATGGAACACATGGTTGGCTAAATGGCTGTAAGTCAACAAGGGTCTGAGGTATCAAACAAGCCTTAAACCATCACTCTGCTGCCAGAAATACAGTAGATATGGAAGGATAACTTGAAGGGTTTCTTCTCCTGACTTATTTATCCATAGAGTTCAATAGGAATATTTGTTAGGAGCCCTTCAAGTGATCCATCCATATCTACTGCATATCTGGCAGCAGAGTGATGGTTTGAGGCTCGTTTGATACCTCAGACCCTTGTTGACTTACAGCCATTTAGCCAACCATGGGTTCCATACTATTCCCGTGTAATTTACAGCTTAATCTAGTCCCACCCCCCAATTCCCATACAGATCCATTCAAATGCAGAGAGGTTATAGTATTGCTTGTAAGAGTACCTGGAAATAAGATATCAGGAGTCTTTTTGATATCCTTTTATACAGAATCATGATGGCATCACCTGTTTACCTGTGGAATACCTGTTTGACCTGTTTTTTTTCACAGAATGAATGAAGTCTCTAATTAAACTCCACACTGCTATTATTTAGAACACGCCCCTTTCAATGAATGAGTCAATTACTCAGAACAAGCAGCGTGCATGTCATGACAGTTGGGTCTGTTGTTTTTTCTATTACACTACTACATCTACAAGTAAATTATTTGCCATGCAGAAATATCACTACTACTAATAACAGTGGTTCATCAGGTTACTGATGTTGTACTGCTATTTTTTTGAACACCACTGTATGTGTCGAAGAGTAACAGTCCCAGCTGCACACAGTGTCTGGGTGAGGCCAGGTGTAGCACTGCACTGTACATCTATCTTCGCTCCATTAATAAGAGGCTCTTCCAGTAGCCAGTACAGTGATGCTGTGGGTTCTCTTCTTTGCTGAATAAATAGAGTCCAGGCTTTAAAAATGCTTTGATAAAAAGGAGGCAATCCATGTGGTTTTAAACAGTAAAATCCATTAAAAAGAGTGTTCTATCTAGTCTTAATCCAGCTACTCTTTTTAAAATACAACTTGCAGCTTGTTTCCACAGAGCATCATATGGCCCTTTAAGATAGTTCTGTGCAAAGCGCGTTCTAAAAGTTGCCACTCGGCTGGCCAGATGTATCAGACGCTGCCCCCTCCTCCTTAGGCAGGAAGAGCACACTCTGGGGCACCCAGTGCAGCCGGTCCCAGAAAAAAATCCACCATGATGGCCTGTAGACGTGGTATCAGTCCAGCAGATGGTTCCACACAGGCTAACTTGTGCCACAGTGCAGAGGCTACCAGGTTATTAATAACGAGTGACCTACCTCTGTAGGACATTTGTGGCAGCAGCCACTTCCATTTTGCCAACCGTCCCTCCACTTTTTCAACAACACCCTCCCAGTTTTTTCTGAACCATTTCTTCACTCCCCAAATACACACCTAAATATTTAATTCCATTTCTTTTCCATATCAAGCCTCCTGGTAAATTAGGAAGACCACAAAGCCAGCTGCCAACAGCTAGTGCCTCGCTCTTTCCCCAATTAACTTTTGCACCTGATACAGTTCCAAAATCTTCCACAATTTGTCCTAGTTTTTCAATGTCGTTTTGCTTATTGACAACAACAATAAGATCATCAGCATAAGCAGATAAGACACTTATTATTACATTGAGGCAGGACAAACCCATCAATACAATGCCGGAGTTTGTGTAACAGGGGTTCTATGGAGAGTGCATATAGCATTCCTGACAAAGAACATCCCTGTCTAATACCTCTTTGCCTTCTGAAGGGGGCACACAGCTCACCATTTATTTTCAGCACACTCTCAATGTCCTTGTACAGAACCTTGATCATAGCAATCAGACCTCAGCCGAACCCAAAATTCTGGAGAATTTTCCAGAGGTAAAGGTGTTCAACCCGATCAAATGCTTTTTCCTGGTCTATAAAAATAAGACCAGTATCTGTGCCCAAATATCTAGAGACGTCCAAAATATCCCGAACTAGAGACACATTGGGCCCTATCTTACACCCGGCGCAAAGCGACGCTACCCCAAACGTAAGTGTCTTTGCTATCTTACACCCGGCGCTAGGTCCATAATAACGCCTAACGCTTACGTCCTTTAACTAGCATGTATTCTTGCGCCATTACAAGTGAACTGGGCGTGTTGGTCTTAAGATGAGGAGTGGCCAGGATTCTTTTTGGCGTATTGCTATCTTGAGCCAGCAGAAAGCGCTTGCGCTAGAACCACCACAAACCTGGTCTAAAGTCATGTCGCAGTTGTTTACATGTTATTTTAACGGTGCATATAAGTGCGTCTACATAGGCGTGTGCACAACGCGCATACCCTCCTGTCTGTTACACAAGGAGCTGATAACACCTATATCAAGCCTAATGCGTGAATTGTCATTCAATGGAAAACTTGCGTAGCCTACTGCAATAGACGGACATTTGTGTTCTGAAGATGCGCTTCAGATGTCATTACAATACAGCTCTTTTTATCTAGGAATACAGCCTGTAAGTAAATAGAATGGTTTGTGACTGAAAAAAGTTGCTTTTATAAAATGCTTTTATTGTTTTTCAAATAGCCTAGGCTACAGCGGACTCGCTGTGCATAATGTTTTTTAGATAGACTAAAAAACGGAGATAAATGTCATCATGTTAACTGAATTGTAGGCTAACCATAGCTATTCTTCGTCCTTCATATTTTAAAATTACAGTGACAAGGTTTCCATACCCTCAGCTTATTAAAACCCCGCTGATTTCACCTGTAATTCCATAACTTGAACAAACGATTTTAAAGAGAACTAAGCGTCTAATTAGAAACTAAATTTGCAGCACGTTACACAATTAATTTACAATTAATTTTAATTCCATTATCTGCATGTTCGCTTTACAGGAGCACGTCTGTTTCCCCTGCTGTACATTGCACTTTTCACGGTCTTCCTGGGAAAGTGAATCGTTTTAAAGTATTACGCTACCAGTTAAACAGGTTGGTCACATTTCCATAAGCAGGACATTATAAAACAAGGGAAAATATGCTGAACCTATGGGTTGCCAACCTGACAGATTTGTTGTATTTAGTGTCATCATTAAGGCAAAATAACGTTAGTTATGTTATTAATCAAAATTAGAATGCAGGTAGCCTAAGGAACTTCGGATGAAGCTTGAACATGAGTTCATTGCATAATCAAACGAAATTCGTTAAACAAGCAGGCTAATTCGACGTTTTCTAAGGTGAGAAGGAAGCAATTGGTCGCTTATTCTCAGCTGTTGCAGGTGCTTTTAACGAAATTTAACAGCATATATTTCGTAAACAGCACTGTCAGGAATTACTGGGAACTCATAATACTACTACTGCTACTGATCCATATAGCCGATTCCTTGATCGCACTAAACACGCACGAGCATGTCTGTTTCGCCATCATAAGCAATCCGCCAAGGTGGAAAAGCAAGGCTTTTAAAGGGAATGGGATATGACATTTTGATTGGTTTATTGCATGTCACGCCCAAGACACACCTATAATTAATGAAGAGACTAGGTTCAGCCCAGTTGCACCTTGCGCCGTGCTTAGCGCCCAAAAAACACGCCGTTAAAATAGCAAAAGTAGACTTGGACACGCCCTAAATGGACTTAGCGCCATGCGCTTAGACTAAGCGCCAAGATCGCCAAGATAGGGCCCATTGTCTATAATGGATCTACCAGGCACACAGTAGGCTGTTTGGTCTGGATGTATGACTTGATCCATCAACTCCCTAAGTCTGTTGGCTAAGGCTTTAGACAAGAGCTTCAAATCTGAGAGGGAAACAGGTCGCCAGTTCCTTATGTCTTGTAAGTTCCCCTTTTTTGGCAACAGGGTCAATACTGCCCTTCTGCAGCTCAAGGGTAACGACCCTGCAGTCAGGCTTCAATTTATTACTGCTAACAGGTCTTCACCCATCACATCCCAAAAAGCTTTATATAACTCTACAGGAAGTCCATCAATGCCTGGGGCCTTTCCTCCATCCATGCCTTGCAAGGCCTCATACAGTTCCTGCAGTGACAGTTGCTTCCCAAGCTCAACATTGGACTCTTTGGAGACCTTGGGCAGGCCTTCATAAAAGGAACTGGCTAACTCCTCTTCCTCACAATATTCACTACTATACAGCAGTGAATAAAACTGCACTGCTCGTCGCCTGATTTCACTTGGCTCCTTAAGCTCTTGTTCTGTATCCGATTGCAGGGAAAGAATAAACCTTCTCCCTGCCATTCCTCCTTTCTAGGCCAAAGAAAAATTTTGATGGTGCATCCATCTGCGCTGCACTCTGAAACCGTGAGCGGACCAATGCCACCTGAGCTTTAATACCTAGTAGATCTGCAAGCGTTGCCTTTTTCGACTTGAGGACTTCAATATGTCCTCGATTTCCAGTGGATTCTATAAGACTTATACTGCCTTTTGTTCCTATTTAATCTTCTCCAGACATATTCTAGATCATTTGTCTCAACCAACTGAGCAACAGCCCTCCGTGACGCAGGGTGGGGCTCTAAATGATTCCTGTCTAAGGAATCATTCTCTGTACAATTAAAATCACCTCCCAAGAATAAAAACTCTTCAGCAATACAATTATTTAAAATTGCATTAATTTGATCTAAAAAAACTATTCTGTCTACCCCTATAGTTGGAGCATAGACATTCACCAAAATTACATTAAAATTTTCAAACTTTGCCCTGACCACCATGAGCCTCCTCTCTACAACCTGCTGCAACATATAAGATAGAGGTAAACAATTTTTTGAGAAGAGAATGCCCACACCTCCACTTTTTGTTGTGCTATGGCTTAAAATGACCTCTCCTTCCCATTCTCTTCTCCAATTCCAATTCCGCTTGATTCTGTTTGGTTGCCTTCTTCTCGTGTGCTTTATTGGAAGTTGCTTTCTTAGCCTTTACACCAATATCATTGCTTTTAGTTTTTCTTTTCAGACGTGGTACGTGGTGCCAACCCTACTACAGCCACAGCTGTCTCAGCTGTACTGTTTCCTGACTCACATTTTCACCCCCATCCTTACTTAGTTGAATGTCAACAGCACTAAGCACTAGTTGTGTCACGTACCACTACAGGTTCAGCCTAGCTCTGCACCCCTCCTGCTGCTCCCTCACAATGTACCTCAGCATTCATATTTTGGACAGAACCAGAAGCTTCCCGATTTACATTCTGGACAGAGTCAGAATCCTCACTACTCACGTTATGGGTAGCACCAGAACCAGAAGCCTCATTTCCCATGTTCTGTGCAGGACCAGAAGCTTCACCATTTCCATTATTTGCAGAACCCGAAGCTTCACCACGCACATTCTGAGCAGAACTAGAACCAGAGGCCTCTGTCTTGTCTGGACACGCCCTTATGATGTGCCCTTCTCTGCCACAGCCAAAGTATTTCATTGTCTCTGAAGTAGCATATAAGACATAGTCAAAATCATCTATTTTTATCTTGAACACAAGATTCAGATCTTCATCCTTCTTATTTAGAATCATATAAACATTTCGTCTGTGGGACACAACATGACTTAAGTTAGATGACTTGCAACCAGCAGAAACGTTTTTAATTGAAGAGACTATTTTTCCGTGTCTGGACAATTCTCTTATCAACACGTCATCACTAATAAATGGAGGTACGTTTGATAGTGTACACCACTTTCAACGACATTATTTACTTTTTCCACGCTATCGATAAAAATAACTATCGCACTATTCATTCTTGCGGTTGATTTTATGCTATTGTGACCGACAATCTCCCCCACCGCTAACCCGACTTCTTCAACCGACACCGGGAAAGCGGGGGCGATTTTAATTCCATTTTTCCGCATAAGTTTTGTAAACTCCATCACGGAAAAAAAAACGAAACCCACCCACCGCCATCTAGCAAAAAAGCTGGTTGAGAACACACCAAACAAACAAAAAAAGCAACATCTATTCTACACACTGTGAAAAAAACAACGTAATACCAAGGATAGAAAAGATAGAAAGTTTGAAAATAAGTCACACTCCGCAAAGATTGCAACTCGCGCTCCACGCACTCACTCCCAGCATCCACTCCGACAGAGAGAGAGAGACTTTTACTTTTAAACTTCCCTTTATTCACAAAAAAGGGGGAGAATAAGTTAAATGAGTAAATAAATAGGAAGAAAGGAAAAAGAAAATTCATTATGAAGAATAAAAAAAGAAAAACTAAAACAGAAACAAATAAATACCTTAGAAACAATTACCAGTACAACATCAGTTATCTACACCACCTCAAAGCATTAATTCAAAGTCCTCAGCTTCATCAGGTTTGCAAATGCACCCATCTACCCCCCAAATTACAAAGAATTTGTCAACCTCCCCAATTAATTCATAATATGAATGCTCCAACACCAGTCTTCCCTTTATCAACCCTCTCACGATTTGATCGGGATCTAGTCCCCCACTGCCTTGAATCTTATTTCGACATGTCAACCAGATAGACATTTTTGCTTTGCCTAGCAAAAAATTAAGTAAAACAACTTTTTCTCTTTTGGTAACATAGTACCTTGGCCCGAAGACAAAAAGTGCACCTGTAAATAAAAACCCCAGTGCCAAACACCACTCTTTTACTGATTGTAAAATCATTTGCATTTGTGGACACCCTAAAAATATATTAAAATTTGTTTTGGAGTCTCCACAAAAAGGACATCCCTGCCCCACAGAAGGATCCAGGTGCACCTTGTATCTGTTTGTAGCTATCGCTCCATGTACAATACGCCACTGAAGGTCTGCTGTCCTTCTCTCAATGGGCCTTTTGAGACCTCCAGCTACCTATACTGTTGAAGTAGTCTTCCATTGAAAAGGGCAGGGAAGTGCAGAGTTGTTCCAGCATCTTCTGAAAGGTGCGGATGGATTTGAAACTTGCCTGGGCTGCCACCTGTCCTGCTGTCAACCACCCATCTCCCGTCTGCAGATGGCGAAGCTTTGAAATTCCTGCCTCCACCAGGCCAGACCACACTGTTAGTGAATCCAGTGTCCCAATGTGTAGTAATGGATTCAAAAACAAAGGCTCCTCGAGGGTCCAATGACCAGGTGCAGTGATATCTTCCTGTGATACAGCAAGACGCTGCCACACATGTAAGACTGTGCTGTAAAAGGGAGTGAGCCCTGCCAAGTCCATTCTGTTCAGTGACATTAAAAACAAATGCCCGTTGAGGCCCATCAGACCTACCCTGTTCAAGAGGACAAAGGCAACATCCATCCATTTGTGGTGGTCATGACACAGCAGGCATAGGACAGCCTGCAAGCAGAACGCTGCCACTCTGCTTTTGATGTCAATAAGTCCTTGGCCTCCTTCATTGATTGGCAGATTAGCCCTTAGCCAGTGATGCCCAGACCAGAAAAAATTCTGCAGTGTCTTCTGTATTTCTTCAACCAGATTCACCGGAGGGTTCAGCACAGTGAATCTGTGACATAATGTGGCAGCGACCAGATTATTAATGATCAGGGCTCTTCTCCTATACGATAGCTGAGGTAGCAACCATTTCCACTTAGACAACTTTGCGCACACTGTTTCCACTGTGCCCTCCCAATTCTTCTTTTTATATTCTTTTGTGCCCAAGTAAACCCCCAAATACTTAAAACCTGATCTCCTCCATTGCACATTACCTGGGAGAACTGGCAAAGAAAAGCCACCCCTCCCCCCCCCGATTACATGTTCCAGACCATACTGCTTCAGTCTTCCCCCAGCTCACTCTCGCAGATGAAGCTTGCTCATAGACCCTGAGTACCCGTTCTACATCTTGTGAACTCTTAATTATGACCGCAATATCATCTGCGTAGGCAGACAACTTTATTGCCTCCCCGTTTGCTTTCCCTTGGACATGTAGCCCCTCTAAATTCCTCCACAGCATGCAGAGTAATGGTTCTATTGCCAATGTGTAAAGCTGGCCAGATAGGGAGCATCCCTGCCTAATTCCCCTCTGTACATTCACTGGAACTCTCAAACTCCCCCCTATTTTCACCATACATGTAGCACCTGCATATAGTAGCTTCACCCATGACACAAAGACTTCCCCAAACCCAAACTTTTTTAGTGTTTTAAATAAATATTCATGATATCTGGTATACAATATGACTGGTCATTCTGAATACGTTTTCCTAACACAGTTTTTAGTCTGTTTGCAAGACATCTGGAAAGGACTTGGTAATCAGGAAGGAGAGTTACTGGTCGCCAGTTCTTCAAGAGGCCTAGGTCTCCTTTTTTTTGGAAGCAGAGACAGAACCACATGCTGGCAGCTTTTGGGAAGAGTCTTCGCTGCAAAACTACACCATGAAACGTGAAAAAAATATTGTCCGATAAATCCCCAAAATTCTTTATAAAACTCTATTGGCAGTCCATCAATTCCAGGTGCACGACCCGTGGAGAGCTGGTGCACTGCCTCAGTCACTTCCTCAAATAAAAAATCACTGTCCAAGATCTCTTGATCTTGCTGGTCCAATGAGGGAAGGAGCGGAAACAGCTCCTCCGCACAATGTCCTTCTGAGCCTTCTGCCCTAAACAACTCGGAATAAAAATCAACAGCGCATCTCCATTGGGTCTGATGTCTCTGTCCCATCAGGAGAGCGGAGGCAGTGCATAGCTTTTTTCTGGGCTGTGCCCTTGTCCAAATTAAAAAAGAAAGTGGTAGGAGCATCCATATCATGTACACTGGTATAACGAGACCTTACCAGTGCCTCTTTGGCTTTTTTTTTGCAGTACGTCCCCCAATTCCATTCTTTTTCCTCTTATACTAGTGTGTAAGTTTGTAGTGTACTGTAGTACCATGCAGGACTGAATTTTACTGATATCCTGTTCTAATTTGTGTATAGTTTGTTTCAATTTTTCTGTAGAGTGATACTGCTGGCAGAAAACCCTAAATTGTGTCTTCCCTACGTCCCACCATTGTAATAAGTTTTCATATTCGCCCTTCTGCTCACTCCAATTTCTCCAGAAAAGTTTAAAATTCTCACAAAAAACAGTATCCTGTATAAGTTGAGAATTAAATTTCCAATAGGAACTCCGTGGGGTAGTGTGCAAGACTGTCAGGTTTACAGTAACATCCTTCCTAGAAATAAATGATTCCCCAAAGTCATCACCAACTCTTCTCTGGGAAACAGGGAAAGCAGTTTTAAGAGGTATAATCATTTCATTTTCCGTTTATAAAAAAAAGAAAGAAAAAGAACAAGAAGCTAAATTGGAACAAAAAATCAAAGAACTCGAAAACATTAATGCAACTAACCCAACAGAAGAAACCCAGAATGAATTAAGAAAGTATAAATTCCAAATAAATTAAATTATGAATAAGAAAACTGAATTCTTGATACATAGACTTAGACAAGAACATTTCCACCATAATAATAAATCTGGTAAATACTTAGCAAATCAAATTAAGCGAAATAAAGAAAAAACAACAATCCCCATCATTAAAGACCCAGCAGGGAAGCCCACACATTCACCCGAAGAGATAAATTAAATATTCAGAGATTTCTACGCCAATCTATACTCATCAGATAAGGATCCAAATCAAGAGGACATCAATTCATTTCTCAACAGCATTGAATTACCACAGCTTAGGAAAGAACAAACCAACATACTGGATTCACCAATAACACTGGTTGAACTTTGCACTGCCCTCAATCTTATGCCCAATAACAAAGCACCAGGACCTGATGGCTTCCCTGCTGAGTTCTATAAACACTTCTGGTCCATTCTAGCTCCGCTTTTCAATAGATTAATAACTGAAGTCAAACAAAATTCAAGACTCCCAGCAAATATGAACACAGCCACAATTGCACTCCTCCTTAAACACAACAAAGACCCAACCTTACCATCGAGTTATCGCCCAATTTCTCTCATTAACGTGGATATAAAAATCATCACTAAGGCACTAGCTCACAGAATAGAAAAAATCACTTCATCCATAATTCACCCAGATCAAACCCAGACACTCATCCAGTAACACATGCAGACTTTTTAATTTAATGCATTACTCATCATTACAACAAGCAGAAACCATCATAGCCATTGATTGCACATTACAAAGATTTGGCTTTGGGGAGTCATTTATTAATTGGGTCAAGATTCTGTACACCTCACCCTCAGCCACTGTTATCACCAATGGACAAACCTCACAAAGCTTCACACTGCACAGGGGGACTAGGCAAGGATGCCCACTCTCTCCCTCCCTATTCACCATTTTCATTGAACCTTTAGCTGCAGCCATTCGTCAGAACACCTACATAGAAGGAATCCAAACACCCAACACGCATCATAAGATCAGTCTCTATGCAGATGATATATTGCTGTTCCTACAAAACCCTAACTCTTCACTACAAGAAACAATTAAACTTATTCAATCATACTCCAATATCTCTGACTACTCCATTAACTGGAATAAATCTTCTATCCTTCCATTACATAATAACAGCTGGGATGTGGCATCCCACACATCACCTATACCTTTATGCACTGGTCACATCACATATTTAGGCATTAATGTTTCCCCCAGGCTGTCAGAGTTGTTTGGACTGAACTTTACCCCATTACTCAAAACAATAAATGATGACCTCCACCGTTGGATGAACCTTCCTCTATCCATTATGGGCAGAATAGCCACCGTTAAAATGACAATACTTTCAAAAATAAATTATCTATTCACAATGATCCCATCTCAACCCACTATAAACTGGTTTAAATCTCTAGACTCAATCATCACTACATTCTACTGGAAAAACAAAACACCAAGAATTAAACTGGCAACTCTGCAAAAACCAAAAACACAAGGAGGACTTGAGGCACCAAATTTTTATCATTACTCTCTGGCAAATCAACTTCAATACATATTCAAATGGACCCACCCCAATCAATCAGATAACACATGGTTAGATATAGAACAATCAGTTTGTAAGGATATTCAGATTTCAGATTTACCATTTCTCAGTCAGTCTATAAAACACCATCCTTGTTTCAAAACATCAACAAAAGCAGCAACTCTGACAGCCTGGTGGAAATTCCACAAAATCACAAACACCACTTTTGCACCATCTAATTTTACTCCCATCTGGAACAATCCTGACTTTTTAAGTAACAAGAAACCACTTAATTTCCACACATGGACCGAAAGAGGCATCACACACCTCAAACACATCTTCCACAATAATATATTGATTTCATCCCCCACATGGTCCAGAAGTACGGCATTGGGAGCAAACAATTTCTGGAATATCTGCAACTTAAATCATCCATTCAAACAAAATGTAACATTACAGCCACTAACCTAGATCTCCTTTGCCCAGCTTCAGAATGAATTAACATCTCTTCCACAAAAAAACTCCTCTCCAAAATATACAGAATATTTGCTGACAAAACGATATCCATACCATCAATAAAATGGGAACAAGACCTGTCTATTACTCCTGATGCCGACTTCTGGAACCAAATTTGCAAAAACATCTACTACATGACAAAAAATGCCAACCTACAACTAATACAATATAAGATACTCCACAGAATTCACTTCACCGGGCAAAAAATGTTTAAAATGGGATTCTCATCAGAAATCTGTTCACATTGCACACAAAATAGCCCGGATAACAATATTCATGCCACCTGGCACTGCACACCTGTTAAACACTTTTGGAAAGAAATCACAGAGTCACTATCTGTCTTCCTGGGCTGCCACATCCCATTATCCCCTTCACTCTGCTTACTAGGAGACATATCAACAATCAACCTGAACAAAACAAACAGCAGATTACTCCTCGTAGCCTTAACTATCGCCAAGAAAACTATCCTCATGAACTGGAAATCAAGAAACAATACACATATTGCACACTGGAAAAACTTACTTATGGCTTACATCTCTATAGAAAATTTATCCACCTCTGTCAAAAACAATGCAACAGAACCCCACTCCATCTGGTTACCCCTCATAAATTTTTTTCACTCCATCTTGTTATTTACTTTTTTGTTATTATATATAGATATATATATATATATATATATATATATATATATATTGTTTTCTCTCTTCCATCCATCCTATAGACCCCATCCCAGACTGACTGTTTAGACTACTCACACACGCACATACATACATACAGAAACACACATACTGTAATGGGAGTGGCTGGGTCGGAGGACCAAGCGCGACCGTCAGGGATTCTAAAAGTGTAGGTACTAACACCTACACCACTAAAGCAGATAGATCTGCACTGGAAAGGGTAAACAAACAGTGGGAAACAAAACCTCCCGGCGTAAGCCAAAAATAAAGCAACCCCAAACGAGGGCGAACTCGAGAAACGCGAGTAATCAATAACAAAAGAATCTCACACTCTTTAACGAGTAAACAAATAACAAAAGAACCTAAACAAAAGAAACACCCTGAAGAAATGGGCGAGAGAAGGGGGAGAAACTAAAGCCTGTTACCTACAGCTCTAAGGGAGAACGAGCTGTACAAAAGGCAACAGGTAGGAGAGTATAACGGATGAAGATAGAAAGAAAAGGAAAAACCAAAATAAATCTTTCTTCTAACTCTAATAGGACTTGCTGCGTTTCCTATTCGTGCGAACCAGAATAGCAGCGAACGAAACTAATACCTTTACCGACCTCCTTGTCAATATAACAACGACAACATGGAAGCGTCGAAAATGCGGAAGTGCTGGCTATTTATAACCGGCAGGAAATCCAAACCAGGTGAAAGAAATAATTGCCGGGCGATATTCAAACAACGAAACGGAGGCGGAAAAAAATCCGATAGAGCGTTCAAAAGACGCCAAAAGAAAAACCGAACGCAGAAACAACAGCGGCTGCCAGAAACCATGACAGGACCCCCCTACTAAGGGACGACCCCAGGCGATCCCACAGCCTTGCTTCTGCGGAAGTCCCTAATAAGTGTTGGGTCCAAGATGTTCTTGGAGGAAACCCAACAACGCTCCTCCGGGCCATAACCCTCCCAATCCACCAAAAATTGGAACCCTCTTCCTCTCCGTCTCTCGGCCAGAATGCGCCGGACGGTATAGGCTGGGCCTCCATCTATGATCAGGGGGGCCGGTGGAGGTTGGTCCGCCGGTGCCATAGGACTAATAAGTACCGGTTTAAGCCGAGAGACGTGAAAGGTGGGGTGGATGCGCATAGCGCGTGGAAGCTGTAGTCTCACGGTGACCGGATTAATACGCCGTATGATTTTAAACGGCCCAATGAAGCGGGGGAGCGAGTTTACGAGACTCCACCCTGAGGGGGAGATCCCGCGTAGAGAGCCACACGCGTTGACCGACCCTGAATGACGGAGCCGGACGCCGGTGTCTATCTGCCACCCTCTTCTGAGTAGAAGATGCGCGCTGGAGAGCTGTGCGCACTCGTCTCCATACGGACCGACACCTCCGAATGAAAGATCCCGCGGAGGGGACCTCCACATCTTTCTCCAGTTCGGGGAATAACGGGGGTTGATACCCCAGCTGAGCTTCGAACGGTGAGAGCCCTGTGGAGGAATTGCGCAGAGTATTATGGGCGTACTCTGCCCAGGCTAGGTGTCGACTCCAGGACGTAGGGTTGGAGGAGGCCAGACACCGAAGAGTGTTCTCCAGGGTCTGGTTAGTACGCTCGGTCTGCCCATTAGTCTCCGGGTGGAAGCCAGAGGATAAGCTGACCGAGGCACCAATCAGAGAACAAAACTCGCGCCAGAACTTAGCAGCGAACTGGGGGCCGCGATCAGAGACCACGTCTGAAGGCAGTCCGTGTAGTCGGAACACATTATCTACTACCAGTTGCGCTGTCTCAGGTGCTGAAGGAAGCTTAGGCAAAGCAATAAAGTGAGCTGCCCTGGAGAAGCGGTCTACGACCACCAAGATCACCGATTTGCCCAGAGACATAGGTAAACCGGTGATGAAGTCGAGGGCAATGTGACTCCAAGGGCGACTGGGGATGGGAAGAGGACGCAAAAGGCCAGAGGGTGGGAGACGTGAACCTTTACTCCGAGCACAAACCGGACAAGCAGCAACAAAACTGCGTACGTCCCTTTCGAGACTGGGCCACCAAAAACGCCGGGACAAGAAATCCTTTGTGCGGTGCACTCCAGGATGAGCGACCAGCTGAGAATTGTGTCCCCATTGCAATATTCGGGACCTAAGCCTCGGCGGAACGAACAAGCAGTGGGGTGGACCCCCCCCCCGGGCCTGGGTCGGAGCGCAGCGCCTTCTGCACTGCTGCCTCAACGGCCCATATAACCGGAGCCACTATGTGGTCAGCGGGGATAATAGGTTCGGGAACAGGATCCCTGTCTGAACGGTCGAAGATGCGTGACAGAGCATCAGGCTTCACGTTCTTGGAGCCGGGACGGTAAGTGAGCAAAAAATTGAAGCGCAAGAAGAATAACGCCCATCGGGCTTGGCGAGAATTACGCCTCTTGGCTTGCTGCACATATTGCAGGTTTTTATGATCCGTCCATACAGTGAATGGGTGCTCTGCCCCCTCCAGCCAGTGGCGCCACTCCTCCAGAGCCAATTTGACCGCCAAGAGCTCCCGGTCCCCCACATCGTAATTTCTCTCGGCCGGTGTTAGTGCACGAGAAAAATACGCACAGGGATGCATTTTGTGGTCCAACGGAGATAGCTGGGAGAGGATGGCTCCCACCCCCAACTCAGAAGCATCTACCTCTACCACGAAGGGGAGGGAGGGATTAGGCGTGATGAGAATGGGCTCGGAACTGAAACGCTTTTTTAATTCAGAAAACGCTGCCTCGGCCCTCGAATTCCATAAAAACCGGGAGGGAGAGGTCTTTTTAGTGAGCGCCGTAATAGGCGCGGCTACCGCACTGAAATTGCGTATAAACCGCCTATAAAAGTTGGCGAAGCCTAAAAAGCGTTGTACCTGCTTAAGGGAAGACGGGGTGGGCCAGTTCTTAACGGCCGAGACCTTCTCCGGGTCCATTTGAACTTTGCCATCTGCCACAATGAACCCCAGGAAAGAAACGGAGTTAGTGTGGAAAACACACTTCTCTGCCTTCACAAAAAGCTGGGCTTTGAGCAGCGCCTTAAGAACCTGCCTGACGTGGAGGATGTGAGTGGGAAGATCAGGAGAAAAAATTAAAATGTCGTCCAGGTAGACAAAAACTGATCTCTCCAGCATCTCCCTAAGGACATCGTTCACTAGCGCCTGAAAGACTGAGGGGGCGCTAGTGAGCCCGAAAGGCATCACCTGGTATTCGTAGTGTCCAGAGTGGGTGTTAAACGCCGTTTTCCATTGGTCACCCTCGCGAATGCGAACGAGATTGTAGGCGCTGCGCAGATCAAGTTTAGAAAAAATAGACGCCCCCTGGAGGCATTCAAACGCCGAATTCATCAGGGGAAGGGGATAACGATTCTTGATCGTGATGTCATTGAGTCCCCTGTAATCAATGCACGGCCTGAGACTACCGTCTTTTTTCTTTACAAAGAAGAATCCTGCCCCTGCCGGCGAGGTAGAGGGTCTAATAAAACCATTGGCTAGGGACTCTTCAATGTATTGCCTCATTGCGGCACTCTCAGGACCCGACAAGGAGTACAGCGACCCCCTAGGAGGAACCGTGCCCGGATAAAGGTTGATGGCGCAGTCATACGGCCTATGAGGAGGCAGAGAGGTGGCGCGTTGCTTGCTAAAAACCTCAGCAAGATCTATATACTGCTGAGGAACATTAGCCGGCAACGAAAAGTTGAGAGCCCCGCCCACCTGAGTGCTCTCACAGTCTGAGAGGGAATCAAGTGAGTTGTCCCAGTCGATCTCAGAATGGGGAGTCTCCTCCCCCCACCCACTGAGACCGTCAGCAAATGAGTCCCAGGAAAGACTCTCCCTGGCGTCCAGAGAGGACACCACAGAATCGTGAGACCTAAGGGGAGACCTCCCCTCCTCTTGCTCGCTGTCTGAACTGGAATCGGAGGAAGGACGAAGTGAACCTCCGGATGTGAGCGGTCTAATCTTAGAGCAGTGAGGTCTACACTGAGGACCCCACTGGAGAATAACCGTCCCCTCTGCTCCCCAGTTAATATGAGGCTTGTGCTGAGCCAGCCACGAATGGCCCAGAACAAGAGGGTATGTGGGTGAGTCCACCAAAAAAAATTGAATCCGCTCTGTATGGCCAAGGAAAGAGACAGCCAGATTTAGAACGCTGGTGACCCGCCGAATTTTACCCGTGCCCAAAGGGCGACCGTCGAGTGCCGTTACTAGCCGTGGGGAGAGGAGGGGAAGTGAGGGAATGCCCTGCTCCCTAGCCCACTTGATGTCAATAAGAGACTCGACTGACCCGGAATCAATAAACGCGATGCAGCTGGTGGAGCGCCTCCTCCAACTCAACTGCACTACTAACTGGGTACGAGGAGAGGTGTTATTAGGTCTCACCAGGGGCCCCGATCCCCCTAGTGAGACTGTCCTTTTCCCATTAGCTTAGGACATTGGTCTCTGAAATGCCCTGTGCGTTTACAATATTGGCACCGGACGTCGCTCGACCTGGTGGTTCTGAAATCTCGTACTGCCGTCCCATCTACCTGCATGGGCTCATCTGAAAACGAGGAAAACGGAGTAGCCGCAGAAAGCGGTAAGTAACGCGACGACCGAACCCTGCGTTCCCCTGAGTGTCCCTCTCTCTCTCTCTCTCTAATGCGGTTATCCACCCGGATGGCTGTGGAAACCAGAGCACCAAAAGAAGCGGGTGGCTCGAGTACTGACAGTGCGTCCTTAACGGAATCGGAAAGTGCGTTAAGGAAAAGGGAGCTAAGTGGCCCATCGGCCCACCCAGTCTCCCCTGCCAGAGCTCGAAACGCAATGGAGAATGTCGCCACTGTCTCGTTACGCTGACGGAGACGGGTCAGTCGCATGGCCGCCTCCTGACCGGAGACGTCATGATCAAAGACTGACGCCATCTCCTCGATAAGTCTCTCTGTGGTGGACATAACAGGGGAATTAGCCCTTATTAAGGGGTCTGCCCAGGCGAGAGCAGTGCCTGTGAGTAGAGAGAGGATGAGTGCAACCCGAGCCTCCTGGGTGAAGAAGCGGGAGGGCTGTGCTTTAAAAAAAATCAAACATTGCGTCAGGAACCCTCTACACTTCCCGGCCTCCCCTCCATAACGGAGTGGGAGCTGCAATTTAGGCTCCCTGAGATCCGTAGGAATGGGAATAGCGGCGGGATCAGGAGGTGCTTGTGCAACAGGGATGGGTCCTTGTGTGACTGGAGAAGGTGCGGTGGTGAGAGTCAGGGCGCGGATACCGTCTGCTAAGTCGCGCAGACATTCACTCTGATAGCGAAGCTGGCTAGAGAACTGCGTCTGCTGAGTATGGAGGGTCTGAACGGAAACCTGAAGGGCCCTAATGCCCTCCTCATGGGCGGAGATGGCTGTCCCCTGAGCCGTGAGGATTGTATTCAGATCTGGCGTTGTCGCTGGTACCTCCCTAGAGGCTTCCATGTTCTGTAATGGGAGTGGCTGGGTCGGAGGACCAAGCGCGACCGTCAGGGATTCTAAAAGTGTAGGTACTAACACCTACACCACTAAAGCAGATAGATCTGCACTGGAAAGGGTAAACAAACAGTGGGAAACAAAACCTCCCGGCGTAAGCCAAAAATAAAGCAACCCCAAACGAGGGCGAACTCGAGAAACGCGAGTAATCAATAACAAAAGAATCTCACACTCTTTAACGAGTAAACAAATAACAAAAGAACCTAAACAAAAGAAACACCCTGAAGAAATGGGCGAGAGAAGGGGGAGAAACTAAAGCCTGTTACCTACAGCTCTAAGGGAGAACGAGCTGTACAAAAGGCAACAGGTAGGAGAGTATAACGGATGAAGATAGAAAGAAAAGGAAAAACCAAAATAAATCTTTCTTCTAACTCTAATAGGACTTGCTGCGTTTCCTATTCGTGCGAACCAGAATAGCAGCGAACGAAACTAATACCTTTACCGACCTCCTTGTCAATATAACAACGACAACATGGAAGCGTCGAAAATGCGGAAGTGCTGGCTATTTATAACCGGCAGGAAATCCAAACCAGGTGAAAGAAATAATTGCCGGGCGATATTCAAACAACGAAACGGAGGCGGAAAAAATCCGATAGAGCGTTCAAAAGACGCCAAAAGAAAAACCGAACGCAGAAACAACAGCGGCTGCCAGAAACCATGACACATACACCTGTTTTCTTATACTTGGTTTTGATGAAATTGTGTTAACTGGCCTGCACTCACCCTTATTGTCTTCTCTGTGTTGTTCTGTTACTGTTTTGTCTTTTGTCTTGCAGTAGAGGGAAAAATATATATATATAATAATAATAAGTCTAGTCCTTGTATAGGATGGTCTGTTTTTATCTACTTATGCGTTTGTCTGTCTGTCCATCTGTCTTTGTCTGTAAAAGTACCCTTTTTTTTTATACCCTTCCCTCGTTTTTGTAAATTATGATTCTAAATTTAAAAAAAGTTGACCTCCCAAGAGGGGGGGGGGGGTGGTGGCAGGAAAAAAAAAAAAAAAAGGTTTTCAGTAACAAAATGATGGTCTGAAAAACTGGTTGGAAACGAATGTGTAGCTAAGACTCTGCTGATCACTGCCTTGCTCACATATATCCAGTCTAAACGTGCTGCTCTTACCCATTCGCTCAATACCTTTGTCCAGGTGTAAAGCTTTACACCTGGGTTTCTCTCCTTCCACACATCGGATAAATCAAATTGAGTTGTAATCCCAGCTAAAACAGGTGTGGATTAAGTGGATAAGGCTCTTCAACAATTCTATCCATAGTAAAATCAAGGGTGCAATTCCAATCCCCCCCCCCACCACCAAAATGTCTTCACTATCAATGTTATTTAAAGCAGCTTTTAATTTGTTAAAAAGACTAACCCGACCCCCCCCCCCCCCCCCTATTAGGGGCATATACTGTATGTTAACAAACGTGTCGTGGTTTTTCTTTATTTCCACCCTAACGATCAGAATACGGCCTTTCTCCACTTCTAGTCTTGATAATATATTGACATTTGCATTTGGAGTAAAAACAATTCCAACCCCTGCGCTTACATTTGAGCCATGACTGATGGCATATTCCCCATCCCACCATAACCCCCACTCTGCTTCATTATTTTTGTCACTATGTGTCCCTTGTAAAAAAGTTACATGCGTTTCATTTTAATAAACAATATGGCCTGTTTGCCTTTATCCCTTGCCCCGTTTACGTTTAAAGATCCTATCCGTAAAACTTCCATAGACTGATAGTGAGAGGGGGAAAGACGGAAAAACAGATGGAAAAGAAAGTAGAAAACTAGAAATATAGCCATGTGCATTTATTCTTGTTTTTTAAACGATCTAACCCTTCCAGTGTTTTTTACACTTTTCCCCTTTCAAATTAACGTTAAATGTTTCTTTAGATGAAAACATTTTTGCCTATCAAGAATATCATAACCAACGCTTTTCTGTGCCTATATGGCCGAAAAGCATGAACTTATCAAGATCGGGAGGAAAAAAACCCCCAAGTCTACTGATTTTCCTTTAGTTTTGTCAAGAAAATCGTTAATTTGTTCTACAGAATATAGCGTTCCGTGATCGTTCATTTGGCTAAAAGAGATATCGGAGTCATCAGACCACCTATCCTCTTCTCCCATTGCCTCATCCGCAACCTCTGCCGTCCCCAGTGATCTATTTTCTGAACTTTTCTGCACTCCCTGCTTAGCCTGTGAAGCACTGCAACTACTACCCGGCCCAACGCTGTCATCCCGTCCTTCGGCGTTTACCAAACTATGTTGCCTCTCACCGTCACCCTGTTGCACAAGTCTGGCGATTCTGTACTTATCTCCTGTACGGAGGATGGTCCTTCACCCGGGTCTACCGACTCCATAGTATCTCCAGAAAGAGGTTTCTCCACTACAACCACAGTACACTCTACATCCGGCATGTTTTCGTTCCGTCTCGGCCCTGATTCCGTTGATCGGCTATTTTCTCCCTCTTTTTTCTTATGTGGACACGTAAACCTCTTATGGCCAATGTCATCACACCCGAAGCAGCGTAAACTATCAGTGCTGGCATAGATCAGATAGGAGCTTTCTCCGCAAGCTACACGGAAAGAAAGCTCCAGAGTTTTTGTGGGCGAACTTAAAAACAATAAAACCAGTGGAATAAATAAAGAGAAATTAAAAAGAATGACCAGAAGAAGAGTGAGAAAAGATAAAGAACAAGGAAAGAGAAAAAGAGCAGAAAACCCCAAGCACTGCCACCCTCACACGTGCACTCGCTCCAGAGAGAGAGAGAGACTTTGACTTTTAAACATATCTTTATTTACATTTGACTTGGATTCAAGATGTAAATCGTTTCAGGTATTTTATATTGTAAATGCCTCTTGTATAGAGCCTCAACCAGGTGCCTCTGAGAAATAATCACACCCACATAAACACACCTGAAGTTAGATAAGCTGGTCAAGGACATAACACCACCTCCTTAAGATGGATGCCTATCAAGGCAACTACAATTACAGGAATAAAATTTAAGCTCTACAATAGGACACAACTTACAACTGAGAGGGCATCTGCCAGTACGTTGTCCCTCCCACTTGTGGCAGATCTTCAGGTTATACCCCAGTTAACACACAGTCCACCTTACCGTTTGTATGCACAACAGGAAAACAATGAACCAAGCCCATGGCATACTTAAAATGACCCAAATAATGCTTTAATACATTAAAATGCTGGAACACAAGTATCCAAGCCTCCCAGAGTCACACACAAAACCCCGCCTGGAGTCACACAAAACCCCGCCCAGAGTCACGGAATGTCCTGCCTGGAGTCACACACAGTCCTGTCTGGAGTCAGAAAAGACTATGAGGGCATATGAAAGATTACCAGTGGGCACAAAAAACTACCAGAGGGCACACACAAGCTCCAGAGGGCACAATAGCTAGCCACAGCAAGATGTATCCTTCACAAAATAAAAAATAGCACACAGCTACATTCACTACAGTCGTGGCATACACTAAATGCTCTCAACTAAAGCTTCGAAAAACACAAACCTGCAAAAAGGAGCACTAAAGGATCACCTTCCCACAATGCAAGTTCCAAAAAGTGTAGGAATGTAAACTGTAACTAATTCACCAATAGGATGAAAGAGATTACATTCAAACTAAAGACTCACAAGTGCAAAGAGGAACTTTAAATAATACTCCACCCTGTGGCCCTCAAGCCTCGACATACACACACAACACACAGGAGACCAAAAGCCTTGAAGTGCGTATCCCCACCAGGGACTTAATCCCCACCCAGGATTACCTCAAAATAATAAAGTAGTGGGCCGATGAAAAACCGAACAAGTTTGATTAACTGGCCCACTCTGTGCCTATCTTGCTCAAAACAAAAAGCACCAAGGAAAACTCACTATAAACTAACAGCCAATTACATGTAAACCGCTGTGTGAGATGGGCCAATCACATGTAAACCGCAGGGTGAGATGGGCCAATCACATGTAAACTTCAGTGACACTTAGAATAAAAAAGAATGAAAATTCTGATAGCTACAGAACAATAGCAATACATCAGAAACATAAATATGAGATTCTGATCTGTAAATTCAGGATTAGTACAGTGAATGGAACAATGCACACATTTACACATTTAATTTATAATGCAGCATGTTTGACATACGTATTATAATATATTTGTTTATGAAAAGTAATATATCCTCATTTAAATCCAATGTGCTGTGTTGGTATAAAAGCGTTGAAAAGAGCTGAATAACACAGTCCTACCTGAGCAGATCACTCCAGCATCCCTACCATGATCACAGAGAGGGTCAGGATTACCCCATCCTCGATGCCCACACTCCTTCAGTCTGGATTCTGATCCCCCGCAGGACATTTCAGACATCCATATGAGCCCAGACCCTCGTCCAAAGTGAGCACGTCCTGGTGCTTCTACAGCATCTCCACAGCCCAGCTGTCTACACACCACCCAAGCATCTGTCATATCCCAGTTACGCGTACACACTGTCCCCCACAGTCCCCGATGGGAAACCTCCACTCTCCCAGCACAGGGGCTGCCACCATCCACCAGCCTCACATCTTCACTGTCTAGGAGAGAGAGAGGGAGAGGGAGAGAGTGGGAGAAAGAAGGAGGAGGGAGGGAGAGGGAGGGAGGGGGGAGAGAGGGAGAAGGGAGAGTAAGGGAGAGTGAGGGAGAGAGGGAGGGGGAGAGAGAGAGAGGGAGAGTGGGAGAGAGGGAGGGGGGGAGAGGGAGAGTGGGACAGTGTGGGAGAGAGGGAGGGGGGGGAGAGAGAGGGAGGGAGGGGGGGAGTGAGAGAGAGGGGGGAGAGTGGGAGAAAGGGAGGGGGGAGAGCGAGAGTGGGAGAGAGGGAGGGGGGAGAGAGAGGGAAGGGGGGGGAGAGAGGGAAGGGGGGAGAGAGAGAGTGGGAGAGAGGGAGGGGGGGAGATAAAGGGAGGGAGAGGGAGGGAAAGGGAGAGAGAGAGGGAGGAAAGAGAGATGGAGGGGAAGAGGGAGGGGGAGATAAAGGGAGAGAGGGAGAGAGAAAGGGAAGGAGGGGGTGGGAGTGAGAAATTACAGCGCTGTACTTATTACAATTAAAGGATATAGCAAACAATTTATGACAAAATTTCCTTGTACATTTGTCTGATACAGCAATCAGCCAGTCTGATTTCAATGGTGATGAATTAAAAATGAACTGTATCACTGCAGTCAGAAAGACTTATTGTAATAGTCACACCGTAGAGGTTCCTAGATGCAATGTAATGTCCAAATTACTTTACTGAAAATAAATCAAAATCTTGTCAGTTTATTGACTATCACACAAGCATACTCATACAGTGTTTGAACAAGTTGTGAAGAATATTTGAATTGAATGAACAATAAGTCTTTTCATGATTCCACTCATTTAGTGAACAATGGCAAAAGAAAAGATTATGCATTGATTTCTATACTGCATACAGGATATGAACATCTAGATGAACCTGCTTCTAATGTACAAACACTATAGATGCTTAATACTGCTTAGTCTGTTTACAGTGGGTGAAACCCCAAGTTGTCACTGGATTCAAAGGATAGAACCCCAGCAGTGTCTGAAGTAACACAGACACACCACTAGGGTGTGCTATATCACCCATTCTTTGTACACTGTACACCAGCAACATGAGCTCTGCCAGTGACTGAGGCCTGCCCAGCACCATAATTCATTGGAAAAAATTGTTATTTTGGTTCTGTACTCTACCACTGAGTTTGAAAGGATACAATAATAATGAGGTTGGAGTGCAGATTGTCAGCTTTAATTTGAGGGTATTTTCATCCATATCGGATGAACCGTTTAGAAATTATATAACCTTTTGTACATAGTCCCCCCCCCCCCATTTTCGGGCATCAAAAAGCAGTTTCACATAATGTACAATAAAGTAATCATTTTTAATATTTGGTCACATATCCTTTGCATGTCATGACTTTCTGATGTCTGTGGCCCAACAACATCAAAAGACTCTTGGTATCTTATTTTCTGGTACTCTTACAAGCGATACTATAACGTCTTTGCATTTGAATGGATCTCTATGGAAATTGAGGGGTGGGACTAGATTTAGCTGTAATTTACACTGTAACAGTATGGAACAAATGGTTGGCTAAATGGCTCTAATCATCAAGGGTCTGACATATCAATCAAGCCTTAAACCATCACTCTGCTGCCAGATATGCAGTAGATATGGATGTATAACTTGAAGGGTGTGGAAGTAAGCTGTTTTGTGAAACTGTTCTGTAGGCCCAAAAAAGCCCCATATGTAAGCTTCTATATAAATAATTAAATAATACAGTCAAAATCTAGTGGAAAAGTACTGAGGATGGGGGGGTGGCGAGAGGATGCAGGATAGTTCCCTATCAACAAGGACGAGGGCATCTAGCACACCAGTCAAAACAGGAATGTTTCCCTCCTGTGTTCCATAACTAAGCAGGAGTTGTACCTATAACAATAGATAAGATAGATCATGCTGACCGAACAAGCGGGAGAATAATAAAAAATAAGGGAAATTAAAGAAAATTACATGGTCTGATTAAAAGGCACATGAGGAGAAGTCACAAACTATTTTATTTGGTAGATCAAGTGCCCCCAAGCGCATAGGGTAGGAACTGGTCATATAACATGTTTTTTTTTTACCTAATTTGTTATTGGATAAAATAAGATATGACGAAAGGGTGTCACCGCACATTATTGGTGTATTAGTTAGGTAGAGGAGGAGTTATGATATTATATAAACTAATGTTTGTTTTTGTTCGGGGAATTCCTAATCCTCTGCGTAGGCTAAAGGACTTCCCGTTGAATCAACATTTTAATAAAAGATTAAATTTAATAGAAGACTCTGCTATTTCCTTCATCTTCATCTTGAGAATTCTTCAACTCAAAAACCCATCTCAAATTGAACCTAATGAGGAGAGAGTAAAGGACTGCCCTCTGCATATTTGGCGAGCCAGCCAGGAGTCTAAGATCCCGGGAAGGATGCAGGAGGGAACCAACGGCGTGCGGTGTTTTATCTTCAAGTTAGAGACTGGTCAACCATAGTGAGAGGTAAGCAGACAACTTTTTCATAAAAAGTCTGTAGAGAGGAATTACCCGTACTCTGTTGGCCCCAAGTGTAGTCTTACACCGGGTGACGGGGCTCCAGTGGGTGAGTGGAGAAAAATAAATAAATAGGTAGAAATATTGTGATGAAGTGAAATAAGCAGGAGTGTTGAAAAAGTTTGCTCTGATTATTGAAATGTTGAAATATATATAATTTTTTATAAAAAAATTACAGTCAAATTACAACACTGTGGGGGAGCAATAGGGCTCCAAGTTAGCTAACCAAAATCTCTGAAACGATGAGAATAACCAGGTTGTGGGCCGCGTAGAGGTTGTGTGTAAAGAGACACCTTTCCCTTCAAATAGTCTGCCACAAACGGTGATAGGGTGAAGCAGTCGAAAGATACTGCCACTGCTATATTATGGTAGGGACAGTTAGGGAAGCAGTGTTGTGAGAAAAATAAATAAATAAATACATAAATAAAAGTAACATTGTCTGGGCAAATAATTTACTATTGTTAATAATAGTATAACTCTTGTTATAATTTGTTTGTATATTTAAATTAATTAAATTTGAAAAAATGCCAACAAAAGTCAAGGGTTTTACTTAGATAAACAGTACTCCACTAGAAAAAGTGGAAATATAATGGGCTGGAAGTTTCTTAGGGAATTGTGGGAAAAAATTCTGTGGGAAAATAGAAGTGAGTTAACACAAACCGATTTGTATGGAATGCAAGTTCCGTGGTGCCATTCAGAGGAGGTTGAGAGACTATTACCCAGAGCTATAGAAACAGGAGAAACATTTGCAATAGGCTTAGAAGGGTGGGCAGACGGAGTCGTTTGGCTGGAGTGTACCCCATTGAGGGAATTGAGAACTGAAGAGGTAGAAGGGGAAGTTGAGCAGGTGCATTCAAGGGGAGGAGCTACGCGAGTCACAGTCACTAAGTGGGAACTAACAGGGTTAAAGGTAAAGGCGTGGCTACCAAGGACAGAGTGGTCCCCTGAATTATAATAATAAATAAATACAAATAAATAAATCATAAAAATAAAAAACAAAAATTAAAAAAAGAGATAAAAGAAACATGGGTGGAAGGACAAGTAAGGACATGAAAACCCGGAAGGGCGAGCCTTTAAAGACACCTCTCTCCTGCATGAGTGAGTTATTTCAAACAGACTATGGGCATACCATGAAAAAATGGGAAGAGTGGACAAGAGGTGGTCCCTTGGTATGGCCTAAGGAAGGCACTTTTGGGCCTCGATACCTGCAATCAGTGGAAACTATTTTGTGTAGTAAGGAGAGTAACGACCAGAAAGGAAAGTTGCGAACTCACAGAGCACATCTAAATCTATGGAAAAATGAGTCTTTCAGACGGAGAGTGACTGTGGAGAGGAAGGAGGAGCACCAGCCGAAGGCAGACCCCCAGCCAATGGCATCAGAGTGACCACCAGAAGAATGGCGACTGGTGAATGGAGCCATTAAGACTACAGGCCTGTATCCCCTATTGAACAACATTGGGGAACAAGAGGATTTGAGCCAGGGGCCTGAGACTACTGTGAGTTGGTGAATGTGAAAGGGACCCTGGATGTACAAGGGAATTTGGAAACCGTTTTAATAAGATCAAAAGTTACAGCAGCATGCCGAGAGGAAGGAGAATCAGAGACAGCCCAGAGTGATTGCCAAGGAAACGAGGGAAATCCCGCAAATAGCACACCATGCCCATGCCTCCACACACCTCATGGCAGGCCAGAGAATCAGGGAATGACAAGTTGCAAGAAAGAAACAGTCAAGTCACCGAGGGCGCGTCATGAATCTGAAGGGAGCAGCAAGCTAGGATGTGCCACTGGATATCAACAGGCAATGGAAGAAGTAGAGGGAGTTGAGATGTGGGAAGAAGAAACGAAACCGAAAGGAGAATCAAGAAGAGCTGGAAGAGACCCAAGGAGAGGAGAATATGACATCAAAGGGAAAGTGAAACTAAGCTCAACTGCCATTCCCAAAGATGAATCAAGCTCCTCTGATAGTGAAGACTCACATGGCAGTACAACAAGGAAGAAGAAAGTGACAAAGGAAATGCTGAAACAAACCCTAAAGGAGGTGAAAAAAGCAGAACAAGCATTCCTGCGTGAAGGAGGGTACTCGCAGCAACGAGTTCAAGAATTAAAGCAGGTCTACGATATCAGTAGTGATATCCAGAACAGTGCCAGCAAAGTCCTCAGGAGGAGCGGCAGAAGAAGAAGAGCACCTGATCGATACATCCCAGGGGAAGAAGGAGACGAAGAGGATGAAGAAACCTTCCTGGCCCCATTGCAAATCCTACCCCAATCAGGGAGACAACAGCCACTCACTAAGTACACCCCATGGTCATTAATGGACCTGGAGAACATGGTCAAGAATTTACCAAGAATAACAGAGGGAGCAGGGCCATGGATAGCGAAGGTAGAGATTAAGACGACTCACCTGCCCCTGTGCATGTGAGATGTTAAGCAGCTACTAGTAAGATGTGTGGGGCACCAGGTCACTGAAATAATGGACCTGGCAGGCCTGAAAGGAATTATGGACACACCCACAAGATGGACGGGGAATCATTCAACAGGCACAGACCAGGTGTGTGGGCCGTGTTGAGGGGATTGTTTCCACATAAAGGAAACCTTGCAGAGATAACGAGTGCAGAACTAAAAGAAGGAGAGGACATCCATGATTTTATCAACAGAATGCAGGAGACATGGAACACAAATATGGGACAGCCATTTGATTCATCGCAAGGAACATCGACAATGTTCTTTCACATGTTGTGTAAAGCATTGCCCGATCCAGTGATAAAGGCCCTAAACAAGGTTGTGGGGCTTTCCCAGGACAATTGAGATAAACAAAGAGCCCATCTTGTCCACCACGTGAGGCTGCACAGGGAAAATATGAAGAACTCAGAAGAGCAGAATAAATCTCTAAAGAAGAAGCTGTTACTTCTTCAGATAGCCAAAAAGGAGAAAGAAGAACAGGGAATCCAAGCAGCAGTGATAACCCAGCAGATACAGGCACCCCCACCCTCGAATGGGCAGGTCCAACAAGTCCAAGGAGGACAGGGCCCATCCATCGAATGGGCAGGACCAAATTCCCAAAAGCCAGTGTCCCCATGGACAAACCAGGGCCGGTGGCAGCAGAAAGGTGACTGCTGGAAATGCGGGAGCATGGGACACTGGGCCAGAAACTGTCAGAGAGGAAGAGGAAGGGGAGGATTCCAATCACGAGGCCGCATGAACCAAGGAGCAAACCCTGGGGGCGGCCCCAGATAATGCCATCACAACAAGGACCCAAGAACCAGATAGAAATGACCCCCACAGCAAAACATGTATGGGCAGGAAGAGGGATAGGCAGCCACAACAACAGAGAGTGTGAGGCAAGGGAAATGCTATCTATAACATCCAGCTGTGGCAAAAATGAACCACAAATTGATATTCTCATAAGAGGGAAACATGCAACTTTTTAATAAATACTGGGGCGACCTACTCCTGTATTGGTCTGGATGGAGCACACTTGCCAGTTACAACACATCATATTAAAGCAAAAGGATTTTCAGGGATAACACAAACTGTTCCATTCACCGAAGAGCAAAAACTGTTAGTGGGGGAGCAACAAATTGAGGCAAGACTCCTATATACCCCTAACGTACCCGTAAACTTGCTAGGAAGGGATCTGCTGTGCAAATTGAATGCCACCATTTCATGCACGCCTCAAGGGCTGATATGCACGTTTCCTGGAACATCTGGACAATATGTGTTGGACATGTTAAACAAGGAACAGGGTGGCCTACTGTCTACTGGGGACAGTTACCACAAGATAATAATTTGAATGAATATTGGAAGCTATGAACAAGAACATGCCCGGTACTGAAAGAAAGTATCAGCAAGACAGAAATGAGGGATCAGCTCCACATGACCTTATACTTCGACCTGACGGAAGAAGATGAAGAGTACACGCAGGACTTCAAGGAGATAGACGGAAAACAGGGAGTGATACATGCAAGAGGCATCTACATCGGAAAAGAAGGAGTCGGGGCTATGATAGCTCTGGGGGAGAATAACTTACCAACAGAGCAATGATACATGATGGGGGACACAGCAACTCCCTATGTAACGTTGGGTGTCAACCCAGGATTTGAAGCAAAATACATTGGACCGATGGTAAAAAGAATGATGCAGCAGCAGTATCTCCCTACTAACATACCCGGATTGTTGAATGGTGTCTGCCCCACAGATTGGTTCTTATCATTGGACCTAAAGACTCCAGTACGCATGGAGAAACATACGCTGGAAGTGGAAGGAATAATTATGCTCACAGAAGAACAATAAGAGTACCTACAGGATGTCCCAAAAGAACTCTAGGCAGAAGGGGGGCACGACATCGGCCTCATGCGTTCAGCTGGACAGGTGAAGATACAACTGAAACCAGGCATGATGGGACCCCGGGTCCGTCAATACCCCCTGAACAAGGACGCAGAGGAAGGAATTAGCACCACTATACAAGACCTTCTGAAAGCTGGGGTGATATACCCTACAACCAGCCCATGCAACACACCAATCTTACCAGTTAAGAAAATGGGAGGAAAATGGAGGATGGTACAAGACCTCAGACCACTCAATGACTAAGTAATTGCAGACTACCGAATTGTACCCGATCCCTCAACCATATTAACTAACAACCCAAGTGATACAACCCACTACACAGTTATAGACTGTTGGGTAAGTGAGGACTAGGTAAAATGTGTATTATCTGAATCCAGCGGTTCCAACAGTCAATGCCCTTGTTAAAACGTTCGGCACTCTGAATACTGAACACAAGCAATATTGCGTGCTAGAACCCCTCACTTAACCTACATTCAAAATAAGTTTTATGTGATTGAATTTAATAATTATTATTAAAAATTACAATCATCAATTAAATCGCCAAATTCGTTAATAGGTAAGTCGAACAGTAACCTGGTGGATCAACCAACAAGCCAAAACAAAGTCTAAATCAGGTCTTGAGATTAAATAATTTTATTAAATGAAAAACAGTCAATTAGAATAATGAATGGAAATCATACATTCACTAAGGAATGTAGGCTGACTACTTATAATTTACAAAAGGGAAGACATTAAACCAGACATTAATTTGAATATACCAGTAAAGAGAGAGATAAGCCAAAAATTGCCAATATTATTTACCCTCCAGCTGAACAGGAAGAAAAGGAAACGCACAAGGAACCAAAAAGGATGACTTCTTCCCCAAACAAACTCCAAACTGACTAAATTATTTTTCTGCGGTACACTCATAAAGTACCTTGACAGGGAGAGGATCCAAGCCCTGATTGGGTTAAGGTGTGGCCACAAAGTATCCAAGTCAAAGTTACAGTTTTGTCAAGAACAAGTGCAGTACCTGGGTCGTACTCTTAAGGAAGGGAGCAAAAGTATTTCTGCAGAATGAATTGAAGCAATCACGAAGGTGCCCAGACCGAGAACGGTGAAATAAAAGCAGAGATTCCTAGGAATGACGGGGTACTGCAGGCAGTGGATTTGTGACTATATGGAAATGACATGGCCACTAAGAGATTTGTGCCTAAATAAAGCAGGAAGACACCAAATTGAGTGGTTCCCAGGGACAGAATCAGCTTTCACTGGACTTAAGCAAGCATTACAAACAGCTCCAACTCTGGGACTCCCAGACTACAACAACCTGTTCTGTGCAGAAAAAGGGGGGTTTGCCACAGCAGTACTGACCCAAAAAGAGCAAGAAAGATACAAACCCATTGCCTATTACAGTACGAGACTAGATGCAGTAGAAAGAGGACTTCACACATGTGAGAAAGGACTGGCAGCAGCCGCCTTTGCAGTAGAGAAGGCAACGCCAATAACGGCAGGGCATGAAGTTACCCTGTATGTGTCACATGCAGTAGAAGCACTACTCAGTAGAGGGAAATCGTCCCTAACTCATCGGAGAGTATCAGGATATGAGATCCTACTCACACAGCCAGGATTGACCATTATCAGATGCAAAGCTGTGAACCCAGCGGAATTAATGATGACCCCAGAAGAAGGCCAACCACAAACTCCTGATCTCCACACTGGCTGAGATGGGAATCTCTGGAACTGCCCTCTCTTGGTTTACATCCTATCTCACAGATAGATCCTACCAAGTCTCCTGGAAGGGCTTGTCTCTGCACCTCATCCACTTCTTACAGGAGTCCCGCAGGGATCTGTACTGGGTCCTCTGCTGTTCTCCATTTATACTAAGTCTCTTGGTTTGGTTATTAATTCACATGGCTTCCTCTTACCATATTTATGCTGATGACACTCAACTCTTCCTCCTCTTTCCCTCCCTCTACACCACAGGTAAAGGAAAGGATAACTGCTTGCCTGGCTGACATCTCTGAGTGGATGTCTAGCCATCACCTGAAGCTCAACCTCGACAAGACTGAGCTGCTCTTCATGCCATTACAAGACCTCCCCACTCCTAGACCTGTCCATCACTATCGACGGAACCATGTTGACCGCCTCCCGCTCTGCAAGGAACCTGGGGGTGGTCCTGGATGATCAGCTGGACTTCAAAGAACACATCAGGGCAACGGCACGGTCCTGCAGGTTCCTCCTGTACAACATCAGGAGAATTCGGCCGTACCTGACCACTTACTCCGCCCAGCTTCTTGTCCAGACCATGGTCACCTCACGTCTGGACTACTGCAACTCCCGTCTCACAAGCCTACCAGCCTGCGCCATTCTGCCCCTACAACTGGTCCAGAATGCGGCTTGCTCGGCTTGTGTTCAACCTCCCGAAGTTTTCGCACGTCACCCCCCTGCTGAGGTCACTCCACTGGCTGCCGGTCCGTGGCCAGGATCAGGTTCAAAGTTCTGGCCCTGGCCTACACTGCAGCCAAAAGGTCAGGCCCCTCCTACCTACAGGACTTAATCCAGCACTACGCTCCTGCTCGACCACTTCGCTCTGCTGCTGCAGGGCGACTTGCACTTCCCCTCCCTCCATGTTAAAGGCTCCCGCTCGTCCCGACTGTGGAGCTTTTCCACCCTAGCTCCCCAGTGGTGGAACGAACTCCCCACTCTGCTGCGCTCAGCTGAAACACTGTCTGTTTTTCGTCGTGGTCTGAAAACGCACTTTTTCTGACTCCACCTTGACTAAAATTATACCTATATAGGGCCATTCTATAGTATTCGCTTCCTATTTTCTATTTAACTGTTTTTGGTTATTTTATAGTTCAGAATGTATAGCTGACTGTGTGTACTACTCATTGTTTATTACTAGGGATAGCTCCTACGCTGTGAGAAAGCTGTGCTTTGTCGGATTTGCTTTGTAGTCGCGTCAATGACCTTCAATATGCACTTATTGTACGTCGCTTTGGATAAAAGCGTCTGCCAAATGATTGTAATGTAATGTAATGTAATGGGGAATATGGGCAAGACGAGGATTTCTCACTGCAGGGGGAAACCCTATAAAAAAACATTGTTGAGGTAAAAGAACTGTTGGAGGCCATGAAGCAACCAGCAAAAATTGCAATTATAAAGTGCGCAGCACATCCAGGCGGAACAGATCCTGTGTCAGCAGGAAACGATTATGCAGATAACGCTGCTAAACTAGCAGCAGAGGAGTTGGAGTACTAGCCTACAGCAGATCAACAGGTGCTTCTAAATGTAGAGGAGGTGGCATTGCAGAACCTAATAGAGGCACAAGAGGCTACTACAGGAATATGGTGGCAATTATGTACAGGGAAAGCAATCGCACCAAGCGCACTAATAGAGGTCATTTGCAGAGCTGCCCATGGTATTGGCCACTCTGCAAGAGGGGCGAAGATGAGAGAAATACAGAAACATTGGTTTATCCCAAAACTACCAGAACATGTTACTAGCATGATATCAAGATGCAAAATTTGTCAGGAAGTAAACATAAAGAAAGGGATACCGACTACACCAGGCTCTATGCCACCACCGGTGGGTCCATTTACCCATTTGGTAATGACTACGTAGATATGATCGATCGAGCAGAAGGCAAAAAATATTGTCTAGTAATCATTGATAGATTTTCAAGATGGGTAGAAGCATTCCTCACTGTGCATGCAGATTCTTCTAAAACTGTAGCTAAAGCCTTGGCAAGAGAAATTTTTCCCCAGATTCAGGGTCTGTCAGACCCTGAGCAGCGAGAATGGTTCACATTTTACATCTGACATGATAGCAGACGTTTGTAAAATGACAGGTATACGAGCTGAAATTTCCATGTGTGTACCATCCCCAGGCAGCGGGTATAGTAGAGAGATGCAATGGAACACTAAAAACAAAATTACAGAAAATATGTAGGCAAACGGATGAATTGGGTACAAGGTCTACCATTAGCACTCATGGCCATGAGGAACAGTTGGAATAGATTTGCCCATTTGACACCCCATGAGATGGTAACAGGACGAGTAATGCCAATCCCCACAACAAGACCAGAAAGAAGGGAAATAGGCCTGGAAGCACTAGAAGAAGAACTCCATAAATACCTGAAGGGACTGTGAGGTCTGTCTATTCTCAGGCGAAAGAGGCCCAGGGGCCAGCAGTCGAAGACCCAGAGCTATTGGTGAATCCAGGGGAGTGGGTCTATGTGAAGAAGTTTAAAAGAAAGTGGAAGCAACCCAGACAAACAGGACCCTATCAGGTAATATTAGCCACTCCAACAGCGGTAAAGCTTAAAGAAATAGGACCATGGGTGCACCTAAACCATTGCAGAAGAGCCCAGGAACTGGAGGCCCAGGAACCGAGGCCAAGAAAGAGCCCACGAAAAAATAGGAAAAGGAATAAAAACAGTTGAACGAGTATGCGGATTCTGCTTTGTCCCTGATGATTTTCGTGTGGGTGATTACTGGGGGTAGTGGGGCTAATCAGGACAGGAACTGTGAGGGAAAGACAAAATAAGACAGCAATTGATGAAAAGATGTCAATTACCATTATCAGACTAAGTGAGAGAAGAGCTACAGAGTGGAGAGCCCTCTATTTCAATGCAGATTCCCCTTAAACATCTCAGACTCATGGACAAGAAGGAACATGTGGTACCAGCAATTAACACACCCCCGTCTCCTGCGTACAGTGCACTGGCAGAAGTGTGCTGTTTAATGTGCACTGTGTAGCAATAAATAATCCGCCATACTATTTTCCAACTGTACTGTGGAAGTGTAAGCAGGTCGTAAGACGTCCCACCAGCGTTGCCATGTCCACGGTTTTACAGCAAAATTTGGTTACTTTATTAAAGGGGCTATATGTAACAAATTTACTGTACTAAATCATAAAATGACCATGATATTTCATCAGAGATTAAGGAAACATGCTAAATCGAAATACTGGCTTCTCCGACAACAATGCTATATTCTCCTTTGAAATTTCCATTCCGGGTCGGAACGTCTGTTTTTGTCCTGTGTGATTCACTATTCTCCGAGTTGACTCCACCCACTGCCCGATCGGCTCCGAGTTGACTCCGCCCACTGCCCATTTCGTCACCCCGGGTTGCCTGATATGAAACAAATTGGCACACAAACAAAGCGCGCTGCAGCTATGGAAGCAAGCAGACAAACTGGATCAACTGCAATGGTACTAGATTCTAGTGAACCTAAAAAGCCTCGTCCTCTTTCGAAACAGCTCCACGACCAGAGCCGTGCTAAAACACGGGTAAATCTTGGACTGGCATTTGAAAGATGGAGACAGCTTAGAGCCCAGAAGGCTTTCAAGACCGATGCCGAGTTGGCTAATTTTCTCCTGAACAGGTAAGCATTGAGCTTCAGCTAACGTTAACTAACCTTAGTTAATTTATCACGGCTACTAGCTAGTTATCTATCCTATCTAATGCAAACCAGATACCTGTTTTAGAAGAGTTTATTCCATTTTGTGACTGAATCAATGAATGTGTTCAAATTTCGCTAGTGTTAGATTGCTAGGTAGATATTTTTGTGAAATGATGTGTGTCTAGGTAAGGTATTCTTTGTTTTGAGGCTAACGTTAGCTATCGTTTAAACAAAGGAATTCTGTTTTCTTACATTTCAGAATAATGTTAGCCAAACGCTGAGATTTAGGGCACTGAGCTGGCTGAATTCCTCACTGCCACAGTTTAAAACAGGAAGCAGTCCTAGATCACAATTAAGCTTGCAAATGGGTTTAATGCAGTTATAGGCCTATAATGAAATAAAATCAGTCTTAAAACTTATGATTCTATCAAACCTAGTGTAATTTCTGCCTTCATTAATTATTACAGCTCCAGAGTGTTTTTAAATGATATGTGGGCTTTATGTTGTAAGCTATGTCATCCACTCTCACACCAGGAAAACAGTAGGATTCACGTTAAAATCCATGAAACCACTGACAATATTTACGTTCCGAACATAGAATCGCCAATTACAACTGCGTTCGTCAGAGACGGTGAGCCAGATACATGCTTCCTAGAAGATGTTTTTAATCAAAGCGACGATACAGTAGGCTATATGAACGAAATAGCCCTACATTATGAAGCAGGGGTCGATGTTGGGGAGCTGAGGACTTCAAAACGATTTCAAAAGTGTTAATTTAGCCTAATCGTTATAACACTACCCAATTGCTGTTACCGTGTAGAACAATGTTGCTGAAACGTTATTTTCATTTATCTTTTCTTGACATTTTTCGCCTGTTTCTTGCCTGTGCTATACAAACTCTGCCTCAACGGAGGGGAGTGGGTGGGGTTTAGAATGGAGGCGGATACTTTTTTGATTGTAAACACAGGACTACAGCAAGGCTAAAAATCCTACATAGTGCACCTTTAAATGCAGTCACAGGTAAAAATTAAAAGTTGCAAAGCACACACTTACACTGCCCGGCCAAAAAAAAAGTTGCCATTGCACCCGTCATGCATAGTGCCCACTGTACAAGCCTCTGGAGGCAGTGTTATGATCTGGGGTTGCTTCAGTTGGTCAGGTCTAGGCTCAGCAACATTATGCAGCAATAAAATGAAGTCAGCGAAGTACCTGAATGTACTGAATGACCAGGTTATCCCATCAATGGGCATATGCCAGGATGACAATGCCAAGATTCATCGGGCTCAAATTGTGAAAGAGTGGTTCAGGGAGCATGAGGAATCATTTTCACACAATGAATTAGCCACCAGAGTCCTGACCTTAACCCCATTGAAAGTCTTTGGGACGTGCTGGAGAAGACTGGTTCGACTCTCCCGTCGTCAATTACAAGATCGCGGCCAAAAATTAATGCAAGTCTGGACGGCAATGAATGTTGTGACGTGGCATAAGGTTGTCGAAACAATGCCACGACGAGATGCGCGCCATAATCAAAGCTAAAGGCGGTCCAACAAAATATTAGTGTGTGCGACTTTTTTTTTGGGCCGGGCAGTGTATATATTTTTGGCTTTCTCAGATGTAAGAAAAGTTTTACTGTCATAAAAATTGGAAATGAGAATATTGTGAATATTGGTTTTAAAAACCTGCAGAGATATGTCAAGTGGAGTACAAATGCATAGATATACTGAAAATGCAATCTGCGTCATCAGTGTCTGCTTTCTATAGAAACTCCGTTTTGAATGTAGACTGGTCCATAATAATGCATTTATAATGCAGTTTGGAACAGTTTTAACTTTCTGTTGCATTTCCTGGCGAAATGTTCTGTCAAACATGAACTTCAGTAAACTCTTGTGCATCGTGAAATGTCAGTGTTGCAAACGTGCTGCCTCTAGGGGGGATACTCTCCCTTTCTAGGGGCGATACTCTCCCTCTCTAGGGGCGATACTCTCTCTCTAGTGGCGATACTCTCCCTTTCTAGGGGCGATACTCTCCCTCTCAAGGGGCGATGCTTCCCTCTCTAGGGGCGATACTCTCCCTCTCTAGGGACGATACTCTCCCTCTCTAGGGGCGATAATCTCCCTCTTTAGGGGTGCTACTCTCCCTCTCTATGGGCAATACTCTCCCTCTAGGGGTGATACTCTCCCTCTCTATGGGCGATACTCTCCCTCTCTAGGGGTGATACTCTCCCTCTCTAGGGGGCGATACTCTCCCTTTCTAGGGGCGATACTCTCCCTCTCAAGGGGCGATACTTCCCTTCTCTACGGGCGATACTCTCCGTCTCTAGGGGCGATACTCTCCCTCTCTAGGGGCGATACTCTTCCTCTCTAAGGGGCGATACTCTACCTCTCTAGGGGGCGATACTCTCTCTCTAAGGGTGATACTCTCCCTCTCTAGGGGCGATACTCTCCCTCTCTATGTATGATACTCTCCCTCTCTATGGGTGATACTCTCCCTCTCTAAGGAACGATGCTCTCCCTCTCTAAGGGATGATAATCACCCTCTCTAGTGGCGATACTTTCCCTCTCTATGGAATTAATGCATTTCCATCCCTGATCTTTGCACCTGTGTTTGCATTGTAAGACGCTCTTGGATAAAAGTGTTTGGGGTAAATGCCAGTAATGTGGAAGACATCACAATGACCTGTAACAGGTTAAATACTGGAAAACTGAAGATTACATAAATCTTCTGCACACAGCCGTGATCCACGGCAAATCAGGAAAGACAGTTCATCAACAGACACAGACAAGCCACAATCCTATCTATGGAATATGTTCTTGTTAAATTTATATAATCATTTTATTTAATTCTTTTTACTTTTATACGAGAAAGTGCTTTTAAATTTTTATGTGAAATATGCCCCACATTCACGTGTGTCTATGGTACATAATCTAGGTCTCCTCTTCATGTTTATCTATGGTACGTAATCTCAGCTTCCCTATCACAGGGTATGTGCTGTCCATCCCAGCCCTCTGTAGTTTTTACACCTTTGATATTATATTTGTATTGGAATATTCAAGTATTGCCGCAACAATGTAACAATCACAGTGCCATTAAAGATCTAAATATGACTGCAAATATGACTGCATATGATCTGTTTAGAAACTGTCTACCCAATACCACTGAAACACACACAGTGTACTCAACTCGACTCTTACCAGAACACACCAGTCCCACATCGTTTCCATGGGGAGCAGTATTGATTTTGTGAGGGTGCTGTGGGACAGATAGTAAATCCGAGATTCGTTGCCTCTACACCGGATCTCCTGTGCCCACACCCTGGCCCTCACCCTGCCCAAATGCAGCTGCCCCCTGCAGCTCTTCAGGAGGCCCACACAACCTCTGCGTCCCGCTGGTCAAAGTCAGCATCACACACCGTGCCCCAGGAGCTTCCATGATGCAGCTCCATTCTCCCAGAGCACAGGTTAGCCCCGCCCACCAGCCTGGCATTTCCTAAACAGAGAATAAAGAAAGAATCATCAGCAGTGACTGGCACTTTATTCCAGAGACAACATTGAGTACAGGTATGACTACAGGACTGTACAGCTATTACACCCGAGGTACAGTAGTGTGAGATTAGCCAATCACATGTAAACTGCAGTGTGAGATGAGCCAATCACATGTAAACTGCAGTGTGAGATGAGCCAATCACAAGTGAACTGCAGTGTGAGATGAGCCAATCACATGTAAACTGCAGTGTGAGATGAGCCAATCACAAGTGAATTGCAGTGTGAGATGAGCCAATCACATGTAAACTGCAGTGTGAGATGAGCCAATCACAAGTAAACTGCAGTGTGAGATAAGCCAATCACATGTAAACTGCAGTGTGAGATGAGCCAATCACATGTAAACTGCAGTGTGAGATGAGCCAATCACAAGTGAACTGCAGTGTGAGATGAGCCAATCACATGTAAACTGCAGTGTGAGATGAGCCAATCACAAGTGAATTGCAGTGTGAGATGAGCCAATCACATGTAAACTGCAGTGTGAGATGAGCCAATCACATATAAATTACAGTGTGCGATAAGCCAATCACATGTAAACTGCAGCGTGAGATGAACCAATCACATGTAAACTGCAGTGTGAGATGAACCAATCACATGTAAACTGCAGTGTGAGATAAGCCAATCACAAGTGAACTGCAGTGTGAGATAAGCCAATCACATGTAATATGCAGCATGAGATAAACCAATCACAAGTAAACTGCAGCGTGAGATAAGCCAATCACAAGTAAACTGCAGTGTGAGATAAGCCAATCACAAATAAACTGCAGTGTGAGGTAAGCCAATCACATGTAAACTGCAGTGAGGGATAAGCCAATCACAAGTAAACTGCAGTGTGAGATAAGCCAATCACAAGTAAACTGCAGTGTGAGATAAGCCAATCACAAGTAAAGTGCAGTGTGAGATGAGCCAATCACAAGTAAAGTGCAGTGTGAGATGAGCCAATCAGAAGTAAACTGCAATGTGAGATGAGCCAATCACAAGTAAACTGCCGTGTGAGATAAGCCAATCACATGAAACTGCAGTGTGAGATAAGCCAATCACAAGTAAACTGCAGTGTGAGATAAGCCAATCACATGTAAACTGCAGCGTGAGATAAGCCAATCACATGTAAACTGCAGTGTGATATAAGCCAATCACAAATAAACGGCAGTGTGAGATGAGCCAATCACAAGTAAACTGCAGTGTGAGATAAGCCAATCACAAGTAAACTGCAGCGTGACATGAGCAAATCATATGTAAACTGCAGTGTGAGATGAGACAATTACATGTAAACTGCAGCGTGAGATGAGCCAATCACAAGTAAACAGCAGTGTGAGATGAGCCAATCACATGTAAACTGCAGCGTGAAATGAACCAATCACATGTAAACTGCAGTGTGAGATGAACCAATCACATGTAAACTGCAGTGTGAGATAAGCCAATCACAAATGAACTGCAGTGTGAGATAAGCCAATCACATGTAATATGCAGCATGAGATAAACCAATCACAAGTAAACTGCAGCGTGAGATAAGCCAATCACAAGTAAACTGCAGTGTGAGATAAGCCAATCACAAATAAACTGCAGTGTGAGATAAGCCAATCACATGTAAACTGCAGTGTGGGATAAGCCAATCACAAGTAATATGCAGCATGAGATAAACCAATCACAAATAAACTGCAGCGTGAGATAAGCCAATCACATGTAAACTGCAGTGTGGGATAAGCCAATCACAAGTAATATGCAGCATGAGATAAACCAATCACAAGTAAACTGCAGCGTGAGATAAGCCAATCACAAGTAAACTGCAGTGTGAGATAAGCCAATCACAAATAAACTGCAGTGTGAGATAAGCCAATCACAAGTAAACTGCAGTGTGAGATAGGCCAATCACATGAAACTGCAGTGTGAGAAGAGCCAATCACATGTAAACTGCAGTGTGAGATAAGCCAATCAGAAGTAAACTGCAGTATGAGATGATAAGCCAATAACATGTAAACTGCAGTCTGAGATAAGCCAATCACACGTAAACTGCAGCGTGAGATAAGCCAATCAAAAGTACCCTGCAGTGTGAGATAAGCCAATCACAAATAAACTGCAGCGTGAGATAAGCCAATCACATGTAAACTGCAGTGTGAGAAGAGCCAATCACAAGTAAACTGCAGTGTGAGATAAGCCAATCACAAGTAAACTGCAGTGTGAGATAAGCCAATCACAAGTAAAGTGCAGTGTGAGATGAGCCAATCACAAGTAAACTGCAATGTGAGATGAGCCAATCACAAGTAAACTGCCGTGTGAGATAAGCCAATCACATGAAACTGCAGTGTGAGATAAGCCAATCACAAGTAAACTGCAGTGTGAGATAAGCCAATCACATGTAAACTGCAGTGTGATATAAGCCAATCACAAGTAAACTGCAGCGTGAGATAAGCCAATCACATGTAAACGGCAGTGTGAGATGAGCCAATCACAAGTAAACTGCAGTGTGAGATAAGCCAATCACAAGTAAACTGCAGCGTGATATGAGCAAATCATATGTAAACTGCAGTGTGAGATGAGACAATCACATGTAAACTGCAGCGTGAGATGAGCCAATCACAAGTAAACAGCAGTGTGAGATGAGCCAATCACATGTAAACTGCAGCGTGAGATGAGCCAATCACATGTAAACTGCAGTGTGAGATAATCCAATCACAAGTAAACTGCAGCGTGAGATAAGCCAATCACATGTAAACTGAAGCGGGACATAAGCTAATCACATGTAAACTGCAGTGTGAGATAAGCCAATCACATGTAAACTGCAGTGTGATATAAGCC
>CM056385.1:57826593-57955645 GCA_029718625.1 Synaphobranchus kaupii
CAAACCCCACTAACCCTGTCCATGGAATTGTCCACCATGGTGATATACCCATTAGTCCCCCTTATCCAACAACAATCAACAATAATAATAATAAACAAGTACTCCCTCATGTTATCATGTTCTCTCCCTCATACCATGCATAAATTGCCATTTTGTTTACCTGCACAGCCTTCTGTACTGCAAACAGAACAATTTACTGGAACAATGACTTTACTAAACACTTCCAGAAGCCATTTCACACTCAAAAAAATTGATTTAGTAGCTCATCTCAGACACAAATAGATAGCTAGCTGCTTGTTACCTGTAATTTTGCTTGCTAGCTTGCCACTGTAAAGGTAATACTATCTATATTAATTTAGCTGAGAGGGACCGATTTTATGCATAAGTATATAAGGTTAGTTAGCTTCACAGAAGAAACACAGGGATTCACGCATTGCAGCTAAATTGCACATTTCCTTCGATGCTTACACCAAACTTACCGTTTCCACAAACATCTGTGTTGTTGGCAACGCCACGTAACACGTGCGAGATTGTCAACACAGACAATACACCCTAAGTTTACTTCATAAATTATTTATCATACCGTTGGAATGTGCAATTTTTAATATTAATTGTATGAAAAACAATAAAATACAGTTGACAATGTAATTACGAACCCGCATGGCATTGCGTGAATTCACACTGGTATATCGAAAAATCGGTAATACCACCAGCCCTAACGACGTTACCTGCCATGGCGAAATTCAATGTGTTTATAGCATAACACTGTTAGTATGATAAAACAATTCACATGTCAGCAATATCATCTCGGTAATCAGTGGATTCAGCGTCACTGAGACAGGATGAGTCTCCCTTGGCAAAAACATCTTCTGGCTTATCCAGTTCGTCTAGCACTTGATGCACGGATAAACGCCTCAAAAATCTCAACATAACTACACAAAAACTGTATCAAAAATACTCTAAAGTAAAAAAATGTAACTGCGGGTCTTACCTAATTAATTGTTCTTTACTAACCGGAACGTAGCTAAGTAAATTATGAACAAGCAAAGCTAAATGGTAAGCTAACCCTATTGCGCTCTAATGCGTCAGCGTACTACAGTGAAACCGAACCCTCTGTTACGCACGGCGTAACAACCAGTCATTCCCACTTCGGATAGGCCTACTGTGCTATCAATCAAGACAATGCACCCAATTGACGACGGTCTGACAAAAAACTCCGCAGTCAAGTCCCAAACAGGTTTGTCGAAAACAAAGCTAAGGGGTTGGTACTCACTCAACTGGCCGAGTTTCACAATGCTGAACGGGTCACAGCCGAACTACTCGCGATGAAGCGCATAAAATCACAAGTCCGTTTAGTAACTTGAAGAAAGCATGCACAGCTGTGTAGAACGTTTTCAAGTGTTTTTTCTTAAAGCTTTAATGCATAACGATTTTTCAAAGCAAAGTTTTGTGAAATATAATCAAGCAGAATAGTTTACCAACGCATTGTTTATGGAGTGGCAGCAAGCTGCAATAAATGTTTGGTAATTAGGTCTGAGTTTACAATGTTATTTAGGAAATCTGTGTTTTAACTTTATTGGTAGACGGTTTGTGACGATTTGAATATGGAGTTTCTAAGTGTCACTATTTCCCCGTAGCAAGTCCATTGAATAAGGAACCCCCCACCTAGTCTATACCTACCCATGCGTCACATAGTGGACAATAGCGTCTATGTTTGAGTTCATAAATATATTTATTCATCATATAAAATTAGAATAACGTCAAAGCAACGAGATAAACCCAACAATAGCCTGATCGTATGCCAGGAAAGCCGTGAAAAGCCGTGCTCACTCAAATGCAAAATAAACTGTGAAAGTAGTGTCTCATTCTACCATGTATTCTACTAGCAATATATGCTACTAAATATGAAAGAAATATACAATCCTACCATCAGATTTACACATCGAGATGTTCCTTTCAAAATCCAGTGGTCATTTATTGTCTGGTACAATCGGTTTGAGAAATTTACAACACTTTATACCGCTATCTGACACGTCCACGCGTAATACCTCCATGCCCTGTAAGCCTGTCTCATTCATTACAGTCCATTCTGGTTTAATTGTTGGCTTTTTTTATCCAATAGAGTACATTATAACCTTAGCAACGGTATATGCCATGTCTTTTTTGGTGCTTTGAACAATTTACTAGAGCCCAGTGTAACGGCAGTTTTCGTTTTAACGGTCTAGTATTACACAAGCTCTATAGAATACGCATTAGGGAGGGGAGTTTCCCTTTTCTTATATGTAAGTATTTTTGCGTCTAAAATACCGATAGTCTCGCTGGCTACATATGTACGTTCGTGGTTCCACTCTCCAGCACTGTCTTTCCAATATGTTTGATAGCCCTATTGTTATTTTCGCATTTTGAGTGCATTTCACATTGTCGGGTAAGTGAGGATTAGGTAAAATGTGTATTTTCTGAATCCAGCGGTTCCAAAAGTCAATGCCCTTGTTAAAATGTTCAGCACTCTGAATACTGAACACAAGCGATATTGCGTGCTAGAACCCCTCACTTAACCTACATTCAAATTAAGCTTTACGTGATTTAATTGAATTATTATTATTAAAAATGACAATCATCAATTAAATCGCCGAATTCTTTGACAGGTAAGTCGAACAGTAACCTGGTGGATCAACCAACAAGCCAAAACAAAGTCTAAATCAGATCTTGAGATTAAGTAACTTTATTAAATGAAAACATTCAATTAGAATAATGACTGGGAATCATACATTCACGAAGGAATGTAGGCTGACTACTTATAATTTACCAAGGGAAGACATTAAACCAGACATTAATTTTAATATACCAGTAAAAGAGATAAGCCAAAAATTGCCAATATTATTTACCCTCCAGCTGAACAGGAACAAAAGGAAACGCACAAGGAACCAAAAAGGATGAACTTCTCCAAACAAACTCCAGAACTGACTAAATTCTTTCCTTCATTACACTAATAAAAATACCTCCACAGGAAGAACATCTCTGTCCTGATTGGGTTAAGATGTGGGGGGGGGGGGGGGTCATTGACAAAGACTGGCCTATCTTTGATGTCTGTGGGGGTAAGGGAGCCAGACAGAGATAGAGAGAAGGGGGGGGGGGGGGGGGGGGTACTTTACTTATATGTATCTAAATATTAGATATCCTACATCCCTCTCTTGTAAGAATAGGTGCATGCACCCGCTAAAAACCTATTCTTACATCACCAAATAGGAATCACATTACACATTTGAACATTGAAGATGCAGTTACCTGCTAACAACAAAAACAACTGTCCAAATGGTTCACCGACCATTTTTAAAACATTTAGTCCATGCCCAGTTTAATAGTCCCTTTGTGATCTGCTGGCCAGCAGATATATGGACATACTGACGTATGTCCCACGATGATCCAGTGTGGTGCAGAGACATATATAGACATTCTTTTGTGTCGCTGCTGTTATGACACCCTGGTTCAGTCTCTTCCTTCTCCAAGGGACAAGAGGTTCCCTGGAATTTGGGTAACATGCAGTGCTTTTTCCCATTAATGTTGCAATTGCGTGAGTGAAATGCAACCTACTCCACAGTGTCTCTACCAGTTCTGCACGGCGTGCTGGGGCTCTGTCTCCTGTGACAGGAAGCTGGACGATCCACAGGTGGCAAAGTGCAGTCAGGACCTCTCTTCTGACAGGCGGGGAAGCGCCTCTTTCCCTGTCGGAATCCATTTTGGCTCCTTTAGCCTGGATCCAATTGGGTGGACTGCTGACGGCAGTTGCTTAGGCTAGCTTCCCGCGGCAGGGTGTGGGACCGGTTGCACTCGTTTGCACTTGTGTCTGTGGGTGTCCTTTACGGAATGGCAGGAGAAGACTGTGGGAGTTGAGGGCTTAGGCATTATCACTCCCAGCAACATGTGAAGAGGGAGTCCATGGCTTTGTGCTCTGGAGGAATGCCTATTGGGCTTCCTGCCCAGTTGAGATTGATGCCCTTGCCTTCTTCGTCTTCTTCTTCTGCAGCTCTCCGTTGTCGGTGCTTGTGATGCTCTTTCAGTTCGATTACTAATACTCGTCCGGTTATTGCTACTGGCGCACATATGACAGTCCAATTCGCTTCCAGGGTTGATTTGATTGGCGTATCTTCCCCACAGTACCAGTATATGTCTGCTACTGGGCGTGTACCTGCATCTAAATCTGGTATGGAAAGTCTTATTTGCGTCATTATATTCCATTCCTCCGCTAGTGGGGATGTCAGCCCAAAACTTGTAACTATCTCCTGACATCTGATTGGTGCGGCATCTGTTGTGATGCATGCTCGGTTGCCCCAATCGTCCCATTCGTGACAATAGATCCAGGGATCTGTTGTTTCATTGCTTTTCTTGCAATTGTATTGATTAATCTCATTCTCCAACGCTTGATCCGTTGATCATGCTATGTACAACGGGAACTCAATGTCATCCGGTATTGTAATTGTTGGTGTCACACTGGCTGTCACCTCATCCACGGTCACTAGCATGTCCTGACACTGGGTTATCCGAATGTACCGCCACCCCAAAGCAGAACCTACATATCCATCAGTCCAATTGTTATAGTTCAGCTTTGGCCAAATGGGTTTGTACTCGGGAATCTCATGTCTTCCCTCTTTTGCCATGTAATATAACATGCATTGCAGATGGCATGTGCGATTGACAGGGCATCCTCCCTGTGTGAATGGCAACGGTCTCATGCGATGCGCTCTATTCAGTCCACGGTTATAGCATGTTATGCATGTCTCTTGAGTTATCTGCCTTGCAGAATACTCCAGCCATTGATAGAACATATTATTCTTAGTGTGTGTGTCCCGCTTTGCATCTGTAGTCAGTTCATTGCGAGTTTGTTGCACCACGTCTGCTTTGTGTTTTCCCAAACGACTATTGCCCTTAGTCGTTGGAGGAGCAGGTGTCACTGGGCGTATTTCCATCATCAGTAATACGATTAATATTACTATTCCCCACACGCCCCTCCCCTGCTCCCTCTTCTCTCTGTCTCCCTACTCGTTGAAGCCCTGCTCGTTGAAGGGGCTTCTTGCCTTGCTTCCCTACTTGTTGCACCTTCCTCATCTTGTATTTCTATCACTTGCTGAGCTTGGTCTCTAGTCTGTTGGCGTAAGTCCTCTCTAACCTCCCCGAGCACCCAGTCGCGTGGCTGTATATTACTTAAGTCCTCTGGTATGTCGCTTGTCCTTCCTTCCGTGGCTCCTTTTACCTGTTGGAAAATGGTCTTGTGTATTAAGGTTAGATGCTGTACATAGCTGGCCAGTTCGCTTTCAAGTTGCTCAAGGGCTGGTCCATTGTATGGACCTCGCAGATATGGCACTGGCATTGGTCGCCCTGTCAGCATTTCCTGCGGTGTTCAATGCGTGTTTCTGTTAGTTTCATTCTCATGCTCATCAATGCCAGGGGTAGTGCATCTACCCAGTTGATTCCGCTGTCGGCGCCTATTTTTGCTAACTTTGCTTTCAAAGTGCCATTTGCCCTTTCCACCATTCCTTGCGACTGTGGGTGATACACACACCCAAACCTTTGCCTTATGCCCAACATTTGAGCGGCAATTTCTATTACTTTTGCTACAAAATGTTGTCCATTATTTGAGCTCATTTAATCTGGGATCCCAAACCTGGGAAACACTTCTCGGCACAAAAATTTTGCCACTGATTTCGCATCAGGGCTGTTTGTGGGCGTTGCTTCCACCCATCTGCTGAATCTGTCTACCATTACTAGTATGTACCTCTGGTTCTGTGCTCGCTCAATCATGTCTACATAATCTATCATTATTTGCCTGAATGGTCCATCAGGTGCTGGAATGTGCCCTATTGTGCCCTATTGGCACTGAAAATGCCTTTCTGTTGTATTGTGCACATACCTCACAGTCATTTAATGCTCGATCTACCATACTTGCCAAATACGGTGACCACCATGCATTTTGAATGCGCCTTATAACTTCTCCCTTTGCGCAATGGTCCTGACCATGCGCATCTCTAATTAGTGTGTGTACCATTGCCGTGGGTGCTACAAAATGTCCTTTCAGCCCTCGCCATAGCCCCTTATGGACACCACCTTGCGTTTTCACTGCACCTCGCTTAATCCATAAGCTGTGTTCATACACTCCTGCTTTCTCTTGTGCTGTAATAAGGGAGAGCAGGTCTGCTGTTGGGTTGGGTTGTTCTTCTGCTACCACCATGGGCCCCATGAAGGTTGTCCCTAACGCGGCCTGTCCTGCTGTTTCATCCGCTAAATTGTTGCCCTGCGCAACTAAAGTGTTCGTTTTCTGATGTGCTGGGCACTTTATGATTGCTAACGCCTTTGGAATTTTCATGGCATCTAATAGGTCTGAAATTGCTTCTCTGTGTGTTATGGGCGTGCCATCTGCTCTGCATCCCTCTCTGTCTCCAAATAGTACCATAGACATGGCAGACGCCATAGGCATAAGCTGAGTCAGTGTAAACGTTGGCGCGCTGTCCAGCCGCCATTTGGCATGCCGCGGTGAGAGCCTTGATCTCTGCTAGTTGCGCGGAACATGGTTCCTCAAGTTTCACAGACTGTACCTTTGAAAAAGACGTACCATCCGCGTTCAGCTGTACTACACCAAAGCCAGCGTGATTCCCTTTTACCTGTTGGAAAATGGTCTTGTGTATTAAGGTTAGATGCCGTACATAGCTGGCCAGTTTGCTTTCAAGTTGCTCAAGCGCTAGTCCATTGTATGGACCTCGCAGATATGGCACTGGCATTGGTCGCCCTGTCAGCATTTCATGCGGTGTTAAATGCGTGTTTCTGTTAGTTTGCATTCTCCTGACCATGCGCATCTCTAATTAGTGTGTGTACCAGTGCCGTGGGTGCTACAAAATGTCCTTTCAGCCCTCGCCATAGCCCCTTATGGACACCACCTTGCGTTTTCACTGCACCTCGCTTAATCCATAAGCTGTGTTCATACACTCCTGCTTTCTCTTGTGCTGTAATAAGGGAGAGCAGGTCTGCTGTTGGGTTGGGTTGTTCTTCTGCTACCACCACGGGCCCCATGAAGGTTGTCCCTAACGCGGCCTGTCCTGCTGTTTCATCCGCTAAATTGTTGCCCTGCGCAACTAAAGTGTTCGTTTTCTGATGTGCTGGGCACTTTATGATTGCTAACGCCTTTGGAATTTTCATGGCCTCTAATAGGTCTGAAATTGCTTCTCCGTGTGTTATGGGCGTGACATCTGCTCTGCATCCTCTCTGTCTCCAAATAGTACCATAGACATGGCAGACGCCATAGGCATAAGCTGAGTCAGTGTAAACGTTGGCGCGCTGTCCAGCCGGCATTTGGCATGCCGCGGTGAGAGCCTTGATCTCTGCTAGTTGCGCGGAACATGGTTCCTCAAGTTCCACAGACTGTACCTTCGAAAAAGACGTACCATCCGCGTTCCGCTGTACTACACCAAAGCCAGCGTGATTCCCTTTCTCGTCTCTGAAACAAGACCCGTCTACGAAAAACGTGCGGTCTGCTGCGATAGGTTGATTGTACAAGTCATCATGCGCTTTAAGAAAGATGTTTGTCCTGTCAATAGTCATGAGGTGTACCGTCTGTAGGTAGAACCATTCTAGTGACTGGATTAACGGTTGTGCATCATTGGATGGTGATGTCTGGTGTGGACAAGATAACCTCATAGCCTGTCTTTCTAGCTTGAGTTAAAACAAAACGTGGACTAGTCAGTAACGCATGTATTTGGTGGGATGTGTACAGTGTCACGGGATGTCCCATTGTCAAGGTGGATGCTCTCTGATAAGCGAATACGGATGCGGCTAAGCCATGGTAGCAGGGCGGTAGCCCTTGTTCTATTGTGTCCAACTTTGTGCTGTAGTAAGCTAATAGCTGTTTGCCTGAGGGTGTGTCTTGCATCAGAACTGCACAGGCAAAACCCGAGCGTTCTGCGACATATAATTGTAATGGCTTACCATAGTCTGGGTTTCCTAAAGTGGGGGCTGTCTGCATGCTGTTTTTAAGGGCCAGAAATGCCCCATCTGCCTCCTCAGTCCATGACAACTGGGCTGAGCTGTCACTTTGCCCTGTTTCCCTAATTAATGCTCGCAATGGTGATGTAATGACTGCATAGTCACAAATCCATGGTCTACTGTACCCTGCCATCCCCAGAAAGGAGAGCATTTGCCCAACTGTTTGGGGTTTAGATGCTTTGGTGATGACTTCGATATGGGATGGCGCTATAAGCCTTTTGTCACCACTCAGTTGTCTACCCAAGTATTCAACTGTTTGCTGACAAAATTGTAGTTTGTCTTTGCTTACCTTGTGGCTTCCTGTTGCTAGGGCGGTTAGTACAGCAACCGAGTCTTTCTCAAACTGTTCCTTTGAGGGACTACAAATTAACAAGTCATCCACATACTGGATTACAGTGCTGGGTACGTCTAAGTGTTGTAGGTCTTGTGAAAGGACTCTATTGAACACTGAGGGACTCTCACAATACCCTTGTGGTAATCTGGTGTATGTATATTGTTGGCCTCGATACGTAAACACAAACAAGTAGCGCAAGTCTTGTTCTAGTGGTACGCTGAAGAACGCAGAACACAAGTCAATAACCGTGTACCATCATGTGTCTGGTGGTATGTTGGAAAGCAGTGTGTGTGGGTCTGGGACTATAGGTGCTTCTGCATTAACTATTGAGTTAATGGCCCTTAGATCATGTACTAACCTGTAATCATCTGAGTGAGGCTTTTTGATTGGGAAAATTGGTGTGTTACATGGACTTTTGGTTTTCACTAATACCCCCGCTTCCATCAGGCCATCAATTGTGGGCTTGATGCCTGCTATCGCCTGCTGCTTAAGGGGACACTGTCGTTGGTACGGTGGTTTAACCCCTTGTTTCAGTGTAATGTGTACTGGCTGTGCAGAGTGTACTAACCCTACATCTGTTTTGTGTTTTGACCATACTTTCTTTGGCACTTGCTGCAGTAGTGTCTCATGTACTGGAAAAAGGGGCATTTGTGTTGGTCCCCTTGGCTCTAATAGGACCCTTTCTGCTAACCCTTTGTCATGTGCCAGGATTTAAATTCTCATAATCTGTCTGTCTGGGGAAACATGGACATATTTGTTCTCTGTAGTTATCCATTCTGGTATTTGTGATGCTGCTGTGACCATTGGTCCTAAGTCATGTGACTCCCAGCCTTCCGCTATCATCAATGTCACATGTGGAGTGGAGTTTGGAACTTGGAACCATTGCTGCAGGGAAGGTGGCAAAGTTACTGCTGATGCTGCTCCTTGTGGCCCTATGTAGATGGCGTGACTTGTAATTCAGAATTCGTTTTTGTTTAAGACCTCATCCCAACATGCTTGATAATCCAGGTGAGTGTGGCATTCGTCATACATGAGAGTACAGTGTAATGGCAGACGAGGTTCTTTTATTTTGCAAGGCTGGTCTGTTCCTGTTCCCCACGGCACTCTTGGCTTTTCTTGTTTGCAGAACTGTGCTTGTATCCATGGTTCCCAGCTCTTCCACTGATGCTGCAATACAGAGTTCTCTTGAACTACTCGTAGCCAATAAACCATCGGCCTCGGGTATTCTTCTTCTTGTTGGTGCAGCATGGGCATCATTGTATCGTGCATGTCATCAGGAATATCTACGTACACACCCTCTTGTTTGCACACAATATTAGCTTTTAATGAACATAAAACGTCTCTCCCTAACAGATTTACTGGTCAGTTGGTGCTGGCCTGTTCATCTGTTGCGCTGGATTTGTGTTGGGTGGGGCCCATGTGTCCCATGGGTTGGTTTGGCAGTGTCTTCTGATATGCCCAGGTTGCTTGCATCCCCAGCACACCTCTTCCTCACCTTGGTTGTTAGGTGATTGCTGTCTCTGATCTGGATAGCGTTTGTTGTCCGGGAGGGCCTCTTCCCCCTCCCTGCTGATATGATCCACCTCTCTGTCCCCCTTACCTCTTCCTGGGCCTCTTCCTCTTTGAGGCCGGTACCCACCTGGTTGATTGACGTACACTTGTACTGGTGCGACCTGTGGTGCAGGGGCAGCTGTTTGAAATCCTGGCCCTGCTGTGAGTGGTGTTAGTGCTGGGGGTTGGAAGTTCTGTGTTTGTGGTGCTGTGGCAACCACGGGGGCTACCACGGCTGGTGGGGCCTGTGCAAGGGTCACTACAGGGGCTTCTGTTTTGTTTTTCTCTTTCTTGGTTTTGTTAAGTTCCCCCAGCTGTAGCTGTGCAAGCTTGTTGGCTAGCTGTGTAGTTTGCTCATCTGCTTCTTGCTTTTCTTTTTGATATTGATCCACATGGTGAGTCACATGTGCTGAGAACATGGGCCACTCCATTGTCATGAGCCCAACTACCCCCTCCAATTTATTTTGTACTGGTGCAGGCATGCTTTTCTTTACCATTAGCTTGAACAGATTCTTTGTGGTGGCGTTTGCATTCCAGGCATTTCCTGTTTCTTCCCTTCATCTTCGTTGGAAGGTATGAAGAAATTTCTGCACGCTTTCCCCGTCTTTCAGCTCTTCGTCTTCCAGTTTTGATGGATCCAATTTGTCCGGGTATTGAGATGGCATTTCTGTACCCGTCGAAACCAACGTGGTCTGCTGTGTGTCCGTTTGCCACCAGGGGTAGTTGCACTTGCCTGAAAATCTCATCTGTGTCATGTTTCACAACAACCTGCATCAGCAAAGCTTTCATGTCTCCTAGAGCCATCTTCATTCCCCCTGTGCTTCCTTCCAATGCAGTAATCCATTTACCTGCTCCTTCTTTTAGGTCTGGCATTCGGCCTGCCAGTCCCACCATGTCCATGAATGTCCAAGGTACGTACTGAACTCGTCCTCCTTTATCTATGAGAGGTAGTTGGCGCACTACATCGATGTTAACTGGTGCATCATCATCGGACTGTTCTTCCACTTCCAGTCACTTCCTCCTTCCGTTGCCTTCTAGGAACATGTCTATTTCTCAGTCGTATGCCTGAATCTTGAGCTTGATCTTGTTTCAGTTGTTCCCTTATCTCTTCCAGCTCCTCCGTCACTGCATCTATTTGTCTTTGTGATTCATTCATGTATGTGCGCATTTCTGCTTCCCGTTTCTTGTGTCTTGCTCGCGCTGATGTTCCATCCTCGAGCCATACTTCTCCATGGAGCATCCGTTTCGTACCTGTCACTGGGGTTGGGGCTAGTGCGGAGGGCAGTCCTTTACTCTCTCCTCATTAGGTTCAATTTGAGATGGGTTTTGAGTTGAAGAATTCTCAAGATGAAGATGAAGGAAATAGCAGAGTCTTCTATAAAATTTTATCTTTTATTAAAACGTTGATTCAACGGGAAGTCCTTTAGCCTACGCAGAGGATTAGGAATTCCCCGAACAAAAACAAACATTAGTTTATATAATATCATAACTCCTCCTCTACCTAACTAATACACTAATAATGTGCGGTTACACCCTTTCGTCATATCTTATTTTATCCAATAACAAATTAGGCGAAAAATAAACATGTTATATGACCAGTTCCTACCCTATGCGCTTGGTGGCACTCTTGATCTACCAAATAAAGTTGTTTGTGACTTCTCCTCATGTGCCTTTTAATCAGACCATGTAATTTTCCTTAATTTCCCTTATTTTTTTCCCTTTGAGACCATTTGGTCTCACACTCTCTTGTTGATACTTCACCTGGTGGAGTTATGACATTTCAATTGTATGATAAAAATAAACATTTGTGGTGGATTAGTTTCATGCATGCATAATTTAACTAAATTAATACTTCCTCTAATTAACAGAGGATCTATCAAAAAGTAAATATCAAAATCAAAAGGCTACTGTATTTAATGATTATCTAATTTTGATTTGCTATAATTATACAAAGATTATATAAAAATAATTGGATTATACTTGTAATGTCTTCTTCCTCTTCTTAGGAGCCGATGACCTGAGAAGCCTGAGGAGAGGTTACTAGCACTTCACTCAGGCGTCTCCTACCTTCTTCGCCCTTTTCCTTAATCTATTTATGTGTCTGGTTTATCTATCCTAAGGGCTTTTAGTCAGTTGGGGCTTTATTATGTCCCCGTTGAGTTGTTATTTTCTTCATGTACTGTAGTCAGTATATGTGATATGTGTGATCATGTGTACAAGAAATACTCCACTCACTCCTCCAACAGCCATGGCATGAAATACTTCTCCCAATCTATCCAATCCAATTCGTCTCCAAATTTCATTCTCATGCATTTCCATCCTGCTCCTGGCTTCACTCCCCATTCGCATAAAGGATTTCCGTATGACAGTTCAGCGGTCCTCCTTTCTCGTTGCATTTTTCCCCACTTTCCTTCGTGTAAGACCCATCTCTCATCTGGAATACCTGGTGTATGGATGGTTCCCATATGGCGCGTCTCCGAGGCATTCCTATGAACATTTGGTGGACTGCCTTAGCCTGTTTCATCAATACTTCTTTGCTTTCAATGGGATCACCTGATGGATTGTTTTCCTCGTCTTCTGCTAAGTTTGTGGGTTCAACCATCTCATATCCCACCGGTGTTTCCACGACTTCTTCCTTCTGGATCATCATTCCTGCTTCCCCCATCATTGCTCCCAGCCACTTAGACATCATAGCTTTAATACATGGCAAGATTACTATGCATCCACAGAAGGCTATCCCCACTACTATGACTACGGGCATCAGAGTCTGTGCTAACACAGCCCACCAAGGTCCCATGTAGCTCCCCAGCCATCCCATTGCGGAGGATCCAGCACTTGCCGATGGTCCGAATGCCTCTTTAATGTTCCCTAAGGTGTGTATTACGCTAGTCAAATTATCCGTAATGTCAGGGACCAAGGTATAGCATACGCCTCCTGTCAGGTTAAGCGTTATACACAATCCTCCTTGTCGTGCCAATATGTAATCAAGGGCCATTTTTTGTTTAAGTATGGGCATTCTGTGGCTTCTGACGGTGTCCCTCAATATGCTGAACCACCTAATAGTTTCATTGGTGAAACCCTGTAAGGTATATGTTATGTTGTCGATAAGACCACTCCGTACCAGGGAAATAACCCAAGTCCCCATTTTTCCCCTAATGAAACTCTGAAATGATATGACTCTAAATCATGAAACTCTGCTAATTCTCTTCTTTTCCTGTTGCTGCTGTCCTGTTGGTTGTCTTTTTTCTGTTTTATGGACATTACTTCATATGGGAGCCAGGTAACAACATCCTGTCCATCCTATTGGTAAAAACGAGTAAGCCCTATCCCCGCATACCCACCAATAGTCTCTAAATGTTCCTAAGGTGATGTTTGCGTATGTTGTCCTGTTTTCAACTCCATTCACTTCAATGGTCTTGTCTTGCCCAGTTCTTAACGCTAGGGTGTATTTCTTTTCCTGTTTCCTCCTTTTATTATTCCAAAACTCATCATGTAGGTTGTACAATCTGATATCCCTAGAAAGAAGGACACATAGCTGCTAATACTATTAGAGCAGAAACACTCTCCTGCTTTACTGTTCTTTACTTCCAACGAACTAGGGGCTTCTGCAACTGTTTCTGCCTTAGTTGAGAGATGTACGTACGCCAGCTTCCGTAAAAATCTAAAAATTTTTAACGACAGGAGTCTAGCAACGTGGCCATAGTCATAGCCATAGACTTTCCTGTTATAATGGTGTAGCAGATACATGGCATCCGCCATGCATCCTGATTCCAATGGCTGGGGATCAACTTCTGATACTGCCGGCTAAGTTCCTGGTGCGGGCTCTCAAACCATGCAGGGACATTTACTTCCAGTTGCCATTCGGACTGAGTGTGTTAATTGCTGGTACCACATGTTCCTTCTTGCCCATGAGTCTGAGATGTTTAGGGAATCTGCATTTAAATTGAAGGCTCTCCACTCTGTAGCTCTTCTCTCCCTTAGTCTGATAATGGTAATTGACATCTTTTCATCAATTGCTGTCTTATTTTGTCTTTCCCTCACAGTTCCTGTCCTGATTAGCCCCACTACCCCAGTAATCACCCACACGAAAATCATCAGGACAAAGCAGAATCCGCATACTCGTTCAACTGTTTTTATTCCTTTTCCTCTTTTTCCTTGGGCTCTTTCTTGGCCTCCGGTTCCTGGGCTCTTCTGCAATGGCTTAGGTGCACCCATGGTCCTATTTCTTTAAGCTTTACCGCTGTTGGAGTGGCCAATATTACCTGATAGGGTCCTGTTTGTCTGGGTTGCTTCCACTTTCTTTTAAACGTCTTCACATAGACCCACTCCCCTGGATTCACCAATAGCTCTGGGTCTTCGACTGCTGGCCCCTGGGCCTCTTTCGCCTGAGAATAGACAGACCTCACAGCCTGGGTTAGTCCCTTCAGGTATTTATGGAGTTCTTCTTCTAGTGCTTCCAGGCCTATTTCCCTACTTTCTGTTCTTGTTGTGGGGATTGGCATTACTCGTCCTGTTACCATCTCATGGGGTGTCAAAAGGGTAAATCTATTCCGAGTGTTCCTCATGGCCATGAGTGCTAATGGTAGACCTTGTACCCAATTCATCCCTGTTTGCCTACATATTTTCTGTAATTTTGTTTTTAGTGTTCCATTGCATCTCTCTACTATACCCGCTGCCTGGGGATGGTACACACATGAAAATTTCTGCTGTATACCTGTCATTTTACAAACGTCTGCTATCATGTCAGACGTAAAATGTGAACCATTGTCGCTGCTCAGGGTCTGACAGACCTCTTGCCAAGGCTTTAGCTACAGTTTTAGAATCCACATGCACAGTGGGGAATGCTTCTAACCATCTTGAAAATCTATCAATGATTACTAGACAATATCTTTTGCCTTCTGCTCTATCGATCATATCTACGTAGTCCATTACCAAATGGGTAAATGGACCCACCGTGGTAGCATAGAGCCTGGTGTAGTCAGTATCCCTTTCTTTATGTTTACTTCCTGACAAATTTAGCATCTTGATATCATGCTAGTAACATGTTCTGTTAATTTTGGGATAAACCAATGTTTCTGTATTTCTCTCATCATCTCCCCCCTTGCAGAGTGGCCAACACCATGGGCAGCTCTGCAAATGACCTCTATTAGTGCGCTTGGTGCGATTGCTTTCCCTGTACATAATTGCCGCCATATTCCTGTAGACTTATCTAACCCACATCCTCTATTTTCCCATTCCACCTTTTCTGACACTGTAGAAGCCTCTTGTGCCTCTATTAGGTCCTGCAATGCCACCTCCTCTACATTTAGAAGCACCTGTTGATCTGCTGTAGGCCAGTACTCCAACTCCTCTGCTGCTAGTTTAGCAGCGTTATCTGCATAATCGTTTCCTGCTGACATAGGATCTGTTCCGCCTGTATGTGCTGCGCACTTTATAATTGCAATTTTTGCTGGTTGCTTCATGGCCTCCAACAGTTATTTTACCTCAACAATGTTTTTTATAGGGTTTCCCCCTGCAGTGAGAAACCCTCGTCTTGCCCATATTCCCCCAAAGCTGTGTACTACCCCACAAGCATACGCTGAGTCACAGTAGATATTAACGGTTTGTCTTGTACCCTTTCTGCAGGCTCTTGCTAGGGCTACCAGTTCTGCTTGTTGGGCACTTGTCCCAGGGCTTAGAGCCGATTCTTCGATCGTTTGATATGTCCATGGCCCTTCTTGTCGTACTACAGCATATCCGGCTCTCCTTTTTCCTGTGCGGGGATCAATGAATGATGAACCGTCCACAAAGAACACGTGGTCCGGAGCCACTAGTGGTTCTTGGTGCAAGTCTTCTCTTGCTCTTGCTTCTGTTTCCACCACTCTTTCACATTCATGTGGTTGGCCTTCTTCTGGGGTCATCATTAATTCTGCTCGGTTCACAGCTTTGCATCTGATAATGGTCAATCCTGGCTGCGTGAGCAGGATCTCATATCCTGATACTCTCCGATGAGTTAGGGACGATTTCCCTCTACTGAGTAGTGCTTCTACTGCATGTGACACATACAGGGGAACTTCATGCCCTTCCGTTATTGGCGTTGCCTTCTCTACTGCAAAGGCGGCTGCTGCCAGTCCTTTCTCACATGTCTGGAGTCCTCTTTCTACTGCATCTAGTCTCGTACTGTAATAGGCAATGGGTTTGTATATTTCTTGCTCTTTTTGGGTCAGTACTGCTGTGGCAAACCCCCCTTTTTCTGCACAGACCAGGTGGAACCGTTTGTTGTAGTCTGAGTGTCCCAGAGTTGGAGCTGTTTGTAATGATTGCTTAAGTCCAGTGAAAGCTGATTCTGTCCCTGGGAACCACTCAATTTGGTGTCTTCCTGCTTTATTTAGGCACAAATCTCTTAGTGGCCGTGCCATTTCCGCATAGTCACAAATCCACTGCCTGCAGTACCCCGTCATTCCTAGGAATCTCTGCATTTCTTTCACCATTCTCGGTCTGGGCACCTTCGTGATTGCTTAAATTTGTTCTGCAGAAATACTTTTGCTCCCTTCCTTAAGAGTATGACCCAGGTACTGCACTTGTTCTTGACAAAACTGTAACTTTGACTTGGATACTTTGTGGCCTTTTAGTGCCAGTTCTTGTAACAGTTTCTTACTGTCCTCTTTGCATGCAGTCATACTTGGGCTGCATAGGAGAAGGTCGTCCACGTACTGGATGAGAGTGCTTCCCCCCTTTGGCGAAAAGTCCGCTAGGTCATTTCTGACCATTTAATTGAACAGGCTAGGGGATTCTATATATCCGTGAGGCAGTCTTTGATAAGTGTACTGTTGCCCCCTGTATGTGAACGGAAACAAATACTGCACTGGGATTGAGAAAAACGCTGAACATAGGTCTATAACTGTATAGTGGGTTGTATCACTTGGGATGTTAGTTAATATGGTTGAGGGATCGGGTACAATTGGGTAGTCTGCAATTACTTGGTCATTGAGTGGTCTGAGGTCTTGGACCATCCTCCATTTTCCTCCCGTTTTCTTAACTGGTAAGATTAGTGTGTTGCATGGGCTGGTTTTAGGGTATATCACCCCAGCTTTCAGAAGTTCTTGTATAGTGGTGCTAATTCCTTCCTCTGCGTCCTTGTTCAGGGGGTATTGACGGACCTGGGGTCCCATCATGCCTGGTTTCAGTTGTATGCTTCACCTGTCCAGCTGAACGCATGAGGCCAATGTCGTGCCCCCCTTCTGCCCAGAGTTCTTTCGGGACTGTAGGTACTCTTCTTGTTCTTCTGTGAGCGTCATTATTGCTTCCACTTCCAGCATGTGTTTCTCCATGCATACTGGAGTCTTTAGGTCCAATGATAAGAACCAATCTGTGGGGCAGACCATTCAACAATCCGGGTATGTTAGTAGGGAGATACTGCTGCTGCATCATTCTTTTTACCATCGGTCCAATGTCTTCAAATCCTGGGTTGACACCCAATGTTACATGGGGAGTTGCTGTGTCCCCCATCATGTACCATTGCTATGTTGGTAAGTTCTTCTCCCCCAGAGCTATCATAGCCCCGACCCCTTCTTTTCCGATGTAGATGCCTCTTGCATGTATCACTCCCTGTTTTCCGTCTATCTCCTTGAAGTCCTGCACGTACTCTTCCTCTTCTTCCGTCGGGTCAAAGAATAAGGTTATGTGGAGCTGATCCCTCATTTCTGTCTTGCTGATACTTTCTTTCAGTACCGGGCATGTTCTTGTCCATAGCTTCCAATATTCATTCAAATTATTTTCTTGTGGTAATTGTCCCCAGTAGACTACTGGGCCACCCTGTTCCTTGTTTAACATGTCCATCACATATTGTCCAGATGATCCAGGAAACGTGCAAATCAGCCCTTGAGGCATGCATGAAATGGTGGCATTCAATTTGCACAGCAGATCCCTTCCTAGCAAGTTTACGGGTACGTTAGGGGTATATAGGAGCAATTTGTTGCTCCCCCACTAACAGTTTTTGCTCTTTGGTGAATGGAACAGTTTGCATTATCCCTGAAAATCCTTTTGCTTTAATATGATGTGTTGTAAGTGGCAAGTGTGCTCCATCCAGACCAATACAGGAGTTGGTCGCCCCAGTATCTATTAAAAAGTTGCATGTTTTCCCTCTTATGAGAATATCAATTTGTGGTTCAGTTGTGGCACAGCTGGATGTTATAGATAGCATTTCCCTTGCCTCACAATCTCCCTCTGCTCCTAGGTGTGTGGGATTCTCAGGGCATCCCTATTGATGGGGATTCTGATGGGGACTCATCCCCCATTGTTGTTGTGGCTGCCATCCCTCCTGCTGCTGCCCATACATGTTTTGCTGTGGGGTCATTGCTATCTGGTTCTCGGGTCCTTGATGTGATGGCATTATCTGGGGCCACCCCCAAGGGTTTGCTCCTTGGTTCATGTGGCCTCTTGATTGGAATCCTCCCCTTCCTCTTCCTCTCTGACAGTATCTGGTCCAGTGTCCCATCCTCCCGCATTTCCAGCAGTCTCCTTTCTGCTGCCACTGGCCCTGTTTTGTCCTTGGGGACACTGGCCTTTGGAAATTTGGTCCTGCCCATTCGATGGATGGGCCTTGTCCTCCTTGGACTTGTTGTGAGGGTGGGGGTGCCTGTATTTGCTGGGTTATCACTGATGCTTGAATTCCCTGTTCTTCTTTCTCCTTTTCGGCTATCTGAATAAGTATCTGCTTGATTTTGCTGTTTGCTGTTTCCTGTTTGCTGTTTGAACTTGAACTGAAGGCGTGTTTGCTTCGCTTCTTCAACTCAACAAACTTTTAAAAAATCTTAAATACTGAATTATTTTAGATTTTTCAACGACGATTTCCACGAATACTTTTTTTCTACGTTTTCCCACTTTTGTGACTACCGCTCCGAAGTTGATCACATCCAGACCCAGAACATCTAACAACAACTAAGGATAAATACGGTAAGCGCACATTATGGCTTCCAAGGCTCTGGAATGCCCTCCCCCTGGACCTGAGAGCTGCACCCTCGGAGAGTTCTTTCAAAAGTCAGCTAAAGACCCATCTGTTCAGGCAGGCATTTGGTCATCCCTAGCCATCCACTGTTTTTATGTATTTAATGTCTGTTTCTTGTGATTTTTTCCTGTCTTTTATGGATGATTTTAAATTATTTTTATTTTTATTTTTTATTGATGTTCTGATTTTATTATTGTTGTAAAGCACTCTGTGCACTCGTGCTGAGAAGGGTGCTATATAAATAAAATTTTACTTACTTACTTACTACTTACTTCCACTGCAAGTGTTTCCTGCGGGGTGTGTTTCATGTTTAGCCTTAGTTCTGTTGCTAATTTTACCAGTAATGGTATATGTGCAAAGTGTCAGCTTAATTCAGAATTGGCACGGAAAATAGCTGAGCTAGAGGCCCGCATCCGGACGTTATATCAGATCCAGGAGAGTGAGAGTTTGATAGATTCCCTCTTACCTGAGCCGGATACCAGTTTAGATGCTAGTATTTCTCCCCCGTCAGAGTCCTGACTGTGGGACGATTTTGTCACGGTGCAAAAGAAACATAGCTGTCGGCTTAGAGCTGCCGAGGACCACCCTACTCGCATTTCAAACTGATATTCCCCACTCAGTAACACACCTACTGAGAAAGCCCTGATCATTGGGGATAGTATTCTGAGAAATGTGAGATTAGCGACACCAGCGACCATAGTGCAGTGTATGCCTGGTGCCAGAGCTACCGATGTTGAGGCTAGTTTGAGAGTGCTGGCTAAAAGTAAACGTAAATACTCTAGAATTGTTATTCACGTCGGCACAAATGACGTCCGATTGAGGCAATCGGAAGTCACCAAAAATAACTTTGTTTCGGTGTGTGCGATGGCTAAAAAGATGTGTCGGGAAGTAATATGCTCTGGTCCGCTCCCAGATCGTAGGAGTGACGAGGTCTACACTAGACTTACGTCACTAAATCGCTGGCTGTCTGAGTGGCACTCATCTAATGGCATAGGGTTCGTCAATAATTGGCCTGATTTCTGGAGAATGCCTGGCCTACTGAAGAGAGACGGACTCCACCCGAGCTGGAGAGGTGCTCTTGTCCTAGCAAATAACTTAGATGCTAGTCTTAGTAAGGCCAGATCCTGACACCTTATCAGGGCGCCGGCCAGGCAGCAGGCCTCTGATCCTACATCGGAGCCTGTGCGTTTCCCAACGCGTTTCCCAATGCCCGTGACTCAGACACATGGCCCAATGCCCCTGTCTGCAAGGTGCGTTTCAGAGCTAGTAATTGGCAATAGTACTCATCCCAGTGCCCAATTATCTAACATATCTGAGCTAGAAACTAGTATTTATTATATTGAGACTGTGTCTGCCCCACGCATCTATGCTAAACGTAAAGCAAACGCACTTGTCCAAACGCACCCGTGATATTAACATGGATAATCTTATTACTCTAAAATTAAACCATGTTGCTGCTAGCAGCTGGTGTGAATCACTCCTAAAAATTGGACTACTGAATGTTAGAGCTCTTGCTCCTAAAGCAATTCTTGTAAACGAATTGATCACAGATCATAATCTCAAAGTACTGTGTCTGACTGAAACTTGGCTAAGACCTGGTGAATATGTCGCACTTAATGAAGCGTCTCCTGTAGTTTTTTTAAGTACTCAGGTATCGCGCCAGTCAGGAAGAGGGGGTGGTGTTGCAGCGATCTATCAGTCCCACCTTAAGCTTAACCCCTATGTGTGGAAATACATTCTCATCTTTTGAAGTTCTTTCTATGAATTGTGTACAGCATGACCTAGCTAAAATAAGGGGTAGCATGCAGTCCTTTTTCCTAGTGTCTGTTTACAGACCACCTGGCCCTACTCTGATTTTCTAATAGAATTCGCTGAGTTTTTGTCTTGCCTTGCTATTTTGGCAGACAAGGTTGTGATTGTTGGTGATTTTAACATACATGTGGATAAACCGGGTGATCCCCTAGGAACAGCCTTTGCCTCTATTATTGACTCTGTTGGTTTCAAACTAAATGTCTGTGGACCCACTCATTACCATAGCCATACCCTAGACTTAGTGTTATCCTATGGTATCAATGTTATGAATATTACTATTGCACCCCATAACCCTGTATTATCTGATCATTTCCTTATTACTTTTGAAATCAAGGCAACCATCACTTCTATATCAGAGCCAAGACATTATTACAGCCGGTCGTTAAATTCTGACGTCATTCCAAGGTTTATAGATATGCTTCCGGAATCATTCCTTTCAAACAAAGAAAATACCACTGAAGTATCGCAGGATGAATTGACTAACCAGTTAAGTTTAACCCTTGATATGGTTGCCCCTCTAAAAAGAAAGCCTCCTCCAGTACAAGCAAGCTCTTGCATCAGCTAGATCTGCCCTTTTCTCTAAATTAATTGAACAAAACAAATGCAACCCAAAATGTTTGTTTAGCACTGTGGACAATTTGACTAAAAAACCATCATCAGAATTTTCATCTTACCCCAGCGTTTACAGCAGTAATGATTTCATGAATTTTTTCAATCAGAAGATTGAAGCTATTAGAGACCAGATCTCCAAATTGCCTCTTCCTCTAGGCATCACTCCTCCTATAATCAACGAACAGCCCAGATCTTGGTCAGCACAGAAAGATGTATCAACAGTGGCACTAAACTGTTTTACGCCAATTGACATGGAGGAGCTTTCTAAACTGGTTATGTCCTCAAAACTGACTACCTGTCTACTCGACCCAGTCCCTACAAAATTAGTAAAATACTTTTCCCCGTACTAGGCCAGCATATGTTAAAAATCATTAACACATCCTTAGTAGCAGGATATGTACCAGAGCCACTAAAAATGGCGGCTATTAAGCCATTACTGAAGAAACCAAACCTTGAATCTGACAAACTGGAAAACTATAGACCCATTTCAAATCTTCCATTTCTATCAAAAATATTAGAGAAAGCTGTTGCTAAGCAACTTGGTGCATACCTTAGCTCAAACCATATCCATGAAATATTCCAGTCAGGATGTAGACCCTACCATAGCACTGAAACGGCACTTGTTAAAGTTATTAACGATTTACTATTATCAGCCGACCAAAACTCTGTGTCTGTTCTTGTACTCCTTGACCTAAAGTGCAGCTTTTGATACAATAGATCATGAGTTTCTACTGAACAGGGCTGTGTTGGACTAAATGCAGTGGCGGCTCCTGAGCTGAAAATTGGGGTAGCGGAAAACTTCCCTTTAAACTGATTATTGGTCTTAATAATTTTTCAATCCGTTTCCTTGATTAACAATAGGCTACATCAGCGTTTAATTCACCAATTACTCAATGCCATCAAATGTAGCCGGTTCTCCTCAATTAGGCTATTAAGCAAGTAATAAAATTATTTTAACTTGCGTCGCAAAATTGTGCACATTTTAATCAACATTATAATTGTGGATACATGTGCTCTTCGTTCTCCGCACTCTTAATTCCGAAAATATTAATGGAAATTAAACGATCTTAAAGCTCAGCTTTTGTTAGATTATTTTTTTTATTTAGCACAACCTGCAATAAAAAAATAATCTAACAAAAGCTGAGCTTTAAGATCGTTTAATTTCCATTAATATTTTCGGAATTAAGAGTGCGGAGAACGAAGAGCACATGTATCCACAATTATAATGTTGATTAAAATGTGCACAATTTTGCGACGCAAGTTTAAATAATTTTATTACTTGCCTAATAGCCTAATTGAGGAGAACCGGCTACATTTGATGGCATTGAGTAATTTGTGAATTAAACGCTGATGTAGCCTATTGTTAGTTTTCCGCTACCCCAATTTTCAGCTCAGGAGCTGCCACTGACTAAATGGTCAAGCTCTTGCATGGCTCAGATCATACTTATACAATAGGAAGCAGTTTGTTAAATTAAATGAAGAAGTATCTAGTTACTCAGTAATGAAATATGGTATTCCACAAGGATCAGTGCTAGGCCCAGTACTCTTCATTATATATGCTACCCCTTGGTGATATTATTCGGGCGCTCGCATTTTAACTAGAACTAAGAAAATATGAGCATATTACCCCAGTACTAGCATCACTTCATTGGCTACCAATTAAGTTTAGGATAGATTTTAAGGTTTTGCTTCTGACCTTTAAAGCTTTAAATGGACTTGCGCCAGTGTATATATGTAATCTGCTTTTACCATATAAGCCGAAAAGATCACTTTGTTCCCAAGACGCAGGCTACCTAGTAGTCCCAAGAATATCTAAACTTGACGGGTGGTAGAGCTTTCTCCTACAGAGCGCCACTACTGTGGAACACCCTGCCAAAATTTATAAGGGAATCAGACTGTAATGGGGCGTGACGTGTGAGGAAGGAGGAGCCAAATGCAGCAAGGGGATTCCTAAAGCCCTAGGGCCACTAAGGCGGGAAACCCCGCAGATAAGGGAGGAGACAATACAACGAACACACACACACCACAGCTACAGACCGGCTCACTGTTACATACCACAGAGTAGAAGAACTAACGCCTGGTTTCACAACAAGAAAACCCAACAAGGCGAAAGGGAACAAAGAACTGCTACCCCATACTTCTACAAGCCAAGCAACTAACGAGTAAGCCGGAATAACAAACGCCCTGTCTCGAAAACGAGACACATAATAACAGGCGAGTAGCACAATGGCACAAACAAAACACACAGTGAATAAATACAGAAAACTAATACCTATTGATATAGGAGGAGGAGAAGGAACAGAGATAACGTTCCGTGGCTACTTCCATAAGCTAGCACTAACAGTCATATGCAGAACCTAAAGGGGGTAAACGCCCGATCTCCCAGGGGGAAGAAACACTTTACAGGCGAGCCGACGGAGAACCGCAGTCCCATAGCCTTACCAGCAAAATGGCCAAGCTTAAAACAGAGCCACGCCCTAACCTCTCAGACAGGAGAAATGTAATGAGGCGAAGGAACAGATAATTAATGTTCCAAGGCTTAAAGGCTCGCAGTCACACGCAAACATGTCCAACATCATCGCCCGGTCTCGCTAAGAGACGAATTGCACCGAAGGGCGAACAGAACTAAAGTTCCGAACCGAATCGCCCACATCTCCATACACGGAGAAAAAAAGCACAAAAGATGAAAGGACAGCTGCACCGAAACCATCGGCTAACTGACTAACACAAGCACAAGCCCTGCCTCTCAGTAAGGGGAAATGTAACGAGGCGAACAGGAACAGAGATGAAACGTTCCATGGCTAGTTAAACAAGTGCGCAGTCTAATGCAGCAAACAAACCTGGGTAAACACCCGATCTCCCAGGAGGGAGAAACATTTTACAGGTGAGCCGACGGAGCACCGTCGTCCCATAACTTACCATCCAAAAGACTCACGCAAACTTAATTAAACACCCGCCCTAGCCTCTCAGTAAAATAATATATAACGAAGCGAAGGAACAGAAAGCTAACGTTCCCATGCTACGCGCAGTCACACACTAACATGTCCACAACCTCGCCCAAACTCCACACAAGGAGAAACATACCCGGAAAACGAACAGAACAATAGTTCCAACAAAATCGTCCCGTAGGTAAAAAGGACGGAGGACAGCTGCAACGAAGACCAACGCAAAAATGGCACGACAGCCTCTTAATATAAATAAAAACCCTGACTCACAACAAAGGGGAACGTAGTCCACGAGAAGGAGAACAAAACAGGGAATAAACGTACCGAAGCTACTAACTGGCTTACCGTAACCCGGAAATGAGTAGAAGCTAAAACGCCAGGTCTCTCAGTAAGAAAACCAATCAAAAGGCGAACAAATGGACCAGAGAAACTGCTACTCTATACTTCTACGAGCTAATAAACTAAGTAGAAGCGAAAACGCCCGAATCCCCTATGGGAAGACATGTGCCGAAGGGCGAACAGAACTACTGTCCCGAACAGAATCGCCCAAATCCCCATACACGGAGAAAAAGCACAACAAGGCGAAATAGAGCAGAGATTTACGGTCCCAAACTTCTACGAGGTAATCAACTACCTAGCCAGCAAGAAATAAGCCCTGCCTCAACAAAGAGACGTTAACAATAGGCGAGTAGTCAAAATGGTACGAGAACTCACAGCCAACAATACACCACAGTACAAACCAATAAACAATTAAAGAACAATAAATGTCGAAGCCCCGAACGAAGGAAACGGTAGGCTTATGTTGGGTAAGTGAGGACTAGGTAAAATGTGTATTTTCTGAATCCAGCGGTTCCAACAGTCAATGCCCTTGTTAAAACGTTCAGCACTCTGAATACTGAACACAAGCGATATTGCGTGCTAGAACCCCTCACTTAACCTACATTCAAAATAAGCTTTACGTGATTTAATTTAATAATTATTATTAAGAATTACAATCATCAATTAAATCGCCAAATTCGTTAATAGGTAAGCCGAACAGTAACCTGGTGGATCAACCAACAAGCCAAAACAAAGTCTAAATCAGGTCTTGAGATTAAATAATTTTATTAAATGAAAAACATTCAATTGGAATAATGAGTTGAAATCATACATTCACTAAGGAATGTAGGAAATGTAACGAGGCGAACAGGAACAGAGATGAAACGTTCCATGGCTAGTTAAACAAGTGCGCAGTCTAATGCAGCAAACAAACCTGGGTAAACACCCGATCTCCCAGGAGGGAGAAACATTTTACAGGTGAGCCGACGGAGCACCGTCGTCCCATAACTTACCATCCAAAAGACTCACGCAAACTTAATTAAACACCCGCCCTAGCCTCTCAGTAAAATAATATATAACGAAGCGAAGGAACAGAAAGCTAACGTTCCCATGCTACGCGCAGTCACACACTAACATGTCCACAACCTCGCCCAAACTCCACACAAGGAGAAACATACCCGGAAAACGAACAGAACAATAGTTCCAACAAAATCGTCCCGTAGGTAAAAAGGACGGAGGACAGCTGCAACGAAGACCAACGCAAAAATGGCACGACAGCCTCTTAATATAAATAAAAACCCTGACTCACAACAAAGGGGAACGTAGTCCACGAGAAGGAGAACAAAACAGGGAATAAACGTACCGAAGCTACTAACTGGCTTACCGTAACCCGGAAATGAGTAGAAGCTAAAACGCCAGGTCTCTCAGTAAGAAAACCAATCAAAAGGCGAACAAATGGACCAGAGAAACTGCTACTCTATACTTCTACGAGCTAATAAACTAAGTAGAAGCGAAAACGCCCGAATCCCCTATGGGAAGACATGTGCCGAAGGGCGAACAGAACTACTGTCCCGAACAGAATCGCCCAAATCCCCATACACGGAGAAAAAGCACAACAAGGCGAAATAGAGCAGAGATTTACGGTCCCAAACTTCTACGAGGTAATCAACTACCTAGCCAGCAAGAAATAAGCCCTGCCTCAACAAAGAGACGTTAACAATAGGCGAGTAGTCAAAATGGTACGAGAACTCACAGCCAACAATACACCACAGTACAAACCAATAAACAATTAAAGAACAATAAATGTCGAAGCCCCGAACGAAGGAAACGGTAGGCTTATGTTGGGTAAGTGAGGACTAGGTAAAATGTGTATTTTCTGAATCCAGCGGTTCCAACAGTCAATGCCCTTGTTAAAACGTTCAGCACTCTGAATACTGAACACAAGCGATATTGCGTGCTAGAACCCCTCACTTAACCTACATTCAAAATAAGCTTTACGTGATTTAATTTAATAATTATTATTAAGAATTACAATCATCAATTAAATCGCCAAATTCGTTAATAGGTAAGCCGAACAGTAACCTGGTGGATCAACCAACAAGCCAAAACAAAGTCTAAATCAGGTCTTGAGATTAAATAATTTTATTAAATGAAAAACATTCAATTGGAATAATGAGTTGAAATCATACATTCACTAAGGAATGTAGGCTGACTACTTATAATTTACAAAATGGAAGACATTAAACCAGACATTAATTAGGAAATACCAGTAAAGAGAGAGATAAGCCAAAAATTGCCAAATTATTTACCCTCCAGCTGAACAGGAACGAAAGGAAACGCACGAGGAACCAAAAAGAAAGACTTCTCCAAACAAACTCCACAATTGACTAACTTCTTTTTCTGCGGTACACTCATAAAATACCTCCACAGGAACACCATCCCTGTCCTGATTGGGTTAAGGTGTGGGGGAGGGGGGGGGAGAGGGGTCATTTATGACAGACTGGCTTATCTTTGATGGGGGGTTGAGAATGAGAGAGAGAGACAGAGATAGAGAGAAGGGGGGAAATATTAGATATCCTACATCCCTCTCTTGTAAGAATAGGTGCATGCACCTGCTAAAAACCTATTCTTACATCACCAAATAGGAATCACATTACACATTTGGACATTGAAGATGCAGTTACCTGCTAACAACAAAAACAACTGTCCAAATGGTTCACCAACCATTTTAAAAACATTTAGTCCATGCCCAGTTTAATAGTCCCTTTGTGATCTAGAGTCATATCTCTATTAGACACTCTTTTGTGTCGCTGCTGTTATGACACCCTGGTTCAGTCTCTTCCTTCTCCAGTGTCCGGGTATCTAGACTGGCAAGGGACCAGAAGTTCCCTGGACTTGGGTAACATGCAGTGCTTTTTCCATTAGTGTTGCAATTGCGTGAGTGAAATGCAACCTACTCCACAGTGTCTCTACCAGTTGTGCACGGCGTGCGGGGGCTCTGTCTCCTGTGACAGGAAGCTGGACGATCCACAGGTGGCAAAGTGCAGTCAGGGCCTCTCTTCTGACGGGCGGGGAAGCTCCTCTTTCCCTGTCGGAATCCATTTTGGCTCCTTTAGCCTGGATCCAATTGGGTGGACTGCTGACGGCAGTTGCTTAGGCTAGCTTCCCGCGGCAGGGGTGTGGGACCGGTTGCACTTGTTTGCACTTGTGTCTGTGGGTGTCCTTTAGGGAATGGCAGGAGAAGACTGTGGGAGTTGAGGGCTTAGGCATTAACACTCATAGCGAAGACCGGAACAATTAATGATAGCACTGCATGTTATGACCACTGTCAGTCCATGCCGGGGAACCTACGGACAGGGTTTACCTTCCACGGGATTGCCAGTCTAAATAATCACATGAATAGGGCTGACTTGTCCAGAAGTGTCTATGAACAGTATTTGGCGGGGCACCTACACTCTATAAAAGGGACTTAAACACAACATGGGCATGGTATTAGGTTAAAAGGTGGTGGTAGGGATGGATTGGGGGGGGGGGGGGGGGCAGAGAGAGGCCGAGAGAGAGAGGCCGAGAGAGAGAGGCCGAGAGAGAGAGACAGAGAGAGGGAGAGAGAGAGAGAAAGAGCAAAAGACATTAGGCAACATCCCGTCATTCCCTCTCTTGGAACGATAGGTGCATGCAGCTGCTAAGAGCCTATCGTTCCATCATCATAACAACCACACATTTGGACATTATATCATTGTACAATGATAGCTGCATGAAAACAAGTGTCCTAATGGTTCACTAACCATCTTTAAAACAATTAGTCCATGTCCAGTTTACTAGTCCCATTGTGATGATCCGGTGTGGTGCAGACATTTATTATTTTTTTTCACTCCTGTCATGGCACCTTGGTTCAGTCAATTCCTTCTCCAGTGTCAGGGTATCTGGACTGGCAAGGGAAGAGGCTCCCTGGACTTCCTTGGATAACATGCAGTGCTTATTCCCCTTAATGTTGTAACTGTGTGAGTGAAAGGCGGCCTAATTTGACAGTGTCTCTACCAATTCTGCACAGCGTGCGGGGGGCTCTGTCTCCTGTGACAGGCAGCTGGACGATCCACAGGCGGAAAAGTGCGGTCAAGACCTCTCTACTGACGGGCGGGGAAGCACCTCTTTCCCTGTCGGGTCCGTTTTGGCTCCTTGAGCTCGGGTCCAGTTGGGTGGACTGCTGACGGCAGTCGCTTAGGCTAGCTTCCCGTGGCAGGGTATGGGTCCGGTTGCACTTGTGCCTCTGGGGGTCCTTCGGGGAGTGGCAGGAGAAGACTGTGGGACTTGAGGGTTTAGGCCTTATCACTCACAGCAACATGTGAAGAGGGGAACACTGCATGTTATAAGCACTTAGTCCATTCAGGGGAACCTTACGGACAGGATTTACTATCCACAAGATTGCCAGTCCAAATAATCACCTGAATAGGGCAGACTTGTCCACAAGTGCCCAGGAACAGCATTGGAGGGGGCACCTACACTTTAAAAAAGGGACTTAAAAACATGGGCATTGTCTTATGTTAAAAGGTGGTGGTAGGGATGTGGGGGGGTGGTGAGGGGGGGGGGGGCAGGGGCAGGCAGAGTGGCAGTTTTACCTCCTAGAACCCCAGTGTGGTTACTGGCAGTCCTTTGGCTGCGGAGGGCCACAGCGTTCAGCAAACCGGGATGACAGGAGGCATCCTGTCATCTTGCTTCTTCCGCACGTGGATGCCCCTTAACCACGCCCGTCTCATCTCTGTCCAGGGGTCTATGCCAGTTTTGGCTTTGGTTCCCTCTCTGGGCAGCTGGGTTGATCGTTGCTCGTAGGCATGCAGTCCATCACTGCTCTCCGAACACTTCTGATGTCGGAAAAGGGCTCTTGCACTCTCCCTGGATGACGTGTGTGTGCGAAGTTTGCAGGTGTGGCTCGGGGGTGGAGAGACGAGGGTGGGGGAAACTGTTGTGCTAAATTGGCTGCTTTCATCTTGCTTTGGATTGCAAGACAACACTCTGGCGGAGACTTTGAGGGCCAGAGGAGTCGTAAAACGGCCGGAGGTTGGCTTCCTGCTCCGTTTCTCCCGGGGTCTCTTTACAGCTCTGATAGGGGGACTTCTGCGAAAGTCTCGCTCCCCTATCTCCTCCATCACAGGAACTGTGGAAGTGGGAGAGTCCACAGAGCACACCCCTTCTGTCTGTGCAGCAGACAGAGGTTCCCCGGATTCAGCAGGAGGGGAAGAAAAGTCCACAAGGGGTGGGGTGGGGTCCTCGGCCTGGGTGGACTTTTCTGTGGGGGCTGACTCCACCTGTTGGGGTGCGTAGACCTCTCCACCTGGCAGGGCTGATGGGCCTGTAGAAGCCGGTTCCGCGTCCTGCGGTTCAACGGTCTCCTCACCAGGCTGGGCTGCTGCGTCTGCAGTAGCAGGTTCTGCCCCCAGGGGTTCGACGGTCTCCTCACCAGGCTGGGCTGCTGTGTCTGCAGTAGCAGGTTCTGCCTCCAGGGGTTTGACGGTCTCCTCACCAGGCTGGGCTGCTGTGTCTGCAGTAGCAGGTTCTGCCTCCAGGGGTTTGACGGTCTCCTCACCAGGCTGGGCTGCTGTGTCTGCAGTAGCAGGTTCTGCCTCCAGGGGTTTGACGGTCTCCTCACCAGGCTGGGCTGCTGTGTCTGCAGTAGCAGGTTCTGCCTCCAGGGGTTCGACGGTCTCCTCACCTGGCTCAGCTGAGAGGACTGCAGCAGCGGATTCCACGTCCTGTGGGGTCACATCCTCTGTGGTGGCTGGTGTGATACAAGACACAGAGCTGTTTCCCCCAAATTCCTCCAGGGAAGGGGGGCTCACCAGGGGGGCGGCTACATTGTCTGTGGAGGTGACAAAATCCACAGAATTGTCCAAGCCTGAAGGGGGTGGGGATGAGTCAATGGAGAGTGCTGTATTGTCCTCGGTGGGGGGTGGTGCCTGGGTTATGGCTGGAATGGCGCCATGCACTGCTCCTTCCAGCGCATGCTGGACTGCCACAGAAGAAACTGGTTTGGCAGTAACTCCTGACTTAGAGTGGTGCTTTTCCCAAGCCAGTTTCCACATCTGGTTTACCTCCTCCCATGCCTGCTTTGACCGCCAGAGGTAGAGAAAATGTTGTCTTTTCTCTAGGTACGACCTTATCCCTTGGACAATCTTGCGCTTGGTTTCATCACTCTCTGGAGAAATCAGATAGTCCAAATACTCAGTCCGCAGGTTGTAAAGGGCCTCCTCCTTCAGCTGGTCCATTGCCTTGAGCTGTTCTGCAAATTTTGGGCACTGGGCTATCAAATATTGCCGTTCTGATAACATGAGATACCACTGCTGATCCAGCCTTGACTGGCCAGGGAATGCTGGTAGGTTAGCAGTGGAGGGTAGATGAGGCATCTCTCTCTTTGTCTGGTATGCCATAATAATATAAAAAATTTAAAAAAAATAAAATAAAATCAATAAATCTAAGACCAGTCGATTAGAAAAAGATTTGAACTTGTCTCAGAGTTTACCGCAGTTTACTCAATAGCAAAATTTAGTATGCTATAGGACAACCTATCTCGGTGGGACCTCCAATTATGTCGGGTAAGTGAGGACTAGGTAAAATGTGTATTTTCTGAATCCAGCGGTTCCAACAGTCAATGCCCTTGTTAAAACGTTCAGCACTCTGAATACTGAACACAAGCGATATTGCGTGCTAGAACCCCTCACTTAACCTACATTCAAAATAAGCTTTACGTGATTTAATTTAATAATTATTATTAAGAATTACAATCATCAATTAAATCGCCAAATTCGTTAATAGGTAAGCCGAACAGTAACCTGGTGGATCAACCAACAAGCCAAAACAAAGTCTAAATCAGGTCTTGAGATTAAATAATTTTATTAAATGAAAAACATTCAATTGGAATAATGAGTTGAAATCATACATTCACTAAGGAATGTAGGCTGACTACTTATAATTTACAAAATGGAAGACATTAAACCAGACATTAATTAGGAAATACCAGTAAAGAGAGAGATAAGCCAAAAATTGCCAAATTATTTACCCTCCAGCTGAACAGGAACGAAAGGAAACGCACGAGGAACCAAAAAGAAAGACTTCTCCAAACAAACTCCACAATTGACTAACTTCTTTTTCTGCGGTACACTCATAAAATACCTCCACAGGAACACCATCCCTGTCCTGATTGGGTTAAGGTGTGGGGGGAGGGGGGGGAGAGGGGTCATTTATGACAGACTGGCTTATCTTTGATGGGGGGTTGAGAATGAGAGAGAGAGACAGAGATAGAGAGAAGGGGGGAAATATTAGATATCCTACACTTATATAACTCTCAGGTGACAACGCACAGGTGAAAACGCTTAACAGAAGCTCCCCCAACTCAGCAGGGCGGAGCATGCATCTACCAAAAGGGCAGCGCCCTCGCGTGGCCACCGAGGAAAACGACCGCATAGGAAAACAGGGTCAAAATCATGACAGTAACAAAAGACCAACGCAAACTTAATCGAAAATAACCGACCTGCCTCTAAGAATAAATAAAACCCTAAAGTCAGTATGATACAAACGCCCTGCCCTGTCTCTTAGTAAAGTACCGCAAAACTCCAATAAAAGCACAACGGACCAAATGGTCTCCTTAAAAACCTAGATCTAATCATACGTTTAAAACTTTAAATAAACCGTACACAAAACAGCACAACTAATACCAGAAAATACACCACAGAACAAACAATCACAATGAACAATTAATATCGAAGCCCAGAAAAAAAGGAACATGGGCTTAAATAGCTCACCGGCATTACATCCAGCTGTGAACGCTGATTACTTACTCTGTGGAAAGAAGGGACGGAGCCAAAACTCCACCAACGGAGCAGCGCCCACGTGTGGCGACCGAGGAACATGACCGCAAGGGGAAAAGGGTCATAAACCATGACACAGACACAGTCTCAATATTTAAGTCTAGATTAAAAACGCACCTTTATGATCAGGCTTATAAGGAGCTATAGTCTGGAGACAGGACCAGAGAAGCATTTAGCCATAGAGTAATGTGGGGTGGCATCCTATCCTTACTGTCACCTGTCAACAGCTGTGACCCCATCTTCCTGGGCTGGCTCTTGATAGGTGGGTAGGATTGTTTTTCCTCTCATGACTGCATGGTTTCTGAAACTCTGTCTTCATAGCTATGCAGCCATAGATTACTCCTGGCGGGGGCACTTGTCCAACCCTCCAACCCTACCACCCCCCCAGTTGGTGCTCCTGCTGCTCTATTGCACTTTCCCTAACTGTTTTCTCTCTCTCTTTTTTCTACATTCTGCCGGCGGGGCTTATGCCCCGCATCTCGAGAGTTGCTGTCCGGCTTCCTGTCCGTTGCCACTTGTCCCTCCCTCCTTACCACCGCTGCCAGCTGCTCCCGCCGCCATCGGCGCCCGGTTCCCCACCATCATTGCCGCCACATCTGGACTGTCATCTAGCTGCTGCAAATTATATTATCATGGACATTGGCTGTTTTGACCATGCTGGTCTTTAAGCCCTAGACCCTGAGCTGACCAGAGGAGGATGGGTTCCCCCCTTGAGTCTGGTTCCTCCCAAGGTTTCTTCCTAGTTACACCAGGGAGTTTTTCCTTGCCACTGTTGCCTTTGGCTTGCTCTTGTGGGGGGTTTAGGCTGGGGTTTGCTATGAAGTGCATTGTGACAACTAGTTGTGAAATGCGCTATATAAATAAATATTGATTTGATTTGAAGTAACAGATTCTTCTTTAGAGATTTATTCTGCCCTTCTGAGTTCTTCATATTTTCCCTGTGCAGTCTCACGTGGTGGACAAGATGGGCTCTTTGTTTATCCCAATTCTGCTGGGAAAGCCCCACAACCTTGTTTAGGGCCTTGATCACTGGATCGGGAAATGCTTTACACAACATGTGAAAGAACATTGTCAATGTTCCTTGCGATGCATCAAATGGCTGTCCCATATTTGTGTTCCATGTCTCCTGCATTCTGTTGATAAAATCATGGATGTCCTCTCCTTCTTTTAGTTCTGCACTCGTTATCTCTGCAAGGTTTGCTTTATGTGGAAACAATCCCATCAACGCGGCCCACACACCTGGTCTGTGCCTGTTGAATGATTCCCCGTCCATCTTGTGGGTGTCTGTAATTCCTTTCAGGCCTGCCAGGTCCATTATTTCAGTGACCTGGTGCCCGACACATCTTACTAGTAGCTGCTTAACATCTCCCATGCACAGTGGCAGATGAGTCGTCTTCATCTCTACCTTCGCTATCCATAGCCCTGCTCCCTCTGTTATTCTTGGTAAATCCTTGACCATGTTCTCCAGGTCCATTAATGACCATGGGGTGTACTTGGTGAGTGGCTGTTGTCTCCCTGGTTGGGGTAGGACTTGCAATGGGGCCAGGAAGGTTTCTTCATCCTCTTCGTCTCCTTAGTTTCACTTTCCCTTTGATGTCATATTCTCCTCTCCTTGGGTCTCTTCCAGCTCTTCTTGATTCTCCTTTCAGTTTTGTTTTTTCTTCCCACATCTCAACTCCCTCTACTTCTTCCATTGCCTGTTGATATCCGGTGGCACATCCGAGCTTGCTGCTCCCTTCAGATTCACGACGTGCCCTCGGTGACTTGACTGTTTCCTTCTTGCAACTTGTCATTCCCTGATTCTCTGGCCTGCTATGAGGTGTGTGGAGGCGTGGGCATGGTGTGCTATTTGCGGGATTTCCCTCGTTTCCTCGGCTGTCACTCTGGGCTGTTTCTGATTCTCCTTCCTCTGGGCATGCTGCTGTAACTTTTGATCTTATTAAAACTGTTTCCAAATTCCCTTGTACATCCAGGGTCCCTTTCACTTTCACCAACTCTGGCCTCATCCTCACAGTAGTCTCAGGCCCCTGGCTCAAATCCTCTTGTTCCCCAATGTTGTTCAATAGGGGATACAGGCCTGTAGCCTTAATAGCTCCATTTGCCGGATGCCATTCTTCTGGTGGTCGCTCTGATGCCGCTGGCTGGGGGTCCGCCTTCGGCTGGTGCTCCTTCTTCCTCTCCACAGTCGCTCTCTGTCTGAAAGACTCATTTTTCCATTGATTTAGAAGTGTTCTGTGAGTTCGCAACTTTCCTTTCCGGCCCTTACTCTCCTTACTACACAAAATTGTTTCCACTGATTGCAGGTATTGAAGCCCAAAAGTGCCTTCCTTAGGCCATACCAAGGGACCACCTCTTGTCCACTCTTCCCATTTTTTCATGGTATGCCCATAGTCTGTTTGAAATAACTCACTCATGCAGGAGAGAGGTGTTTTTATAGGCTCGCCCTTCCGGGCCTTCATGTCCTTACTTGTCCTCCCACCCATGTTTCTTTTTATTTTTTTTATTTTATTATTTTATTTTTTTATTAATTATTTTTATGATTTATTTATTTATTTTTTATAATTCAGGGGACCACTCTGTCCTTGGTAGCCACGCCTTTACCTTTAACCCGGTTAGTTCCCACTTAGTGACTGTGACTCGCATAGGGCTCCTGCCCCTGCTCAACTTCCCCTTCTACCTCTTCAGTTCTCAATTCCCTCAATGGGGTACACTCCAGCCAAACGACTCCATCTGCCCACCCTTCTAAGCCTATTTCAAATGTTTTTCCTGTTTCTATAGCCCAGGGTAATAGTCTCTCAACCTCCACTGAATGGCACCACGGAACTTGCATTCCATACAAATCGGTTTGTGTTAACTCACTTCTATTTTCCCACTGAATTTTTTCCCACAATTCCCTAAGAAACTTCCAGCCCATTATATTTCCACTTTTTCTAGTGGAGTACTCTCTATCTAAGTAAAACCCTTGATTTGTTCTAATTTAATTAAATGAAATATACAAACAAATTATAACAAGAATTATAGTATTATTAACAATAGTAAATTATTTGCCCAGACAACGTAACTTTTTTTTTTCTTCACAACACTGCTTCCCTAACTGTCCCTACCCGAATATAGCAGTGGCAGTATCTTTCGACTGCTTCACCCTATCACCGTTTGTGGCGGACTTGAAGGGAAAGGCGTCCCTTTACACACAACCTCTACGCGGCCCACAACCCGGTTATTCTCATCGTTTCAGAGATTTTGGCTAGCTAACTTGGAGCCCTATTGCTCCCCCACAGTGTTGTAATTTGACTGTAATTTTTTTATAGAAAATTATATATATTTCAACATTTCAATAATCAGAGCAAACTTTTTCAACAAGAAGCTGTTACTTTTTCAACACTGCTTATTTCACTTCATCACAATTTTTTTCTACCTATTTATTTATTTATTTTTCTCCACTCACCCACTGGAGCCCCGTCACCCTGGTGTAGGACTACACTTGGGGCCAACGGAGTACGGGTAATTCCTCTCTACAGACTTTTTATGAAAAAGGTGTCTGCTTACCGCTCACTATGGTTGACTTCATAACTTGAAGTTAAAACACCGCACGCCGTTGGTTCCCTCCTGCGTCCTTCCCGGGATCTTGGAGTCCTGGCTGGCGCATCAAATATGCGAGGGTAGTCCTTTACTCTCTCCTCATTAGGTTCAATTTGAGATGGGTTTTTGAGTTGAATAATTCTCAAGATGAAGATGAAGGAAATAGAGTCTTCTATTAAATTTAATCTTTTATTAAAATGTCGATTCAACGGGAAGTCCTTTAGCCTACGCAGAGGATTAGGAATTCCCCAAACAAAAACAATCATTAGTTTATATAATATCATAACTCCTCCTCTACCTAATACACCAATAATGTGCAGTGACACCCTTTCGTCATATCTTATTTTATCCAATAACAAATTAGGCAAAAAATAAACATGTTATATGACCAGTTCCTACCCTATGTGCTTGGGGGCACTCTTGATCTACCAAATAAAATAGCTTGTGACTTCTCCTCATGTGCCTTTTAATCAGACCATGTAATTTTCCTTAATTTCCCTTATTTTTTATTATTCTCCCGCCTGTTCGGTCAGCATGATCTATCTTATCTATTGTTATGGGTACAATTCCTGCTTAGTTATGGAACACAGGAGGGAAACATTCCTGTTTTGACTGGTGTGCTAGATGCCCTCATCCTTGTTGATAGGGAACTATCCTGCATCCTCTCGCCACCCCCATCTTCAGTACTTTTCCACTAGATCTTGACTGTATTATTTAATTATTTATATAGAAGCTTGCATATGGGGCTATCTTGGGCCTACAGAACAGTTTCACAAAACAGCTTACTTCCACACTAGTTCTTCCTCTCCTCCAGATTATGATCCTGAGGGGCATGCTCACCGCTGTCTCATCTGCACTGAACACTAGCTGGCTTCTCTTCCGGCCCCCTTCGCTCGGCCTTCCGACCCGCTCCTGTCTCTGCGCGGGGCGTCGGTCTGCAGGCCCATTGTTCGATTGGACTGCGGCTGCTGCCTCTTACCCTCTCTTCCTGGCTATCCATCCCCTCTGGCAGTGTCTGGAACTTTCGTTCTGCTGGTGTGGAGGTGAGGTGCTGCCATCCACTTGATTTGACTGCATGCGACTTTCGCCCTTTCCTATCCTTTTCTTCTGCTTGGGCATATTGGCGCTGCCTTTCTCTTTCTTCTTGTGTCAGTGGTTCATCCCACTTCTGACCCCACTCTCTGGAATGCTGCTCACATTCTTCCTCCTCCTCTTGCAGTGCCAGGGTACAGAGTCTGTCGTTCTCTGCTCTCCGTGCCTCTTCGTCTCGCCTTCGCCTGTCCTGCTGTACGAGGAGACCTATCTCCCTCTTATGGTCCTCCACCCGTTCCTGCAATTGTTTATTGTCCTCCACCTGTTCTTGTAATTGTTTAGTCAGTTCTGCATATGATGTAACTGCTTCTGCACTTACCGTGGAACATGCTGCTCCTCCCGCCTGCATTCCCAAATCCTATTGTGTCACTCTCATTTTTACTGTTCCCTGTAGGGGTTGGAATTCCACTTGCCCTTCTATTGTCATTGCTGCGTCACCTCTCGTGCTTGTTTGAACATACTGTCCTGCTCTGAGCGGGCCCGCATGCCCTGGGTAAGGTGGTGGATTTGGACTGGGAAATGGTGTCTTTTGGTTTGCCTCCTTCTCGTTTCTCTATTCCTGTTCTTTTCCTGTCTCCTTCATAATGTCTCACTACCTTCATGGTTTCCCTGTACTGCTTTCCTTCTAATTGAAACCATTTTATTACTTCGTTTTCTCTTATTCTCTTACCTTCTCGCTTGTCACTCTTATCGTTAGGCTTGTGGTGTTTTATGACGGCCTCCATTTCGTCACAGCATGTGGGGTCAAAGGTGCCCTCTTTTGGTCACTGCTGACCACCTGTGGTTCTCTTGTTCCATTTCTCCATATACTTTCGGATTTGTTTTTTCTTATCTGGGTGGCGCTTAATTATTAGGTCCATGGGTGTTCTCATGTCTGCGACACTTTTGCTCCTCCTGATCTTTCCTACTTGGCCCCCCATGTCTGGCACTACTAGCTAGGGACCTAGGAATCTCTGCCTCTTCGTCTGATTCTTTAGTTCTTATTAGTACTAGTATGGTTTTTACGGTGACTGCTGCTTTGTATTTTGCATGTGTGTTTGGCACAAATGTTAATCTTTCTGAACCGTCAGCTTCCTTTGTCTTTTTAATGTCAGCCCACTTTCCCGTTTCCCACCTAACTGTCCTTGGGGCTATTGTTATACACAGTTGGGGATTTATTAGCGGTCTGTTGTGTCCGTATACTACGACCCCTTCCGGGATCCTTAAGAATCTGTCAAGTGGTTGGGTAAATTCGTTCTCTGGGTCGGCACACAGTTCACTCAACAACTCCTTAATAGCCTCTGATTGCCATATACGTTTTAATATCGGTTCCCACAGTATGTCTGGGAATTCTGCTTCGACCCGCCTTAGATTAATCCACCTGGTGAGCTGCCAAAGTTTTAAATTAATCAGAAATGCGTTTTGAGACTCCTCCTCTCCTTGTGCGTTTCTGTATGTGCGTTCCCTCCAGAAATGTGTTCTTATTCCTGCGGTTTCTATGTCTGGCTCCCCCATCAATGTGTGATGCGGCCCATGTACCTTGAGGCGTCTGTTATCCCGACACGTCACAGGTACCTATAATAGAGGAATGCTGTAAATTTAATTCAGACCGAAATAGCGTTTTACATATATTGTGAACACAAAGTAATATGAACTAACACGGAAACTTAAGTCAGTTACAAGACCAGTTTACAAAATCAGTAGAACCTCTCTGATTTCCGCTCTTTTCGGTTATAAGTCTCACTTAAAATCTCTTATGTGCATATATAATACATATATGTATATACGTAGATATAACAAACAGAAAGTGAAACCAAAATCAGACAATGAGCGCAACTTATTCCCTACAGCAGTTCAAATCACGCAACTCTCTCGTTTAATATCTTTTCTATACCGCTTAACTCATTAGCACAGTCCTGTGTAGGTTTGCACCACGTATGGCTTCCCATTGTTCTTTGCTTGTATTAAACGTACAGTGTGGAAATAATCTTTCCGTTTCGAACACCCACTTCTCTACGCAGAAATCCCCTGGATTTCTGTCATCCTCCTCAAAACATAAACACGTGAAATGCTTCTCAATAATTGTACCATCCGCTTTCTCCGTCAGCACATGGAACCACTGTTTATGCATAACTTTCCCACTTCCTTTCTCCGTATTTTACAGTAACAGGTTGCGTTTCATCTACACAAAATTACGAAAATATAAGAATGCACGCGTTTTGTACAGTGTCACTACAATTTATACAATTTCAAAGCGATTCTGCCTAGGATGGGCTTGATCGTATGCTTCGCGAGCTTTACAACACAAATAAATGATTACACATATGATCATAAAGGCTTCATACAGTTTTTTTAACACTGTTCCGGAACCCGGAATTAAATGCATATAACACACTAAATCACTGTTGCTTCAGATCCCACTGTGATCTATTATCCACCTGATAGCTGCTATCCACGTTACACTCCAGAGAACTAAAAATAACCGAACGCCTCTGCGCATGTGTCGTCTAATTATTTCTGCCTCTGATCCCTCTTCTATTGGCATTGACTGTTCTTGTGTAGTGGACCGGCCAATAACATGCTTAATAAGATCCATTTACAACCGTGCTCTTCGTTTTCTTACGGTCACCCTGAGCACACAGTGCATCAACAAGTTTTACTCATCTGGACCTTCTACGTAACCTGTTTCACTTTGTGGATGCAATACCAGATTTCTCTCATTAACCGCGATGTCTCTGATGCGATGCCACTGCGTTCTGTTAGTTCTTTCTATTGATTTAATACACCCCCACTCAACAATCTCAAACGCATAAAAGTTGTAGTTTGGTCCATACATTGGTGTCTGAGTGGAGGGAAACCAAACCTCCATGCAAAAATGTCATTCTGTTACAAAACTACCAACTGTAGTGTGTTAATACGTGACACCACATTGTTCCAGCATTATATTATTCAAACAGCCTTTCTGAGTCACTCCTCTCCTAGCTTGTCAACTTTCTAGGTTGTCACTCAACCAGTCTATGTCACTTTCCCCACCTACTCTCTATTACAGGCGGAGTAATTTGAGCTTCTTGGCATTACCTCTAGTTTGAAATAAGACCCCAAGGGGCCCACTTGGGAAATAAAGATTTTTTCCTAAACTTGAAATAAGACCCTTTGTCTTGCGGCTAACCAATCCTGGAAAGGAATTCGCAATAAACCTATCACTCCCTGGTCCCCTATATCCGCTATAAAATAACCATGTTGATTTCCATTACCAGGTGCATGAGAATGTCTTTCAGCTACTCTTCCATCATCATAATAAGACAAAACATGAAGTGTTCTCTGCTGATTCAGCCCGTCTCCTGACACACTTTCGTGTTGCAGGCAAACGTCTTTATCGCAGATCTTTCCTCCTTGTTTTCTGCGTCATACACCCCTCCTCTCAGTGCGTCCTTTACGTCACTGGTGGAGTGCTTACCTTTTACTGGCCTCCTCCGGTGCACCTTACGTGACCCGGATGAGGCGTTTAACACAGAATCAACCAGCAAAATGCCCTCTGGCCGCTTTGATATCTCATATTACCCTTTAGTTTATTTCTCCGACTCCACTCTTAAATTCCCAATCTCAATTCACACTCTCCACTTATACACATTATATTTCACTCACACGCTCATTATTTCTGACAATCATGACAAACATGACGTCACATCAGGCTCTTTTCTCACCGTGATTTTATCTTAATTTCAAGATTCTTTTGGGGTGAGAGGTTGCAGCATGCCTTTGCACAGGCGGGAAAATACTGGTCCCTGGTTCAAATAAGTATGTGCAGAGTTTAACTGGTTCTGCTTACCTTCGTTTGTGGCCACCTTTAAAGCAGGGAGAGAGTCTGTGCCGTCCGTGTGTCCGGTTTCCTCACAATTCCCTCCTGGCTGGCTCGCCACTTAAATGTTGGGTAAATAAATCAACTTCACCAGTCCAGGCCAGATATGGATCGCTTCAGGTATTCACCCTTCATTTTAAGTCCAAACTCTCTTAACTTCTTTAAAATAACACGGTCTTCCAGAGTCTGATGCAAACAGGATTAATTCAAAGGAATTACATGCAGTAACCCAGGCTGATCTGCGCAGATAAAAACATGCATTCACAGTTCCTTCTCCCTTCAGTGGGCCCGTCAGAGGCAGTCTGACGCACACCCCCCTTTCCAGTCAGTTTCTGTCTAAGTCTTTTCTTTGTCCATGAGTAGTGGGTGCATGAGTGTATGTTCTGAATGTGAGATGTCTAGTCTGAGTCTTTCCAGTATACCCAGTATGGTCCAGAATGGTCAGGAGGGTCTCCTTGGTGTTTCAGGTGTCACAGGTCTGAGATGTGACCTGTATGGTTGTTCTTTATATCCTTTTCCCCTAGTTCCACCCTTTATGGGGCTTAGAAACCATCTTCTCCCATAACCTGCCCCTAATTTTTTAATTAACCAAAACCCATAGATTTTACACCATTATTTATGATTTCCGAGTGCTCATATTTTTTAAAAGATGGGAGTACATCCCAGAGGCCCTGGGGGTGTGCGAAAAGGAGTAGCCATCAGACAGAGTAGCTGGAGTGGCCGTGTTATCTGGGGTGATCCAGGTCTCAGTGAGAGCCAGGAAGTGGAGGGACTTCATCTTGGCGTAGGCAGTGATGAAGTCGGCTTTCTGGACAGCTGACCAGCAGTTCCATAGTCCACCACTGAAAGTTCCTTATAAGAGGACAGGGGTGGGCAGACCAGGTTAGCCGGGCAGCGCCTGCGGTGGTTGGACCTCCTGGGGCGAGGCATAGAGCACAGAGGAATGGGGGTTAGACACATGGTAGGTGTTGAAAAGAGAGGTTAGATAGGGTCCTAGCGAAGATCAGAACAAACAAACAAGTCAGGTAAATTGATGACGAGGCAGCCTCTGTTTTAGCGTTAAGCAGTTACTTAATTGCACTCAGCTGCTTGCAGGGCTAATAGACACAGGTGAAATTGGTTCCAACTCGTTCTAATTAGCAACACAAAAGACAGGTAGTTGGCCCAAATACAGCGAGCAAGCTACCAACTGACTGCAAACAATTCAAAATAAACTAAGCTACCGAGTGACTCCAATCTGTTCAATTAACTAACAACAGCTGAAAGCAATGAAAAAAGATACGCTTATCTGAATCCGAGCGTAGCCTAGACGATCCTCACACAGCAAAATGCACTCTGAGGTGATGAGCTGCAAACGCGCTTAATATACACACAGGTGAAACTGGTTCCAATCGTTCTAATTAGCATTATTTCCCCAGATAGCAAGAGGATGGCGGTCCACTGACGGCCCACCAGTGGCAAAGTTAGCAGCCCACTGATGGCTGCCATCAGTGTGGTTTGAACCTTGTTTGATACCACAGACCCTTGATGACTTATAGCCATTTAGCCAACCATGTGTTCCATACTGTTGCAGCATAATGTACAGCATTAATCTAGTCCCACCCCCCAATTCCCATAGAGATCCATTCAAATGTAGAGGTTATAGTATCGCTTCTAAGAGTATCTGGAAATAAGATATCAGGAGTCTTTTGATATCCTTTTATACAGTCATGATGGCATCACCTTTTTACCTGTGGAATACCTGTTTACCACAGAAGTTGTTTGAGAGAATGGCAAGAATGTGCAAAGCCGTTATCAAGGCAAAGGGTGGCTACTTTAAAAAATCTAAAATATAAGACTTTTTTTTATTTGTTTAACCCTTTTTGGTTTTTGCATAATTTAACCTCTTAATACCAAACGCCCCCTAGCGGTAACGCGGGCGTTACGGAAGTTATTAAAGTTTATATTTCATTAATTTAATAATAGAGAATAAACTGCTAACCTCAATATGTTGATTAAATGTCCTTAAGATACATCCATTCTTTCTAGGAAAGTGGTTTTTAAGCCCAAAAAAGTTAAAACTTAGTAAATAACGTTGTAAACTCAGACCTATTTACCAAACATTTATTGCAGCTTGCTGCCACTCCATAAACAATGCGTTGGTAAACTATTCTGCTTGATTATATTTCACAAAACTTTGCTTTGAAAAATCGTTATGCATTAAAGCTTTAAGAAAAAAACACTTGAAAACGTTCTACACAGCTGTGCATGCTTTCTTCAAGTTACTAAACGGACTTGTGATTTTCTGCTCTTCGTCGCGAGTAGTTCGGCTGTGTCCCGTTTCAGCATTGTGAAACTCGGCCAATTGAGTGAGTACCAACCCCTTAGCTTAGTTTGTTCTCGACAAACCTGTTTGGAACTTGACTGCGGAGTTTTTGTCAGACCGTTGTCAATTGGGTGCATTGTCCTTGATTGATAGCACAGTAGGCCTATCCGAAGTGGGAATGACTGGTTGGGGGCAGCCTCCAGATTCAGTCTCATTTTTCTCCCATTGGGTCTTAAACCTGTCTGTCAATTTTTGAGCCAATAGCCAAGAGTGTTATCTTTCAAATAAGTGCTCATACATCATATCCGATTCAAAATATACAAGTTATCGCAGTGCGTAACAGAGCGTTCGGTTTCACTGTAGTATGCGGACGCATTAGAGCGCAATAGGGTTAGCTTACCATTTAGCTTTGCTTGTTCATAATTTACTTAGCTACGTTCTGGTTAGTAAAGAACAATTATTAGGTAAGACCCGCAGTTACATTTTTTTACTTTAGAGTATTTTTGATACAGTTTTTGTGTAGTTATGTTGAGATTTTTGAGGCGTTTATCCTTGCATCAAGTGCTAGACGAACTGGATAAGCCAGAAGATGTTTTTGCCGAAGGAGACTCATCCTGTCTCAGTGACGCTGAATCCACTGATGACCGAGATGATGTTGCTGACATGTAAGTTGTTTTATCATACTAACAGTGTTATGCTATAAACGCATTGAATTTCGCCATGGCAGGTAACGTCGTTAGGGCTGGTGGTATTACCGATTTTTCGATATACCAGTGTGAATTCACGCAATGCCATGCGGGTTCGTAATTACATTGTCAACTGTATTTTATTGTTTTTCATACAATTAATATTAAAAACTGCACATTCCAACGGTGTGATAAATAATTTATGAAGTAAACTTAGGGTGTATTGTCTGTGTTGACAAACTCGCACGTGTTACGTGGCGTTGCCAACAACACAGATGTTTGTGGAAACTGTAAGTTTGGTGTAAGCATCGAAGGAAATGTGCAATTTAGCTGCAATGCGTGAATCCCTGTGTTTCTTCTGTGAAGCTAACTAACCTTATATACTTATGCATAAAATCGGTCCCTCTCAGCTAAATTAATATAGATAGTATTGGGATGGCAGGTATGCCATCCGCCAAGTTACGGCTTGGCGGGGCATGCCCCATACCTATACAGCACCGAGAGTTTGGCACTTTTCAGGGTTTCCTACAGAAGTAACCACAATGACCATAGACACACAGCCCTTAAAAACATGAACTTCTGTATGTTCTGACCTCATGTAACCACACAGCATTCAGATACAACTTCACACATCCACACAATAAAGCCCCAAACTTGGGTTATTTTGCCGTTTTTTCTCCTTCCTCTTCCGCTTCTTCTTCTTCTTCTTCCCATTTTCCTGCCAAACCGCCTGCCTCCGTCGCGATGTTATCCAATGGGGAGAATTATTATTGGAGGGTATGGTCCGTATACCTGCTCATCAAGCTTATCGTACAATAAAAACGCTTCATACTAATGTTTTTTAATGTTAATGTAGCTAATGGCTTCATGCTTTCTAAGAAGTTATTGTGGCTTAACGGTTAAGACTGCAGCCTCTCACACAGTGGATAGTGGGTTCAAGCCCAACAGGGCATGTGCTTATTTTCCACAAAAGCAATGTGCAACTGTTAAGTACTTTTCATTTCTTAGACTGTTATTATTTTCACATTGACACATTAACATATTTTTATTGCAAAGGCAAAAGAGGTTTACAATATTAACTGTTCAATGTTTCACTTGTATTATATCACACCCTCCCCAAACCGGACGCTCACTTTTGTCTGGTTTGGGGAGGGTGTTACGCTCTGCTCTTGCGGTCATGACTGACTGACTGCGGAAACCCCTTGCCTCGGCCAACATTTATTTATTAATTAATTTCTTCACTTCAGCTCTGTTCACTTCATCCTTTTCACACATAACACAAGGTCACCATAAAATTAACTACGAGGAAAATTAAGAATTTACGATAATAGCCTACATTAAAAATTGAGGATAGCCTCTTTTAAACTGCAAGCCTTTCAGCGATAGGATTTATAAACCGCCAATTCCCCAAACATATATGATTCATGGTTAGTCACTTATAAATAAATAGATAGCCTCCGAATGTGGCTCTAGTCTCCGCTACTCTGCTGATAATGTAGCTTACTACAAACACTTTTAATTATAATAATAATAATAAAAAGAAGAATAATCTCTGGTATGTACTTTCTTAGTAGTATCTACTGTTTTGTTTCTGGCTAAGATTCCTGGGAAATATGCGTTGTCCAATTAAGCTTGTTCGCCAACGTTACTTCCTGCTTCTCGTCAGGAAGCAGAAACAAGCTAGGCTACTACGAAGCGAATCAACATGGATTATAGCCTACATTCATTGCACTACAGAAAACGAAACTAAACCTAGCTGACCGGTACCAAAGGATTTCCCACAGGTAACGTTCTACACTACCGGAAAAAAACTCTGCTGTGCAGAAACTCACTAGCTCGCTCGCTAGCTCGTAGCCCACACATAGAAGGTTGGAGTTACGCATCCGGCAATCCAGTGTTGAATAGCCTAACGTTAAATGTATTTCATAGAATACTAATAGCCCTATTTTAAAACTGTATTTCCATATTTTACTGATGCAAACTATTTAGGCTGTACTAGCTATTTAGGCTGTATGTCTTTCAGCTAGAATGTGTTTGAGTTTAGCCCATTATGCATGTATGTCTCCATGTAGACTTGGTTCATTAATTTACATGCTTCTTCATGATCCAGAGGCTTAGCTCAGGTGGTGTTGTTCATTGTATTTCATTACACATTAAATACTGCTCATCTACAAACTCTTTTAATGTAATTGTGTGCTGTCTGTAATAGGATAACTGTTCTCATTCTTGTCAATAGAGGGCGATATGGTTACGCGAATGTCTGCATACATTTCTTTGGAATCCATGTCTCTCTCCGTGTTTATCTTCATGCATTATTCATCATTAGTTAGCTATAAAAAAATAAGTGTTATCAGATCAAAAACATCTACGACGTAAAAAAAGCCAAGTTACTCACGCATAGCCTACATAGCGCTGTCTATAAGTTCTTAATTCCAACTTGCAAAAACTAGGCCTGCCTTTAAAAGTCTTGATATCAAAATGTGGCCAAGTTACAACTAACAATATTGCCTATCGTAGCTCACACTAAATAAACTAGCTCTATTCCAAAGCAATGCTATCCAAACTTTCCTAAATTATTTAATGCAACTTGGCCCTGTGTTTCTTCATCTTTGCATGTGAAGAGATTGTGCCTCATGGAACAGCATATGATTTCAATTAATGTTTTTAACAGTTGAAGAATAATTATGATAATAATTATAATAATTACCATATCCACTCCAGAATGGATATGGTTGTACTTTGTTGGCAAGTTTACTTTAGAAAATGTACAGGTTTTAAAATGTTAACTGCTGCTACAGCATTCTTTACAATTCACAAACAGACATTTATATGAAGAAACATCATATACAATAGAGAAAGGGGTGATGAATAAAAAAATGCAGATAAAAATGAGTAATATTTTTACCTAGAAAATAGCGTACATATAGCATTTTTACAAAGGTATCCAGACATGTATTGTGGGTCAGATGGTGGCAAATAAGTAATAGTACCAATTTCCTTTACATAATAGTATTTATGATATTTGCAAACAGAATTTTGTGAACACAAGGATATCTATGCTCTGTAGGACCACACAGGTTTTGATAGAAATACAAATAAATAAATAAATAAATAAATGAATGAATGAATACATAATAATAATAATAATACATTTTATTCATTCTGTGCTTTTCATAGACCCAAAACAGTGGATGCTGACAATTGTTCAAACATGTCCTATAGTGTAGTAATGTTTATGTTTAATTTCTAAGTGTAACACATCTGAATCAGAGTATTTCCACTATAAATTATTTTCATGTTGCAGTTTGATGTGGCACATACAGTTTCATTGGCCACATTCTCTTGAGATGGTAAGATGAAGAAACACAGGGCCAAGTTGCATTAAATAATTTTGGAAAGTTTGGATAGCATTGCTTTGGAATAGAGCTAGTTTATTTAGTGTGAGCTACGATAGGCAATATTGTTAGTTGTAACTTGGCCACATTTTGATATCAAGACTTTTAAAGGCAGGCCTAGTTTTTGCAAGTTGGAATTAAGAACGTATGGACAGCGCTATGTAGGCTATGCGTGAGTAACTTGGCTTTTTTTTACGTCGTAGACGTTTTTGATCTGATTACCTTTACAGTGGCAAGCTAGCAAGCAAAATTACAGGTAACAAGCAGCTAGTTATCTATTTGTGTCTGAGATAAGCTACTAAATCGATTTTTTTGAGTGTGAAATGGCTTCTGGAAGTGTTTAGTAAAGTCATTGTTCCACATGAGTAAATTGTTCTGTATGCAGTACAGAAGGCTGTGCAGGTAAACAAAATGGCAATTTATGCATGGCAGGGCTCGAAATTGCGACCGTTTTGGTCGCATATGCTCCCAAAATTTAATCTGTGCGACCTCGAAATATAATTGGGAGCATTTGTGCGAGTGCAAATAATTGTTCTGGTGCGACCTTTTTTTTTCTTCTTTTTCCCCCCCCAGTCGAACGTCCCTTTCTCTGTACATTTGCTAGTTAGTACATTCAGTATGTGCCTTGTGAGCTGACAGTGACCATTCTAACCAATAAAACGTGAGCTTGACGTTCTTACCTTTAATGCTGATTTTAGATTGGTTAAGAAACCTTCAATCACTCCCTTTCACGGCACTCCACTGTCACGTGACACAGAGAGCTAACGCGTTAACTAATGTTACCTAACTAGCTAAATTGGTAACGTTAGCTAGCGTTATCGAAAGCTAACAATATGAAGCGAATGATTACGGAATTTTTTAGTAACGTGAACGTTACTAAAAACGTAACAGATGCAGTGGCGTCGGAATCATTTCAAAAGTGCGGGGCCAAAACATTTTTTTTCATTCATATTATACTATAGGCTATACTGTATATACAAAACCGTGTGCAAATTGTGAAGAAAACAGATGAGGCATCCGCGCACATGTACACGTGGGTTAGGCTATACAACATCTGCACGCAGTCTTTTACCAGAATATGCGGGACATCATGTTGATTTTTCGAGGCATTTGTGAGAATCGTATACCCTATGTTCAAATTATCACATAAAGCCTAATAACGTACAGGAATCAATTACCATGCACTTTACTTAGGTCTACATCATTTAGATGTAGCTTTCCTGAATTTAGCTATGGCAGAATTTAACAACAAACAAGTTTGCAAGCAATACGCGGAGTGAATAAGCCTGTGCTACATATTCTCCTTTAAAACAGTTCATGAAGGAAGTGGATTAATAGGCTACCCTTTTAGTATTCTCAGTCTAGCGCTATGGCTAGGTTGACGTTGTTGTCCCGAAGCTAGACTATGCTTGTTAGTAGAGATCTTATTAAAAGACTAGGCTACTACAGATTCCTTCTCTTGGGCTATTAGCTTTTATTCTGGCATATATGCGATCGCTTATTTAGGACATTATTAACAAGGGCGTTACTTTCTGTTCTGTTTTTTTTGTGGTTTTGAGATAGATGTGCGCTGCTGACTGAACACATCCACGTTACTGATTGCTTGCTGCTCCTCGGGCGGCCGCGGCAGCGTTACTGTTCTGTAAACTCGTTGGCCTAGTTTAGGTTAATTGACAAAGTAAGGCTTGTATCTTGTAGGGCTACATTATGAATTCTGACGTTAGCTAATCAATTATACAATCATATAGCTTAAGCTAGAGTGTGCGAATTGATAGGGGAATATGATAAAAAGAAAAGGGTAGGCTATATAGCCTATTAAGTTACTTCCATTATGCATTATTGTAAAGTGGTAGCTGAGCTACCAAAGCTCATTCCTCATATTGTTTGTTGTTAAATTATACCATAGCCAAATTCAGAAAAGCTGCATCTAAATGCTGTAGACCTAAATAAAGTTTCCGGCACTTTATTAGCCTAATTTTAGCATAGGCTACAATTCTCAGAAATGCCTCGCAAATCAACGTGATTCAGAATCAGAATCAGAATCAGAAATCAGAATCAGAAATTTGTTTATTGCCATTGTACTTACATACTAGGAATTCATGACGACGTCAGTAGTGCTTAACCACATTACAACATTGGACAGGTGCAAGGACAGGAGTGGACAGTGCAAGACAGGACTTATAAAGTGCAGTAATACAAAGTGCAAATCACAGTGCAAATTGGGACAGTGCTGTAATCAGTCCAGTGCAAAAATTTTGCGGGGGGGGGGGGGGGGGAGTCAAAGGGGGACACGAGCCATGTTGATTAGGCTGGTGGCTGTGGGGAAAAAAACTGTTGGTAAAGACGAGTGTGCATGAAGGTTAGGCTGTGTCCCTTCTATAGGCTACTATTGAGTAACGTTATGATAGTTGAGTAGGCCTAGCCTACACTGGATGAGAACGTTAAGCAGGCAAAATGTTCTCTAAATGTAGTGTGCTTAAAATCCACAAATAATATACTTCTGAGTTTTCGCTGATAATAGTAGCCTATGGAGGATATTTTTTTCGCATACTGCATGTCACTAAACAGTATACAGTAGCCTAAGCAGTATACAGTAGGCCTATGCTATTACACAGGCTGCAGACCATTCGGACACAGCAATGCACACAGTGAATGGAGTTTTTGCTTCCGGAACCTAAGCCTCACGTTTCCACTCTATGCAGCCTCGCAGTCTACATAATTGCAGCGGGGTGCCGTCTGAAATGAAACAATGCTGTGCTTTATCTCGTCTATCGCCCCAATAATGTAACTAAATGGAGCAACATTGTTACCCCCGCCCACTGATTGCCGTATACAACCCGATACAACAAAATATTGTTGGTGCTCCTTACATTTTGGTGGGTGCTCCTAAATTTTTGCTGGTGCTCCTAACTTTTTGAAGTTGGGAGCACCAGTGCTACCAAGTAAAAAAGTTAATTTCGAGCCCTGCATGGTATGAGGGAGAGAACATGATAACATGAGGGAGTACTTGTTTATTATTATTATTGTTGATTGTTGTTGGATAAGTCAAGTCAAGTCATTTTATTTATAAAGCACATTTAAAAACTCCAGGAGCTGACCAAAGTGCTGTACAAGGTCTACAATCCTATCTGTGACCCTAGCACAGTGGATCGCTCCCGCAAGGCGACCGCAAGCAGGCAGCGATGTCTTCATTGCACTGCTAATGGTGAGCATAATCTAACACCCTGGAAATGCTCCCAGTGCGATGAACCTCTCTGCCTGATACTGGACCGGAACTGCATGGCACGTAAACCGGGCACAGGTGTTGTAGCAACCTCACCCTCCACCCCCATGTTTTGATCCTTTGCCTTTTTTTGTTTTTAGTTCATTTTTTCAAGCTTTTTGGACCCTGCCATTTTGCACTTTCTTTGTGTAAATACGGTAACTTCAGCAATTAGAGGGCAAGGATCTTTTTATTTGTTACAGCAGGGGTGTTTTTATTTTATCTAGGAAACTGGTGGACTTTTGATTTTTTATCCACTGCACTTTTAGTAGTACACCTTAGTGCACTTGTATATAGTTGATATATGTTTGTCATGTATAATGTTTTGCCTCCTAAAACCCAACCCCAACGTCCCCGTCGTAGGAGGTGGCAACAGAATAAAGGACAGGACTGGCAAGCAGTAATGTGTAGGGAAGTTTCATACTATTCCCATTATTCATTTGAAAACCTGTTTGCATATACCTGGACTCATTTCTGGCTAATGGGGCTCTGGTGAAATACACAAGATTCACTGTGCTGCTACATGGGTTTTGACAGCTTTTTGTGACCTCGGGTAGTTAGTTGTGTAATATGAAGAGCACCAAGAACACGTCTAAAAATGAACTTTTATTGCCAATATTGACAGATTATCTCATTTTATTGTAAAAACCTAAAAAATAAATCATATTGAGACCTTTCTGGAACATTGCCATTTTTGGCACATTTGGCACCATTTGGATAACGAAAAAGGTTCACCTGAAAAAAACCCTGTAAAATTTTAATGGTTTGAGATATTGACACCAGATTGTTACCAGAGGTAGGCAGCATATTGATGAATCAGATAGAGGAGTCATTTCCTCCATAGCATTTGTAGCTCCCCAGGTAAAAATTCTTAAACTTGAATGTAGGTACCCGGTTTTTAGTTTTTTTATATTTTCTGGACATAAATTGTTGTAGTTAAGTATCAAATACTGGATTTCTATGAGTTCTCACTGCTTAGTCGTAATACTGCAGGTGTCTGCTTTAATAAAAGCCATGAACCATATTTGTACCATTTATAGTTTTTGAGATAACCACCTTTGTTTGTCACTAGTGAAAACAGGCGAAAATTCGCCTATTTTGCCCTCGGTAGGAAGAGGTTAATTTGTGTTATCTCATAGTTTTGATGTCTTTACTATTCCAAAATGCGGAAAACAGTAAAAATAACGGAAAAAAACCTTCTATGAGTAGGTGTGTCCAAACTTTTGACTGGTACTGTAAATACAAAAATAAATATATAAATAAAAGCAGAAATAAATAAAAATATAAATACAATATTTAAATGAATGCTCTTTATTTACTACTGCTCTCTATATGATGGTGAGTTTGGCTGATCTTGTATGCCATTGGTTAATCATAGGTTATGGCTGTGGTGAACTGGTGAAGTTTATGATCTCTTCTGCTGCAGAGAAAATTAAAGGCTATAGATATAACATTTTTATGTAGACAAAAATTATACATCCACAAAGCTTGCTGAAAGATGCAGAATAAAAGTATTGCTTTTCCCTAAAAAAAATCTAGATTATTAAATTATCATTACAAAATTTTTTTTACAGGGCTTAAGAGAGTGTGTTGTCTAAGATGATCTATGTCTAAGATGCTAGAGTTTCATTCCCACCTCTAACAAAGCTCCTGAGCCAGTAGTATTACAACGTTGGTACCACACCCATCTCTGTATCAGGAGTCTCAGTTGGTTGCCTGAATTAGTTTATGCGACTGTGATGGCTGAATTTGAATTTGAACATTAGACCCAAGAAACCCCGGGAGCCATCCCAAATCCTTAGTGACAAGAACCGGAGTAAGATGAGGGTCAACCTTGGTTTGGCATTTGGTCGTTGAAGGGAGCTGAAAGAGTTGCGATGCTTGAGAAGCGACGCGGAGATAGCCACTTTTCTACTTCACTGACGCATTAGCCAGCAAGCGAACTATGAGATAACTGTTAGGTAATCAGAAGCGAAATATCAGATTGATGATATAACGTGAGCTATTTTCTTCCTTGTTAAACTGGAGTTCTTACCGTAATTTATTACAGCATGACCGAAAAGAGTATTTAAATGGCATTTTGCTTTTCTCTTTCACACTGAGACATTAGCGTCAGCTTAGCTTGCTAATGTTAGCTAAGTTAGGTAGCTAGCTAGTTTGCTAGAGAGAAACCTGCCAGGCAAATGGCAGCCAAACAAGGTGAGATGTCAATAGTCATCAAGCTTGTCCAACTACCTAGGGCAGCCTTTCGGACTGGTTGGTGGTGGGTCGAAAAGTCAGATAGTTAGTTTGTAGCATAGCTAGTGGGTTGTAGATTATTGTGGGAGAAACACAGCCGAAGATATTGGCATTTGAAGTCGACTGTTTAGAAATCGGATGATGGGAAGGTCAAAACTAAATATTTCAGCAGAGATGCCCGTGATCTGTGTCAGCTAGATTACAGTTTGGACAAGGCATCATTATAATTGATAGATTGATTGACATTTAATTATACAAGTCATTTTTGGTCCTCCATAATTATCTGTGATAGTGTCCTCCATTCGTTATTGTCTCTGCTGTGGTTTCTGCCCTATGAGGGGTGGAAGTAAAAAATAAATGCTAAATTGATTAAATTGAAATCAAATTAAATGTTGATTCCAATTAAATAATAATAATGGCATGCATTTATATAGCGCCTTTCTCGCACTCTCGCGCTTTACAATGATGAGGGGGAGACTCACCTCAAACACCACCAATGTGTAGCACCCACCTGGGTGATGCAACGGAAGCTATTTTGGGCCAGAATGGTCACCACACGTCAGATTAGGTGGAGAGGGAGAGAATCATTTTTTAGCCAATTAAACTGGGGGAGGATTAGGTGGCAGATTGAAAGAGCCAGCTTAATTTCCACCCCTGCGTTAGTTTGAGTCACAAAAAAACGAAAATGACCACAGCAGAACTTCCCAGGCAGTAGAGAGTACCGTAAAATGCGCTGTGATATAACGTTAGCTATCATATAACCGCGGACCGACTTTCAGTAGCAACAAAAGCATAAACTTTAGATAATGTTACAAAATGTGGTCAGAGAAAACTATCACCGGTCCGCAACAATACTTTCAGACAAGCTAACGTTAGCGAAATAAAACTAGCCACCGATACTCCCCCACCCCCCAGCCAAGAAGATCAGAAGCGAAGGAGGTAAGCCCAATATGTGAAAAAATAGAAAGGGGCTAGTAACACTTTAGCGGGGCTATTTGAAATTTCAGTCTACTAGTCCGGTTGTCTAATGTTAGTGGCAAAAATCCTTAAATCTTTGCGTAGGCCTACAACTGAAAAATGTATAGCCTACCGATTGTTGAAGTAAACACTCATTGATCCACTGAATTAAAATAATTCAATAACATATCGAATCAACATCGATATGTGTTAGGCTATTTAAATAGCGAAAAAACGCAAAATGTTTCCCCAAAACAAGTTGCTAACTCAGCGAACGTTAGTCATATTTATTGGTCTGGAAAACTAGCTGGTAGTTCATGATCATTCTAAAACACTTTGACGGTCGAATCCTAGCTGACGTTATCTATTTTAATGAGATTATCTCAAGGTAAACCTTAGACGATATAGATAAGAAAACAAACTAATTTAGGTAACATTTAAGAGCTGTTAGTCTTACCGTATCAGTCGAGTCTCTGCCGTGGTACTTCAAGTCCGTTTGTGAAAATCAGTTGAATTTGCATGTGAGAACTGTAGCGCCAGGCGGTCCATCAGCTTTATTAGAATGGCATGCTCTGGACAGCAGATAGCCTACCTTAATTCAAAATTGGATCATTCTAAACTTTTTGTTCTTTTTGTTTCAAGTGGCTCAACGGTGGCCCGAGAGTGGACCAGCAGTAGCATAGAGTCAGCGGGATGCCGATTTATGCTTGCTATCTGGGTCGACACAGCAAAATGCACTCTGAGGTGATGAGCTGCAAACACACTTAATATACACACAGGTGAAACTGGTTCCACACTACGTAGCCTACATGTCAGCAAGAAGCACATTGACAACATAACAATTGAGCTAAAATCGGATCAGAACGAGAACATACGCTTCACTTACGGTAAATCCATCATAAAATAGCATTTCAGACTAGTGAAGCATCGATATCACAAATAGAAAATGGCAAGTTCAAACCTATACGTTGACCCCCATAGATACATAGACTATTATACAGCAGAAGCCGGTAATGGTCTGCCGGGGTATAAGGGCGCGAGTGTTATGTATGGTAGCGGTCTTGGAGGACTTTTTCGAGGTTTATTCCGAATGGCATTGCCCCTACTAAAGAAAGGTTTCAACATAGCCAGACCACATTTGACGTCTGCAGCTAAAAACATAGCCAAAAATGTGGTCAATAAAGTTGTGATGAGTCGTTTGAACATCGGTGAACAAGAAGGTTCGGGCCTTTAAGTCATGATGCATCGCTCACAGAAAAGGCCTCCAGGGGGGCGTGTCTCAAGTAGAGCTAAAAAGAGACGACCGACATACATTCGGGTCACAGTCGCAAAAAAGACGAAGAGGAAGACGAAAAAGCAGACCAAGAAGGCTAAGAAAAAAAGTAGATATATTTTTTAAAAATGGCCTTCATACACAACATGTCAGAGGAATGTATGAAGTCGGAACTGGACCTTTTTGCGGTTCCGTACACACAAACAAGCATTGATAAGAGCATCTATGTAGAAGTGCCGCCCCTGTCAGCCATTTCGGATACTGGACCTCTAGAGTTCTATATAGCTGGTAATGGTGAAGATTACCTAGACTTAAACAATACTCTTTTATACCTACGATGTCAGATAACCCGTGCAGATGGCGCCAATATTAATGCTGCTGACAAGGTTGGGCTTATTAATTAGGCTTATTAATTATTAATATATTATTACTTAGTTGGGCTTATTAATTCACAGGTGGATGTTTCACTGGGGGACAGGCTGTTGAGCCAGTCTAGCAACACGTACCCCTACAGAGCAATTATGGAATGTCTACTTAATTATTCTGAAGACACAATGTCTAATCAATTTACGTCCCGCTTATTCTATAAGGACACCAGTGGGCATATGGACGAAACAGGCCCTGCGGGGGACAACAAGGGCTTGAAAGATAGAGCTCTATATACAGCGGCGAGGAACACTTTTGAATTGCTCGGACCCATACACACAGACATGTTTTTTCAGGAGAGACTACTTATAAACGGAGTCGATATTAAAATTAAGATGGTCCGGTGTAAGGATGAGTTCTGCCTAATGAGCGAGGAGGCCCAGCTGCAATACTGCCTTAAAATGGTCTCGGCCACACTATTTGTAAAAAGAAATCGGGGTATCTCCACCCGTTAAGCTCGGACATGCCCAGGCTCAAATGTTAAATATCCGATTGACCGTGTTAGTCTTAAAACTTTCTGTTTTTGGGTCAATTACCGAAATCTGTCATTATAGGTTTGGTAGATAACGACGCATTTACAGGTGTTTACAACAAGAACCTTTTCAATTTCCAACATTACAATGCCGAGTACGTATCGCTCAGTATGAATGGTCTCCCGATCCAGAGCAAGCCATACCTCCCAAATTACGGTAACGGTTCTGCGGTTCGTGAATTTTATATATATTTTTAATTATTTGACTCCCAATGAAGGTTGCAGCCAGCATCTATCCCTGATCAAGACGGGTAATATCCGTCTGGAGATGAGATTCAGAAACAGACTACCCAGAACTGTTAATTTAATTGTTTATGCATGCTTCGACAATATCATTGAAGTGAACCAGGGGAGGAAAGTGCTGTATGATTATTATTAATCATGAACACCAGAAAACTAACGGCTATTTTGAGTAACAATCCTTACACAGTAAATTACTTGTATGGGGTTGTGGCCTTCGATGAGCTACCGGATAATAAACTAAATAATTTACCCGCATTGTACATTGTGAATACACACCCTCGAAATAAGCCTGGAGAACACTGGTCAGCATTGTATGTTCGTGCGGATAAAACAGGTGAATTTTTCAACTCCTACGGCAATCCCCCTGACTACATTTATTTCCCAGATAGCATCAATACTTTTTTACAAAAGAACTGTAAAAGGATTGTTTACAACACAGTACAAGTGCAAGACCTGCACAGCACAAAGTGCGGACAGCATTGCATATTTTGGGCCCTATCTTACACGCGGCACAAAGCGACGCTAACCCAAACGCAAGTGTCTTTGCTATCTTACACCCGGCGATGGGATCATTATAACACCTAGCGCTAACGTCGTTTAACTACCATGCATTCTTGCGCCCATTGCAAGTGAACTGGGCGTGTTGGTCTTAAGATGAGGAGTGGCCAGGATTATTTTTGGCGTATTGCTATCTTGAGCCAGCAGAAAGCGCTTGCGCTAGAACCACCATAAACCTGGTCTAAAGTCATGTCGCAGTTGTTTACATGTTATTTTAACGGCACATATACAGACCCTTTCCAAAAAATTAGAATATCATGGAAAAGTTGTTTAATTTCCATAATTCCATTCAAAAAGTTAAACTTTCATAGATTATAGATTCAGGGCCCACAATTTAAATGATTTCAAGTATTTATTTGTTTATTTTTACATAATTTGGGCTTCCAGCTCATAAAACCCACGAAAACAGGAATTCAAAAAATTAGAATACTGTGAAGAAATCAGCCCAAATTTTGCAGGGCATGAATGTTTTAAACTGAGTGTCACACACTACTACTAATCACAAAGCACCTGCACAGGTTTCCCCAGGTGTCATTAAATTGCTTCAGTTTGGTTCAATTGTCTCAGTTCGGTTCAATATGGGGAAGACTGCAGACATGACAACTGGCCAGAAGACCATCATTGATACCCTCCATAGGATGGGTAAGCCACAAAAGTTCATAGCTAAGGAGGCTGGCTGTTCACAGAGTGCTGTGTCCAAGCATATCAATGGAAAGTCTAGTGGAAGGGCAAAATGTGGCAGGAGAAGATGCACCAGCAAAAGAGATGACCGTGGGCTTCAGCGGATTATCAAACAGAGAAGATTCAAGAATCTGGCAGAGATCCAGAAAGAGTGGAATGAGGCGGGAGTCACAGCTTCAAAAACCACCACATTCAGACGCATCCGGGAGATGGGCTACAATTGTCGGGTTCCTCGGGTCAAGCCACATCTGAACCTGAGCCAACGTAGGAAGCGTCTCCACTGGGCCAAGGAGAAGAAGGACTGGACTGTTGGCCAGTGGTCCAAGGTCCTCTTTTCCGATGAAAGTAAAGTGTGCCTTTCATTCGGGAATCAAGGTCCAAGGGTTTGGAGGAAGACGGGTGAGGAACAGAACCCAAGCTGCTTGAGGTCCAGTGTGAAATATCCACAGTCAGTCATGATTTGGGGTGCAATGTCCGGTGCAGGTGTTGGTAAACTCTGCTTTCTTAAATCCAAGGTCACCGCAACAGTCTACCAGAATGTTTTAGAGGACTTCATGATTCCTTCTGCTGAGGATCTGTATGGAGATGCAGATTTCATCTTCCAGCAGGACCTGGCCCCTGCCCATACCGCCAGAAGCACCAAAACCTGGTTTGATGCCCATGCCATCACAGTGCTTGACTGGCCAGCCAACTCGCCGGACCTAAACCCCATTGAGAATCTATGGGGTATTCTCAAGAGGAAAATGAGGGCCACCAGACCCAACAACAAAGAAGAGCTGACAGCAAGCATCAAGGAAATCTGGGCTTCCATAACTCCCAGGCAATGCCACAGGCTGATTGCCTCAATGCCACGTCGCATCGAGGCAGTGATTAAGGCAAAGGGATTCCCAACCAAGTATTGAAGATTGACATATCGTTTTGAAAGTACCATATTTTGATTGATTTGATGTGATCCTAATTTCTTTCTTTTTTTTCTGCAAAAACTGAGAAGTAAATGGTGATTTCTTCACAGTATTCTAATTTTTTGAATTCCTGTTTTCGTGGGTTTTATGAGCTGGAAGCCCAAATTATGTAAAAATAAACAAATAAATACTTGAAATCGTTTAAATTGTGGGCCCTGAATCTATAATCTATGAAAGTTTAACTTTTTGAATGGAATTATGGAAATTAAACAACTTTTCCATGATATTCTAATTTTTTGGAAAGGGTCTGTAAGTGCGTCTACATAGGCGTGTGCACAACGCGCGTACCCTCCTGTCTGTTACACACATGGGCGCGCACAAGCATGACTAAAATATCAAGATTACAATGTGAAATATTATTATTGTGTAGGCTATATCAAAAAATGCATAATAATAAAAGGGTCTATAGCCTACCTTTCCCTCAGCGAGGGGCAATGCCACATTAAATTACTTTCTGCCCACTCCATCAACATCCAGGCGATGTGCGATGGTACGGGACAATGGCTATCCATTAAAAAGGAGCTGATAACACCTATATCAAGCCTAATGCGCGAATTGTCATTTACACCTAATGCGTGAATTGTCATTCAATGGAAAACTTGCGCACGGCAATAGACATTTAAGTTCTGAAAATGTGCTTCAGATGTCATTACAATACAGCTCTGTTTATCTAGGAATAGAGCCTGTAAGTAAATAGAATGGTTTGTGACTGAAAGAAGTTCAAAACCTTGTCCAGTGAATATTGCAGTTATTGTTTTTCAAATAGCCTAGGCTACAGCGGATTCGCTGTGCATAAGGTTTGTTCGACAGCCTATGGTTAAAAAACGGAGATAAATGTCACCATGTTAACTAAATTGTAACCTTAGCTATTCTTCATCCTTCATATTTTTTTAATTACAGTGACCAGGTTTCCATACTCTCAGCTTATTAAAACCCAGCTGATTTCACCTGTTATTCCATAACTGAACAAAATGATTTTAAAGAGAACTAAGCGTCTAATTAGAAACGAAAACAAATTTGCAGCACGTTACACAATTAATTCACAATTAATTTTAATGCCATTCTCTGCATGTGCGCTGCATGTTCTCTGTTTCCCCTGCTGCAAGTTGCACGTTTCACGGTCTTCCTATGAAAGTGGATTGTTTTAAAGCATTACACTACGAGTAAAACAGGTTGGTCACATTTCCATAAACAGGACATTATTAAACAAGGGGAAATATGCGTGAACAAATGGGTTGCCAACCTGATAGCTTTATTGTATTTAGTGTCATCATTAAGGCAAAATAACGGTATTTATGTTATTAATCAATAGTACTATGCAAGTAGCCTAATGAACTTCGGATGAAGCTTGAACTTCGAGAACTCCATGAGAACAACCTCATGGAATTGATGTTTGACACTTTCATTGCATAATCAAGGCTAATTTGGCATTTTCTAAGGTGAGACTGAAGCCATTGATAGCTTATTCTCAGCTGTTGGTCCTTTTAACAAATTTTTACCGCATATATTTTGTAAAATAACAGCCCTGTCGGGAATTACCGGGAACTCACCCAAAACTTTACGCCATGCGCTTAGACCAAGCGCCAAGATAGCTAAGATGGAGCCCTTTATCTGCACAACAGGGCCAAAGGGGTTCCGTTTAGTCAAATTATATCCCTATACTCTGATAATTTGAAAAATAACGATGCAATGGTTTCAAGATATGTTGATAAAATATACTTGGATAAGTGTGTTAAAAACATGTTAAACTGTGTACAGACTGCTTGCTGTGGTGAAATGTTTAAGGCCTGTCATGGTTGAAAAAAACACATGCATGTTTTGTTTGAATGTTACTTTATGTATTTTATTGTAAAATAAAAACATGTTAAACTTTACATTTTGATCATTTAAAACAAACACACACTCAACAGCTTCAGAATTCTATCCACGCTGAATGGTCTAAAACGGGGGATGAAAAAACAGCATTTGGGCCTGGTTCTGGCGTCATAGGTCTAAATGCTGCGGTATTTGGTTTTTTTTTTTGTGTCGATTTATCTTGCCGCGCACATTTTGATTAGGTATGACAGAAAGAGGCATATTAAGCCATAGCCATAGCCTCTATAAATTCACCCCAACCCCTGGGTCTTCTATTGTCAGAAATCTTGTGAGGGGCTGTTATGTTCTTTATTAGATCCAACATATGTGAGCCACTTACAGCTGTGACATTAAACACAAACTCCCCTTTATCGTTCCACGTTGCGACATTTCCTGATTTCGAAATTTTATCCAATACGTAGGTGGCATTTTTCCGGCTTCTAGGTGGCACACTTTGTACAACATCTTCAACTTGGGCGGTGTCAGTCCTGACATTATCGCTACCCTCAACAAGCAATGATAGGGTTAAATGTTGCATTTCGGCTTCACCTTGTTTGACCAGTGCTATGAAACGCTGTAGAGCAATCGTGTACAGTTTTGCCTTCTCATGAGGACCAACATCAGTCCTTGATAAGATGTTACGTATGGTTTGATCCAAATCATTTTCAACAGTTTGTCGGATGGGCTCCGGGGTAAAAGTAAGATTCTTTAATTTGTCCAGCTGGCTTTGAGGCACGAGAAACATTTTTTGTGCATGTTCCATGTTTTTAAATGCCGCTGCGACCCACTATCAAACTGGTGAGAAACGGTATTGCGACACTCAGTAGGCAGAAGGAACCCGCCTTTCTGATTAATAACTTTTCTCTTCTTTCTAATCGATGTTCTTTTGTTGACCAACAGTTTAATTCCGACCTTTTGTTTTCTTATTTTTTTCAGTTGTGTATCCGTTAGGGGTATATTGCCGCGTGAAACATTAAGAGCTAGTTCACAAATTGTGTTCACCAGAAGCAGACTGTAATGTGGTACGTCTTTGCCACGCATTACCTTGAAATAGGGCTTTTAGAAGCGTCCAGTTCGGTTTAATACGTGCAGACATATTACTTTTTCTTTAGCACATAAACTACCGGCCACTCTGGAGCATACAAACCAGTTCTGATGCGGTATTCCTCAGGCGTCTGCACTTTTAAGTCCACTAATAGGTAGCCATAAGGTTTTCTGGTCGCATCATCGAAACATTGAAGGAAAAACTTTGCCGTGCCAAAACATTAACTTGCATTTTATCTCTTGGATTTTTGAACAGAACAATATAGTTTGCATTAAGATTTATTGTGAGGCTGTTTCGACCCCAGAAGAAAAGATTCTGAACAAGATATATGATGCTTAGGTTTCTATGGTGTGTATACTTGGTAAAAGTTCTCTCAATTTCAGAGCTCTGACTGGCAGACTGCATAAGGTCATCAACAATTACCATATTGGTTTTGTGCAAAGGTAGCAAAAGTTCATCGGTCAAACATTTATGAAGACCTTCTACAAAATGTACATTCTTTATTTTACAAAGCACTATTTTTTGCCAGCACAAATAAAACCATGCAATGTTCTGCGGTACTGTTGGCAATACATGTTGTGCATTTTCGAGCAGTGTTTTCACAAAAACGCTTTTACCACTGTTTGATGGACCTGAGATTTTGCATGAAAAAGGATGTTGAAGGCGGTTGTCAAAACCCTCACCCCCAAACACTTGTCTAGAATCCATATGGCAAGGTTTTGAAATCAGGAAGCAGGACCCTTTTGTTGTAAACTACTCTGAATCTTTTAGAAACTATGCGGTTGCTGAGAGAGAATCCTCTCTTATTCCTAACAATTTGTTGTGTGTTGGTTGTAATTTCACGATCTGGGGCCTCTGGATTCTGTACATAGTGTTGTACCAATTCTGTGAGGGCTGAAAGATTGACAACTTGTGTGTTAGTATGATGCAGGGTTATACCTTTCACTTTCATGCATGTTTTACCTAACCGTGTTTTATAACCGTACGTCTTGGGCCCTCCTGATACAAATTCAACAATGTGGTCACCGAGGTCTAGCTCGCTAGTCAATTCTCCCAAAAATCACCTAGAGAAGGCATCCAGTCACCCGGTCGGCTCACAAAGATTACAGAATCTGTGTTGTGGTACAGAACCCTGTCAGGCATTTTATCCATGACATCATAAAGCTTGAGCCGGGCATAAGCGGTGGTGAAGGCCGCGATGAGCACATTGCTGTATCTGGGGACCTTTGGAAAACACTTAGTAAGTTTCCACTGTACCAGAGCTACTGCTTCTGTAAGAAATGAAAAGTGTGAGATGTCATACTCATCTGAAAACATGAATTGCAGAAACTGTTCAGGATCACGGATCAAGGTTGTGTTTGGCTGGTTGCTTCTCTGACCAAATTTGCCCCAAAGACTATTTAAAAACAGTTTTGAAATTTGTCTCTTGGCTTTGTTTACTGAAATATTATTTGGGTCTAAATGAACAACCTCCTTCTCCCAGTAACTCTGCACATAGGCAGCCTTGTCAGAATCATCAGAAACCCAAGAGGGGTATCCTGACGCTTGTTGTTTGCCCTTTAAATGCGTCTTAATATACTCACTGAAAAGAGAATCGGACCTATCTTGGAAATGCCAAATTAACCTTTTTGTAACCTTTTTCAATAGCTTTAATAATTCGATGGTACACTATACACCTGTGAGACAACACAATTCATCAGAATGTTCACACTCACCTTGATGCTCAGATTCTGTGCAGGACCGGCAAAGTGGAAACATTAATTTACCAGAGACTCGTACGGTAACACAGGTATTGTAAGTTTTCTTGGGGTATATACCCTGGCTTTTGATCGGTTCAGTTTTCGATCGGTTCAAAGTCACGGAAGATGATGATGGGGTGATTTGTTGGGTAAACTTTAGTTTTGTTCACAAACGGGTATAGACTGGTGAAATCAAAATAGTGTATTTGCTCACCTTCTTGAGCCTTAAAAAAGTGCTTTTTTGCTCACCTTCTTGAGTAAAGGTGCAACGCATTAGTTCGAACACCAAACAGAGCACCCCGAGGTTCCAGATATTCCGGGTAGTCATGATGTCGCAGGAACTCCTGAACCTCGGGACTCTCACGTTTAAGTCTTACCCATTCGTGCTCCCACATACGTAACTACAACATTCAGGTTGTATACGCGACGCAGTGTCAATTTTCTCTTGAAATTTGTGATATATTGAACCAAAATCTGTTTTTGTGAGAGGGTTAATTGTGCTTAAATTAAAACATTGAGGGCAAGCATGAAAAAAACAACCCACAAATTCAAAAGCTGTTCGAACGCCGTCCACCTCTGAATACCCATCTAGATAACAGTTACCCATCTTAGCCTCCCCCCGGTTCAAGGCATGCTGAATGAAAAACTTTTCCCGATGACTCACATATTCTAACCGTTGAATGGCGGCTGTGGAAAATTATTTCTGCTGTTGCGCGTAATTATCAGGAGATCTTACTGCGATGGTGTTTTTGGACAAAAAGTTTGTGCAGTATTGTTTCATGCGCACCATGGCTATTGTAATGCACTGGAACAGGTCTAAACCTGTGCTCCCAAGCACCTTTGTCCTAAACCGCAAACAAGCTTCCCGCAAAATAACAACGTCATTCTGACATTTCTTTTCGAAAGTCAAACACACCCCCAGACACATTATTATACCAGGACATAAATTCCTCCCTCTCCTTTTCCATCATTGTATCAAAACCATAGTATAAGGGAGGCGGGTACGGACCGATGTAATTCTGGTTCTCAATTTCATTCCAGAAATGGGGAAAATGCCCTTTTTTTGCATTGTCAAAACCTAGAGCACCAGGCATGGCACTCAGCTTCATAGTCAGGAAACAGAGTGAATCAATATACCTCTGTTCAAAAGCCTCATCTGTAATACACATGAGCTTGCTGCCTTGCGCTATGATGTTTGGCTTCACACCTTGCTTAACCAAATACTGCATCAGCAGGTACCCATCGTAACCGTTCGAATTATGTGCAATGAATGTATAGCCCTTGTACTTTGGTGTTCAAAACCTTTAAAAAAAAATCCTGTACGCAACCATCACCCTCTGCAGTCCAATGCTCGCCATTAAAATCCATGCAACATATGAAATTCGCAATGTGTTCGCAATGGTCCTGCCGACACTCAAAATCATAAAAAACATAACGTATGTTGGGGTGTTCAGTTTTCACAGGTTGTATGTAACACACATGCTCGACTTCAGGGGTCAATACAGCCTTACAGCCTGTGCAGAGCTTTAGACTACATGTGTGTGTTTTAGATGTGTTGCTACTTACAACATACCACTACTCACAAAAAGTTAGGGATATTCGGCTTTCGGGTGAAATTTCAGGATGAACCTAAAATGCACTATAACCTTTACAGGTGAAATTAATTTGACCTTCTCTAAACTTTTGAATGCACATGTCCAACTATTCAATGTTTCAGTACTTTTTGCACAACTTGCTGTTCTCTAACAAGGAGCTGAACGGCAAAATTCACAACAGGTGTTTGATCCATGAATCGACCAATAAATTTCCTGGTTCAATTAGAATTGGTATTTAAACAGTCCTCTTCATCATGCTGTTCACATTTTGACATCATGAGACCAAGACGACACCTAACAATTGATCAACAGTACCTCGCCATTGCGAGGCTTCAAACAGGATGTTCTCAGAGGGAAGTGGCCACTGAGCTTAGAGTGTCACAGAGTGTCATCAGCAGGTTGCAACAGAGAGACTGGAAGAGTCACAGAAAGGCATAGAAGTGGACGTCCTTTGGCCATATCCCACACTGATGACCGCTTCATTGTGAACAGTGCCCTGCGGAACCGGATGATGAATGCCACTCAACTCCAGGCACATTTAAGGGAGGTGAGAGGCACCCAAGTGTCACGTCAGACCATTCGAAACCGTTTCCATCAGCGTGGTCTGCGTGCTAGACGACCTGCAAGGGTACCTGACCACACCACCAGGCACAGGCGTCATTGTCTTGCATGGGCCAGGGAGCATTTACGCTGGACGAGGGACCAGTGGGCCTCAGTGCTGTTCTCTGATGAAAGTCGATTCACGTTGAGCAGAAATGATGGCCGCCAACGATGTTGGAGACGTCAAGGAGAGCGCTATGCATCAGCCACTGTTGTCACCAGACGACCCTTTGGTGGTGGCGGTGTTACAGTGTGGGCAGGTGTGTCTAGTCAATACAGAACTGCCCTACACTTTGTGAATGGTACAGTGACAAGCCCATACTACCTGAATAACATCATTAATCCAGTCATTGTGCCCCTGCATGAACAACACAGGCCTAATTTCATCTTCATGGACGACAATGCTCCAGCTCATCGAGGTCGCATCATTAGGGAAAGGCTGCTGGAGACTGGGGTACCTCAAATGGAGTGGCCTGCACTTTCTCCAGACCTGAATCCCATAGAAAACCTATGGGATCAGCTGACTCACCGTGTAGAGGCTCGTAACTCTGTACCCCAGAACCTCAATTGCCTGAGGGCCGCCCTTCAAGAAGAGTGGGATGCCATGCCTCAGCAGACAATAAGTCGACTTGTGAACAGCATGAGACGTCGTTGTCAAGCTGTAATTGATGCTCAAGGGCACATGACAAGTTATTGAGACATTGACATTTTTGTTGTGGTATACCCACCACTGTTGTTGGCTTTTGTTTCAATAAATTGTTTGAGATGAGGAAATCACCATTGCATGCTTCTACTTAAATGCCCTACTTTCATGATACGTATAATATCACTGTAGCGTGAACTTACATTTTCCATAAATTTCACTCGAAAGCCAAATATCCCTAACTTTTTGTGAGTAGTGTATGTTCACGCACATTTGTCACAGAACTTGAGAGTATTGCACGAACTGAGCATTTTACCGCTAGACTGCCATTTCAAAACTTTATGTTCGTTATAGCAAAACCTCAACCGACAGATTCGCTTACAATCCTTACACCTTATCGTTGTTGTTGAACGATGTATAAAACATTCTGAGCAAAAACAGACGTTACAATAATGTAAGCAGGAGTGGCTATGTTTCGAGGTGTACAGCGTGTACAAATGTACAAACATATTGACTGATACCATAATAGTGTCCACCATCGAGGTACATAAATAGAGTTTTTGAGTGTGGTGTGTTGCTCGTTTGAAACTTGTTTAAGACGCCGTTATTTGAACTGTGTGCCCATACAACTATCTTGTGTTTAAAAACCTCTCAAACATTTGATATCCTGAACACCCAAGCCTACGGAACGTTGTAAATGTTCAGCCTCTCTTTCAGCTTCACCCGTTCTGAATGTCGGATTTAAAAGATGTGTCAAACACATTGCAAAACAGAGGTTGTTGCCAGTGTTGTAGCTAACAATTAAATGTTTTAGCTTTTTGCGAATGATTTCGCTCTTGAGACATGTTGATAATTTTCACCGGTCTCCACCGCCATTAGGGTTCTGAATAATGTGTGCCACAAGCATCAGAGTTTCATCCGACAGGATATCAAAATTGCTTTGAACCAACTTTTCAATCATGCTCAAAAAAACCTCCAAATCTATTTCATCACCGTTTAGCTGTGCAGTTACACCCTGAGACAGAGAATCACCCCTTAATTCTAACTGTACAGCATCGCTGGGGTTCGACAGCTCACAAACTTTAGCCAGTAGATGTTCTAAAGTGTTTAAGACATGCACATAAAACTCTGCGTAGTTATCAACATCGTACAAAGATGCAAAGTTAAAACTGAGCCGAATTTCTGTACTGTTGAATGCTGGCCTGCGTATCACCTGAATGTCTGTGTTATTAATCACCCCACCATTTTGGTTGACTTCTGGAAGTCCATGCAGGTTATTATCTACAGTGCTTTGGGACATCTCTAGTTCTGTAAGGCCATGCGTGTTATCTTCTGCGGTGTTTGGGTTCATACACTGGCTGGCCAAAAACAAAGTCGCATTTGCACCAGTCATGCATAGTGCCCACTGTATAAGCCTCTGGAGGCAGTGTTATGATCTGGGGTTGCTTCAATTGGTCAGGTCTAGGCTCAGCAACGTTATGCAGCAATAAAATGAAGTCAGCTGAGTACCAGAATGTACTGAATGACCACGTTATCCCATCAATGGGCATATTCCAGGACGACAATGCCAAGATTCATCGGGCTCAAATTGTGAAAGAGTGGTTCAGGGAGCATGAGGAATCATTTTCACACATGAATTGGCCACCAGAGTCCTGACCTTAACCCCATTGAAAGTCTTTGGGATGTGCTGGAGAAGACTTCACGGAGTGGTTCGACTCTCCCGTCGTCAATACAAGATCTCGGCCAAAAATTAATGCAAGTCTGGACGGAAATAAATGTTGTGACGTTGCATAAGGTTGTCGAAACAATGCCACGACGAATGCGCACTGTAATCAAAGCTAAAGGCGGTCCAACAAAATATTACAGTGTGCAACTTTTTTTTTGGCCATGCAGCGTATCTGTTTCAACGCGACAAGCGAGTTCACGGTTTACAGAGTCCAGCGCTCTTAATAAACCCGCAAAAACATCATGCTCTACAGCTTCATTACTTGGTTCATGCGTGTTAATAGAGGCTTGATTAACATCATCATCAAGAGCTAAGAGATGCGGGTTAACATTTTCTTGCTGTAAATCTAATTGTTCGTGTCATGGTTTTCAGCATTTTCTATGGCAGGTCTTTTACTCTGGCCCTCACGAACAGGTACAAGGTCTTTTAGGAGCCATTTTTACTTTAATAGTTTATCAACAAGGATCATAAAATTATTTAAGATGCTTAATCGCAGACTTTTGTCATTTTGACAAACCGAGGCAGTCGCAGGAGGTGTCCTGTTCTCCTCTGTTTGGACGGTGGCTGTTGCTGTCTTTGGTGCTGTTTGTTCCTGTTCTGGGCTCCCGCGTTTGTTAGGCCTTCTTTTGTTAGATGGGGTTAAAATATTCTGGTCGATCACCACACCCAATAATTCAGCATCAGTTATTTCACCGCCTGTAAGGAAAAATTAAAAATTAAAATAAAACATTTTTAAATTTAAAAATAATTTGAAAAAATAATTTAAAATTTAAAATTTGAATTAAAAGTTTAAAAAAATTAAATAGAAAAATTAAAACATTTAGATAAGCAAACATTTATTTAAAAACACACACATACACACGCACACACATCCATGTGAACACACACACACACACACACACACACACACACACACACACACACACACACACACACACACACACACACACACATTTTGTTTAGGAGAAAACTTAAATCTCACTGCTTTTTCTCTTCTGTCCTTTAGGCCTGCAAGGCGATATCTCTGTAACCTTCTCTAGAGGGTTTTCAGGGCCTTTTTAACAATAAAAATAAAGTAAAACACATAACAATGTTCAATATTCATAAACAGATGTTGAACAAAGCATTTAAACGTTTCATACTCTGAATATAAGTGTAGTGAAGATCGTCTGCTGAAGCTAAAACCTGGGCATATACACGTTGTGTAGGCCTCGTGTACCCAGTATCTAAAAACAATTAAACATTCACCAATTATATACATATACACTACTCACAAAAAGTTAGGGATATTCGGCTTTCGGGTGAAATTTCAGGATGAACCTAAAATGCACTATAACCTTCACAGGTGAAATTAATTTGACCTTCTCTAAACTTTTGAATGAACATGTCCAACTATTCAATGTTTCAGTACTTTTTGCACAACTTGCTGTTCTCTAACAAGGAGCTGAACGGCAAAATTCACAACAGGTGTTTGATCCATGAATCGACTAATAAATTTCCTGGTTCAATTAGAATTGGTATTTAAACAGTCCTCTTCATCATGCTGTTCACATTTTGACATCATGAGACCAAGACGACACCTAACAATTGATCAACAGTACCTCGCCATTGCGAGGCTTCAAACAGGATGTTCTCAGAGGGAAGTGGCCACTGAGCTTAGAGTGTCACAGAGTGTCATCAGCAGGTTGCAACAGAGATACAGAGAGACTGGAAGAGTCACAGAAAGGCATAGAAGTGGACGTCCTTTGGGCACATCCCACACTGATGACCGCTTCATTGTGAACAGTGCCCTGCGGAACCGGATGATGAATGCCACTCAACTCCAGGCACATTTAAGGGAGGTGAGAGGCACCCAAGTGTCACGTCAGACCATTCGAAACCGTTTATATCAGCGTGGTCTGCGTGCTAGACGACCTGCAAGGGTACCTGACCACACCACCAGGCACAGGCGTCATCGTCTTGCATGGGCCAGGGAGCATTTACGCTGGACGAGGGACCAGTGGGCCTCAGTGCTGTTCTCTGATGAAAGTCGATTCACGTTGAGCAGAAATGATGGCCGCCAACGATGTTGGAGACGTCAAGGAGAGCGCTATGCATCAGCCACTGTTGTCACCAGACGACCCTTTGGTGGTGGCGGTGTTACAGTGTGGGCAGGTGTGTCTAGTCAATACAGAACTGCCCTACACTTTGTGAATGGTACAGTGACAAGCCCATACTACCTGAATAACCTCATTAATCCAGTCATTGTGCCCCTGCATGAACAACACAGGCCTAATTTCGTCTTCATGGACGACAATGCTCCAGCTCATCGAGGTTGTATCATTAGGGAAAGGCTGCTGGAGACTGGGGTACCTCAAATGGAGTGGCCTGCACTTTCTCCAGACCTGAATCCCATAGAAAACCTATGGGATCAGCTGACTCACCGTGTAGAGGTTCGTAACTCTGTACCCCAGAACCTCAATGACCTGAGGGCCGCCCTTCAAGAAGAGTGGGATGCCATGCCTCAGCAGACAATAAGTCGACTTGTGAACAGCATGAGACGTCGTTGTCAAGCTGTAATTGATGCTCAAGGGCACATGACAAGTTATTGAGACATTGACATTTTTGTTGTGGTATACCCACCACTGTTGTTGGCTTTTGTTTCAATAAATTGTTTGAGATGAGGAAATCACCATTGCATGCTTCTACTTAAATGCCCTACTTTCATGATACGTATAATATCACTGTAGCGTGAACTTACATTTTCCATAAATTTCACCCGAAAGCCAAATATCCCTAACTTTTTGTGAGTAGTGTATATATATATAAAGCATCTTTAAAAGTACATTTAAAAAATTGTAAAAACATCTTACTCTGCCTAACGGTAATGTCGTTGTTTAAGGCCGCTTGATCGGGGAGCATGTCAAAAAATTCCTGGAGCCTGCCTCGTGCTCGAAAGACTCCCCACCGCTATTCAATATTTCGACCAAGTCTGTAATACATCTACATTAACAACTGTTAAGTTAAGAAATAGAACATTCAACATGTTTAATTAATAACTTGTAAGTTTCATACTTTTGCAATAATTAAATATAGTAACACATACCTTGTGTTGAAAAAGCTACAGACATCTCTTGCAACTTATCTTCTTCTTCGCGTCTCCAGAATGTATCAGACCCTTTCAATACTGTAAACCCCTGTTTTATAGTTTAACAGCTAGGATTGGCTGATTCATCTTTAGGGGTGGAGGTCGTAACTTGAAAAAACTCCACACACCCCCTACTCGTGAATTGTAGCATGCGCTGTTCTCCGAAAAATTAAATACACTTTTTAAAGTAACTACGTTTAAACAATATAGACTATATATAATCGCTCAACCCTGGTTAAAATTGAAGAGCCCCGCTTTTTACAAGCCGTTCGATACTAAACAGTAGCTAGGTACGTCTTGAAAATAGCCTATATTTTAACTTTGTTTTAAAAACTCTAAGTAGCTAGCTTATAGGCCTACGACCTCTGCTAAAATTGTATACGCCCTTGTGCAAATAGTCTGCTGAGCGGTTTGTTTGTTTCACTAGTCTAAGATTTATTTTCAATATGTATTAATCTATACGCTTTCATTCAATATGTTCTGAAAAACCCCACCATTAGCTATTACGTCTGTTCCGGTCCTTCAAACGGATCCCTGCTGTGAATCCTACGCATGCGCAGTTCTCCAAAAAATTAAATACACTTTTTAAAGTAACTACGTTTAAACAATATAGGCTATATATAATCGCCCGACCCTGGTTAAAATGAATAACCCATCTTTTTACAAGCCCTTCGATACTAAACACTCATGTTGGCGCTAAGTATTACCTAAGTTTTACCTATTATGAAGCTGCCCCGTTGAAAAAACACATTATAGCGTATGGCCTTATACAATGCTTTGGAAAACGCTTCTTGGACGCCTTTTCAATGGTTTTCAACGACATTTCGGGGCCTTTTGCGGCCTGTTGGTTTATTTTCTAGTCAATGCATTTCATTCTTTCTTTCAAAAGTTCTTGGCCATCCCGCCAAACCCACCGGCTGTTCGTGTCACTCAAAGGTTGGTCTAACATCGCTCAAGCACGCACGCACGCAAGCACGCGCCCCTCTCTCTCACAGCTGTTACTAAACCATCAAGTACTTTACAAACCCGGTTTGTCACAAACTATCCAGCTCTCATTGGACCATGTAAACGCCCGTCAATTGTATAGGGGACAGGAAGCGGATACTACGGGGCATATCCCTTTTTTAGGTATGCTCCATACGGAAACCAAATGGCCCATTTGTGCTGTCGCTGTCAGGCTGGGAACATCTCTGCAGGCAAAAGTCTATAGGCTATCCACGGACCTCCGCGGACCCCAAGAATAATTCTAAGTTCTTTTTAGGTTTTGCGTTTTAATTCTGTAAAACGTTACATTTATTTTTGATTCTTTCTAGTCTTTCTTTTGAGTCTTCCTAGGCTTTCTTTTAGAACACTAACTTGCTTTTTAGATATACCGCTTGGCTATTTTACACAGTTTTACGACTTCACGCAATCACGGATCTCAAAAAATATTCTAAGTCCTTGGCTACTGTCTCTACGTAGCCATTTACGGGCCTCTCCAAAACTTGGCTAAGTTTTTTCTTCGGCTCTAACAATGGCTAAAATGGCTTTCTTTCTTTCAGACAACTAACTTGCTTTTTCGATATATAGCCTACCGCTATTTGTCACGTTTTAACAACCTGCTTGAATTCTTTTATTCTTTTAAAACGTTTCTGCTAACACAAACTGTTTTTTAAAAACTTAAAACTATTGCTATACATTTGCTCACCCATACATTTATATATACCATTACTTTTTCACGATGTTGTTCTAATAAAAAAATACCAAAAATACCAACCAATACCTAAGCATCAAGACCCACCATAAAAAAAATGTTTACAACAACCACCCCCAATAAAATGACATCATCACGATGCCAATACATCCCGCCCTTGAAACAACCCCCACAACACCCCGAATAATAATACATAATAAAAAAACAATAATTCAAAAATATATATTTTTATATTTTTTATGCATAATTATATTTTTTCATAACCTCATGAATATTCATAAAATTATGCAAATATGCTCATCAATCAAATTTTTACAGAAGCCAAGTGCTATTAATACTCGTGGCTAATGCATTAGATACATACAATTCACTTTCAATTCAGTGAATTTGGCAGTAGGCCTAGTCTACATTTAAAAACGTTTGGCATAAGAACCGCACCCAAAGTTATTCGTATGGAATTAAGATCACAGAAGACCTCTGCAATTATTAGCCTACAAATCACACAAGGTCCCCAGGTAATACTAGTCCAGTATGAATAGGGCATTAGGCTTTATCAATGAAGCATAGTAAGGTTAAATGTGCTCAAAGATGCCAGACAGACAACCATATAGGATAAAATATTAGTATTAAAGGTTGTATCAGCGATTTTGGGTGGAAACATAAATGATCACATTCATCTGATTTTTCCTCACGATCCGCTAGCTGCCCGCCCCATAAGCAGGCCGTCAAAAAAACGCGTCTTTGTAGGCAGCCTATGCTCCGAGATCGTACACAAAAACAAATGGTACTACCAACCACTCAAAACCAAAATAAACAGTATTCCAACCAATCACAATGATCTGCACAAACGCTAATACTCTTATCTCGCTGAAATCTTGACGGATTTACAAACGGTTTGGTTTCTTACAAACGTTATTAACGTGGTTATAATTCTGGATGCTTGAACACTATTTTTTAAAACATAACATAATTATTCATAAGTATGTTTGTTTGGGATTTCGCTTCAGAAGTGACATCACCCAAAATCGCTGATACAACCTTTAATATAACATATAAATATTGTACTTTTTGCTGGGATGTAGCCTATTAGCCACCTATACTTTTCCCAGTAGGAAACGTAAAACAAATTAGCTAATATTTCAATACAGCCAATATGTCAATAGCCTACAGATTTTTTTATGTCAAAAGCACAAAAAGACTGGATTGCGATGATTAGCCCCTTATGGAAAAATAATATATTGCAGTATATTGTAAATATATCAAAATTATCTTCACAATATATTTAAAATATACTGCAGTATATTTCATTTCCATAAGGGGCTAAAGCTGTTAACTATCTTATGTTGTAATAAACAAGTAATTAGCTATAGCTAGCTAGTAACTAAGAGCATCAAGGGCAACTTATCAGCATTTTGGCGCTATCTCGTGGAGTGCAGTGATGACGCGCCAAGGTCAAGTCCTTATCTGTATTGTTAATTTTCCTCTTTTTTGAATAAAAAAAAAAAGAAAGAAATTCGCTTCTGGTTGCTGCTCGCCATTTTGCTTGCCAACTGTCACAGTGTGGGCTGCCTGCTTTAGAGCATTTGGTGTCAAGTGTATCGTAATTGGCTGTTGTTCAAACATACGTTTCCTCAACAAATCATTTCCTCAAAAAATAACCAAAAATATTATTTCACACAACCCCTCTCCCACTGTTTAAACCATTGTCAGTGTCACAGTCATTACCAGCTTTATATAGATTTTTTTTTTTTTTTTTCGTTTTCATTTCAGCATGCCACAGGCTACTGCTGCGTCTAAAATGGCAACTATTCCCATCATCCTTCCAGTGCTAGGGGGTGCTGCAGCACCCGCAACACCCCACTTCCAGTGCCCCTGGAAGAACGGTGGCACGTAGGGACTTCATATTTTGCCCGATAGTAGCCCAACTCGCGCTGATGAAGACGATATGCAGTTTTCCATGGTACCTTGCTTTCTGACATGTCTATGCCACAATGGTCACTGCACAAAGGGGTTAAAGGGAATGGGATATGACATTTTGATTGGTTTATTGCATGTTATGTCCAAGACACACCTATAATTAATGAAGAGACTAAGTTCAGCCCATTTGCACCTTGCGCCATACTTAGCACTCAAATAACACGCCGTCTAACTAGCAAAAGTGGACTTGGACACACCCTAAATGCACTTGCGCCGTGCATTTTAGTGCAAGTGCTAAGATCGTCAAGATTGAGCCCTATGACTTGCAGCCATTTAGCCAACCATGGGTTCCATACTATTCCCGTCCAATTTACAGCTTAATCTAGTCCCACCCCCCAATTCCCATTGAGATCCATTCAAATGCAGGGAGGTCATAGTTTCGCTTGTAAGAGTACCTGAAAATAAGATATCAAGAGTCTTTTGACATCCTTTCATACCCAGTCATGATAGCATCACCTGTTAACCTGTGGAATGTTTTTTCAAATTCCCAGTCTTTTTTTTGTCCCTATCCCAACCTTTTTGGAACGTGTTGGAGGCATCAAATTCAGAATTAGCGTATATTTACAAAAATCTATAAAGTTGATAAGGTACAACATTAAATATCTTTTCTTTGTACTGTTTTCAATTAAATATATGTAAAAGAGAATTTACAAATCACTGCTTTCTGCTTTTATGTGCATTTTACATACTGTCCCAACTTTTTTGGAATTGGGGTTTTTTATAGTGAAGGAGTTCAGGGTCTCATTATTTCAGGGTTTCATAAGTTCAGGGTTCATCCATTTGCTGGAAATAAACATGTGGCAGCACGCGAACAGTGTCGGTGTTCAAACGAGGGATCGTCGTGCCCCAGAGAGAGGTCAGCATCTTGATGCTGGCTTTGCCCTCTGGAAGGCTGATCAACATCTGCACCCCAGGCTTCCGTTTTCCCCGTGTGACGACAGAGAAACGAACAAGCCCAGGAGCAACAGGCCACGTGCCTGGAGCAGAGCACACCAAGCACCGCGGGGACAGCAGCTGTCATGCGCTCCCAAACCTCAGGATGCACTATTGTTAAGTGGCTCAATTTATCACCGGCACAGGTTAAAGAGCAGCCCCACTTCCTCTAGTCTAGCAAGTTTGTCGTAGCCGCTTCAACGCCAAACGGCATAAATAAATAAGAAATAATAAAAATAATAACATAACTGTCCAAGAAGATTCATATCATATTCATATCATCAGGCCTTATGTTATTTTTCCTGAGCCCCTCGGTGTTGGACCCGGTGGTTAGGTGCTATTTTGGCCGGGAGCAGGGGAGCAAGGGTGACGGAGGAAATCCAGGTCATGGTGAACTCCTGGTCTTAACCGTTTAACCGCTTGCTCACGCTCCCTCAGTGCTAGGCTACAATGCTGGACTGAAGATTCAGTTAGCCTGGTAAACGTCAGTCTGTAGTGATACAGTGCTATCAGTTAAAATTCCTTCAGGCCAATGCCACAACACAAAAAGTTTCCCATTGCAAGCAATAGCAGCATATTAAAGCTGTGCATTCTCAACAATATCAGTCCTCTTAAAAATGCAGGATGCAAAAAACTAAAACGGCATCACAATGTATTGTCACGTTAAAAACATCACCGTGCGACACATATTGCTCAGATTTACGCATTTCCCGAAAGGGGTTATTGTGCAAATCTTCTCAGAACAAAGCAACATCTGCTTTCATTGTCTGCTTTCACTGTTGTTCTGTTCCGCCGAAGATTCCACTATTTTCATTTCTTATTTTCGCATGTGGGTTAATGCCTTACTTGACCTGATAATGGGCTGCACACCAACACAATTACAAATGACTCATGAAATTATGCAGTGAGTGAAGGTTAGGTAGCGCAAGGTTTTTTTCATCAAACTTTTTCATAATTTTTCATGAGTGCATCATACTTGTTTTCGGATGTTAATTTTAATTTGCAGCAAGTTCCTTGTAAGTGTGTTTGAAGTGATGATATTAAATAATAAACCACATAAAATTTATTTCACAGCAGAAACATCAACTTCTCTTGTGATTTATATTTGATTTTTTAATTGAATATTTTCTTTTTGTTGCATCCCAATCTTCCCTGTCTGTTTGGTAAAGCATGCAATCCATGGCATAAATAATTCAAACTAAATACATTTTACAGCACCTTGTCTCCACTAAGCATGTCAACATCTGTTGTCAAGTCACAAGTTTACATTGTTGGTCATTGCTTTCCCACAATGAGCCAAATGTTTTATTAAAGTCCCCAGAGTACCACTTGAATCAACCAGAAATGCTGCTACTTAGTGAACCTTCCCTGAACTCCAATAATAAAAGATTGGCTGCTGTTACTGGGAGCTGGCTACTGTCTTCCTTTGCAAAATGTTCAGTGAAATTTATGCGATTGAGGTACTAAACTGCAAGAGACCATTAGGAAATCACTATTGTAATGAAATGAAGTTTCCTCAGTTTAAAGTGAAGCAGTGCTTTATTGTTAAGACTACAGTGTAAGTTCTGTCCATGTATTTCTGAAACAAGAAAAGAAATGTTCATGTGCTTTTACTCCTAATCGTCTGATCATTTTAAAGGGAACTAGAAAAAACCTTGTCAATTGTAGTGTTAAAATAGAAGGGAACTCTTTTAGGGAAAATAATTAAAACTCAAGATTTCTCTTAATACTCTTCACCTTACTGGCACTGAATACATAACAATTTTTTGTTAAATGTCAGACTAAACACCTTATGTTTCATATGATGCATTTTTGTTTTCTGTGAATAAGCAGTGAAAATTCTCTCAGGTTTTCTCCATTAAAACGGTTGGACTTTCATAGAATAGTAAAGTAGTTGTGACGACCGCATTCCCATCCTACTGTTTCCCGTGTTTTCCCTCTCTCCCTGTGTCATGTTCGTCTCTCCCTAGTCCGTCTTTCCCCGTGCTGCAGGTTGGGCGTGGTTCCCTAATTGTTTCACCCTGTTTCACGCCACTCCTTACAGCCTATCCCACTTCCCCGCTTTCGCATGCATTCCACACTCTTCTATCTGCTAATCACTCCTGCATACATTCGCACGCGGCACATAATTGATATCAATTAAATGTTGTATTTAGTCACCCGGTGTTCTCTGTCCTGTGCCAGTTCGTTAACGTTGTTGTCTGTGAACCTCTGGTCCTGCCTTGAGTCCTAGTAACCAGTCTAGTAATATTCCTGAGTCTTGGCTGTACAGGTGTTAATTCGCCTTACCGCCTATTTAAATCCTGAGTCTGCTCCAGCCTGGAACAGCACGTCTGCTGTTCATTGTTCCCGTCTTGTCAAACTAACTCTGTCTGCTTCAATTCGCCTAACTGCAGTTGTTGGTCGTCCCTGCCTGTGTCGCGGTCTACAGCCTCCCTCCTGACGTGTGTGCAACCGTTTGGGTTTCTGCTCCTCCAGACTGCAGTAGTTCCTGCGTCCGGCCGTTGCTGCATCTACTGCCATGGTTGCGGTTGCGCTCACTGCTGCTGCCCTGCTGCTACGCCTGGGTCCGATCCGGATTCCGATCCACGGTCCTGCTCTCCCGCTCCCGCTCATCCCCTGCTCATTCGAACCAGTTGTCTGTTTCCATTGCCTCCCCTGCTCTCTCCTAACTGTCTCATTCCCCGCAGCATCAAACCCGGACTGTCCATATTAAATGTCGCTCCCTACTCTTCAGGAGAATGCCATGGATGAAGTTTAAATTATTGGATGCTTAGCGCTCCCACAATTGTCTGTCCATCTGTCTGTCGTGAGTCCAGTTTAAAGCATAGTTAAAGCATGCGAGCAAGGAATACGTTATATGGATCAATATTATGATCAATATTATTCGGACTAACCATTATGACATCCATCCATCCATTATCCATTAACCCGCTTATTCCTGGTCAGGGTCACAGGGGGTGACCAAACGCCTTTGCTATCTTATACCTGGCGGAGGATTCATTATAGGGCCTAGCGATCATGTTGTTTAAATACCACGTCATCTTGCACCCATTGCAAGTGAACTTAAGATGAGGAGCAGCCAGGATACTTTTTGGCGTATTGCTATCTTGAGCCAGCAGAAAGCGCTTGCGCTAAAACCACCACAAACCTGTTCTAAAGTCATGTCGCAGTTTACATGTTATTTTAACGGCACATATAAGTGCGTCTACATAGGCGTGTGCATAACGCGCGTACACCCTCCTGTCTGTTACACACAGAGGCGCGCACAAGCATGACTAAAAATATCAAGATTACAATGTGAAATATTATTATTGGGTAGGCTATATTAAAAAAATGCATAATAATAAAAGAGTCCATAGGTCAAAGACCACATACCTGTCCCTCAGCAAAGGGAAATGCAGCATTAAATTGCTTTCAGCCCACTCCATGAACATCCAGGCGATGTGCGATGGTACGTGTAAGGTATAGACTATTCGCAATTATGCTGGATCAAGCTAGGGGGGACAATCTGGGGGGACGATCTTCTGTTACGGGACAATGGCTATCCATTAAAAACTTTGCTGATAACACCAATATCAAGCCTAATACCCAAATTGTCATTTACACCTAATGCGTGAATTGTTATTCAATGGAAAACTCTTGCACTGCAATAGACGGACATTTGAGTTCTGAAAATGCGCTTCAGATGTCATTACAATACAGCTCACTTCATCTAGGCCTACAGCCTGTAAGTAAATAGAATGGTTTTGACTGAAAAAAGTTCAAAATCTTGTCCAGTGTATTGTTTTTCAAATGGCCTAGGCTACAGTCCTCGGGATTCGCTGTGCATAAGGTTTTTTCAATAGCCTACGATTAAAAAAACGGAGATTCATTTAAATTTCACCATGTTTACTGAACTGTAACCTTATTCTTCGTCCTTCATATTTTTTTAATTATAGTGACCAGGTTTCCATACTCTCATCTTATTAAAACCCCACTGAAACGATTTTAAGGAGAACTAAGAGTCTAATTAGAAATTACAACAAATTTGCAGAACATTGCACAACTAATTCAGAATTAATTTTAATGTAATTCTCTGCATGTGTGATTTAAATACATGCAGGAGCAGGTCTGTTTCCCCTGCTGTAAATCACACTTTTCACAGTCTTTCTGGGAAAGTGGACGTAATTATTTTAAAGCATTACGCTACCAGTAAAACAGGTTGGTCACATTTCCATAAGCAGGACATTATAAAACAAGGGGAAATATGCGCGAACGTATGGGTTGCCAACCTGACAGCTTTAGTGTATTTACTAGTGTCATCATTAAGGCAAAATAACGGTATTTATGTTATTAATCAATATTATAATGCACATAATGAACTTCGGATGAAGCTTGAACTTTGAGAACATCCTCATGGAACTGATGTTTGACAATGCTTCATTGTATAATCAAACAAAATTGGTTAAACGAGCAGGCTAATTTGGCATTTTCTAAGGTGAGACGGAAGCCATTGGTAGCTTATTTTCAGCTGTTGCAGGTGCTTTTAACTAAATTTAACCGCAAATATTTTGTAAAAATATTGGACTTGGACACGCCCTAAATGCACTTAACGCCATGCATTTAGACAAAGCGCTAAGATCGCCAAGATAGAGCCAAGGAGGGTATACACGCATTGTGTACATGCCTGTGTAGATGTATATTAGCTATCTTAATATTGCGCAGTTAAAATAACATTGAAACAACTGCGACATGACTTAAGACCAGGTTTGTGTACTACAAGAGTTTTAGTGCAAGCACTTTCTGCTGGCTGAAGATAGCAATACGCCAAACATTATCCTGGCCACACCGCATCTTAAGACCAACCCGCACAGTTCACTTGGTATTTACATAAAATAATAAAATGACCACTGCGTCAGTCTGAAACTAGCAAAGATTTGGGTTACCGCCGCTTAGCGCCGGGTGTAAGATAGGGCCCAAAGTGTAAATCCTTTGAGCACACAAGCTACTCTTTACTTTGCTTAGAAATGCATTTTTCAATAGTCCCACTGGGAGCGATTGCCAAAAACTGAACAACAGTGAAATACTGTACCTTTAAACTACCTTCAACTGTGATGCGACAGGAAAAAAAAGACACAGACACACACAGATCGACTTTTATATGTGTGATGAAACTGGGGACACAAACATGGGGAAAGAACGTGAAACAGCAATGTTTGCTACCTTTGCATAGCTCTTTAAATTATGAGCAGGGAGGAAGTATTTCCTTTCAGGAGTAGGGCAGCAAAAGGAGGTGATGGGAGGTGACGGGAGAACTGCCTCTTGAAGCTTACGCCTCGATGACACCTGCCGTAAAGTGCGGCGGAACGAGGGCTGGCCGCGTACGTGAGAGGCCCTGGCGGAAGTCCTAACCCCATTGGCGAGGGGCCTGCGTGGGCCCCGCAGTGCTGCTTGAGCAGGTGGGAACTGAGTGAGAGAGCCAGTCCAGACTTGGGAGGCTGCCAGGAACAGATGTGCTCAGTCAGATGACTAATTGAAAACCTTAAACAAAATCAGCAGCCAGGCCATTTGGCCTGCATAATGTGTGTGTGTGTGTGTGTGTGTGTGTGTGTGTGTGTGTGTGTGTGTGCGTGTGCGTGTGTGAGAGAGAGAGAGAGAGAGATCCCTCTCATCAGCACCGCCATTAACAATCTTGAGGAAAGATGAAAACAACGCTTGGTTTATTCGGTAAATGAAAGCACATAACTAGATTGTGTCCCCAGAGTGCATTTCCAATTTTAATAATACATCAAGGAGCCATACCCTGGGCAAATCTTTTTCTGCGTAAAAGCCGAACACAGTAATCTACTCACTGTTAGGGCACTGAGAGACAACTCCCAGCGCTATGAATTTAGCAAAATTATAAGGGTACATAACATGATAGCTGTTAGCCAAATTAAAAGCGAACCATTAGAGCTGAATCACTTGCCATTTAAATGGTACAAACTGAAACTTTCCATTCCAGAAACATATCTAGATTTGTGTATTTTCTTTTTACCTGTCTCCCTTTGTTTCCTTACAGTGAAAAGCTGGAGCGTGATCCCGACTCAAATTATGTGCATGAATAATAAACTACCATCTCATTAAAAACTGGTTAAATATGCAAAAAAAAGAAGAAGTAAAACTAATGATAATGAGATGTGCAATACCTTAGAGTAAAGCGCATTATAAATTACTTAGAAGTGCAAGTTGGCTTGACCCAAACAGTGCATTTTGAAAGCTGTTTTGAATATTGTGAGTGCTGGCTATGGGGGGAGATGGCACTGTGCCCCCTCGCCCTCTCGTCCAGATCCCACCTGCCACAGCGGACCTGCCGGAGGACACGGCTGTTGAAAAGCACAGTCGGGCAATGCAGGCCCAGCACAGCCGGCCAGCGTGACCACAGCACAGTCGATCAATATGAATACAGCAAAACGTGGATATAAGCATGCCGATTTCTACGGATTGCTGCTGAATAGCTGAAATACTACAAGAGCTGAAAATCAAGTGATTTCTGGCTTGTTGTTTGATTTTGTAATCTTGTTTGATGGCCACCACCAGGGGCGCCTTATGGGGCGGAAAGGTTAGGACGATTCAAAAAAATGATTAGAACATTAGGTACATTTTTTTCAATATTAAATTATTAACCTATCATCATTAATAGAATATTTTATTTACAATGTACTAATAAAACTAACGGTTTCTTTTTCTTTTCTTGTTTTTGGCAAAAAGTAAACATCCAGAAAGCCTCTGTATTGCCCAACCCCCCCTCTATTTACATGAAATGGTTCGGTCCTGCCCCCAAACAAACCAGGCGCGAACGGTACTTGCTAGCCTAGCAGTGAAAATTGTGAGTGAGGAGTGCCGGTGGAGCATCATGTCTCAGCTTCCTAAAAAAAATATGGCTTCCAAAAATGAAAAGAAAGAAAAGAAAGTCAGGAGAGAGAAAAGAAAGGGCAACTGTATGTCACCCAATTTTTCACAAAGGAAGGTGGGTGTAGTAGTCCGTGAGTGGTCGAAATTAACCTGTTAGCTAGCCTTAGTCCATAGTGAAATAGGCTACTTTTGCTCCCCTAACATTAGTTACTTAATATTAGGGAGGGCAAACTGGAGCTTTAGAATGTAGACAGCAGTGAATTCACGTGAACGTGACAATACATTCGTTTTCAGACCACGACAGACAGTGTTTCAGCTGAGCGCAGCAGAGTGGGGAGTTCGTTCCACCACTGGGGAGCTATGGTGGAAAAGCTCCGCAGTTGGGACAAACGGGAGCCGTTAACACAGAGGGAGGGAAGTGCAAGTCACCCTGCAGCAGCAGAGCGAAGTGGTCAAGCAGGAGCGTAGTGCTGGATTAAGTCCTGTAGGAGGGGCCTGATCTTTTGGCTGCAGTGTAGGCCAGGGTCAGAACTTTGAACCTGATCCTGGCCACGACCGGCAGCCAGTGGAGTGACCTCAGCAGGGGGGTGACGCATGAGAACTTTGGGATGTTGAACACTTCGGGAGGTTGAACACAATATTGGCTGCGCTGATCTGTTTTCGGTGCGCTCAGAGTCCTACTCTTATCATTGATGGAATGTTGGGAAAATGTGAGTTCAAATGCCACAAAAACAATCCTTATATCGCATTAAAATTACATATAAGGACAGTTATTGTCCATAGTACGTTTATGAAAGGTTAAACTGACATTTTAAGCACAATATTTATGTTGATTTGAATGGGTTGATTGGGTTCTGGAGGTGTGTGGTTACAGCAATTGCGCAGGGCTGGTGTGGCCTGTGGTGGTGGGGCCCAATGTGATATATCTTTTCATGGGGCCCAAAATCCCTGGCGGCGCCCCTGGCCCCTCTTCACCTGACGACTATGCCATCTTACTTGACACCATCCTCTCTGACTCCCTCAACTCCATGGCCCCCTGGAAAACCATCACTGTTTCTTTCACCACCTCCTCCCCCTGGTACACTTCCGAACTTCGTACTATGAAGCAAACCGGTCGGCAGCTGGAGCGACTCTATAAAAAAACCCACCTTACCGTCCACGCTGAAGCTTACAAACAGCACATCTCCTCTTACCGCGATGCTCTCCTTGCTGCCAAATCTGCTCACTACTCCACTCTCATCAACAGCACAAATCGCAACCCCCGGATCCTCTTTTCTACTGTTAAGACACTACTCCAGCCCCCCGACAATAACCCACCCTCCTCCACTGACCTCTGCAACTCCTTTCTCCACTCCTTCAATAATAAAATCTCCCAAATAAACACCTCCCTGACTGCCTCCATCACTAACTCCTTCACCCCCCCTCCCCCGACTTTCACCCTCCCCCTCCCTGATCGCCCACCTACCCCCCCCTCACTGCCTTTTCCCCTGTTGATTCCTCCCTCATCTCTGACATCATCACCGTCTCCAAGACCACCACCTGCTCCCTCGACCCTCTCCCCACTACCCTAACTAAGAACTGCCTCCCCGTCCTCATCCCCCACCTCACCACCCTTTTCAATCAGTCCCTAGCACTCGGTCATGTTCCCTCGGCCTATAAACTGGCCGCTGTCACTCCCATCCTTAAAAAGCCCTCCCTCGACCCAACCATCCTCACCAACTACCGCCCCATCTCCAACCTACCATTCCTGTCCAAAACCCTAGAACGTATTGTCGCCGCCCAACTTCACTCCCATCTTCAGTCCTACAATCTCTATGAACCCCTTCAGTCTGGTTTCCGCCCCCTCCATAGCACTGAAACTGCTCTTGTCAAAGTCACCAATGATCTCCTCACCTCTGCTGATTCAGGTGCCCTCAACATCCTGCTGCTGCTGGACCTTAGTGCCGCTTTTGACACTGTGGACCACTCCATCCTCCTTCAAAGGCTGGGGCAGCTGGGTGTTGAGGGCACCGCACTTGACTGGTTCACCTCATACCTCTCTGGCAGACAACAATTCATCTCTCTCTCCGGTCACACCTCCTCCCTTTCCCCTGTCACGCAGGGGGTCCCCCAGGGCTCGGTCCTCGGGCCCCTGCTCTTCATCTGTTACATATTTCCCCTTGGTCACATCATCCGCAAATTTAACATGGACTTCCACTGCTACGCCGACGACACTCAGATTTACATTAGCACAAAATCCACTCAGAACCCACCCCTCACCCACATTAATACCTGCATCTCCACAATTAAAACCTGGCTGACCCATAATTTCCTCAAACTCAACAGTGACAAAACTGAACTCCTACTCATTGGCACCAAATCCACACTTTCAAAGACCGGCCCCATCTCACTCATCATCGATGACTCAACCATCACTCCCTCCCCCCTGGCACGCAACCTTGGTTTCATCCTTGACCCCACCCTCTCCTTTGTCCCCCATGTCAGCTCTGTCATCAAGACCTCATACTTCCACCTCCGCAATATTGCCAAAATCAGACACTGCCTCTCCCCCTCTGCTGCTGAAAACCTCATTCACGCCTTTATCTCCTCCCGCCTTGATTATTGCAACTCCCTTCTTACTGGCATCACCTCCCACTCCCTCCATAGACTCCAAATGGTCCAGAACTCCGCTGCCCGTCTACTCACTCACACCCGGTCCCGTGAACACATCACCCCTGTACTCCAATCTCTTCACTGGCTCCCCATCAAAGAGCGCATTAACTTTAAAGTTCTCCTCCTCACCTTCAAAGCCCTCCACAGCCTGGCCCCCCCCTACCTGACTGACCTCCTCCTGCCCCTCCGCCCCACCCGAACCCTCCGCTCTTCCGCCACCACCACCCTCTTCATACCATTTTCCAAACTCAAAACCTTTGGCGATCGAGCCTTTTCCAGGACTGCACCCCGACTCTGGAACTCACTCCCACAAACCGTCAGAGACTCACCCACACTCCCCATTTTCAAATCCCGGCTAAAAACATTTCTTTTCTCCCAAGCCTACAACCTCCCCTACCCCTAAATGACCCTCCTCCGTTTCTCCTCCCACCCTAACCATCTGCTCAGCCTCCCCTCTTCTTCTCTCTCTTCTCCTCTCACCCCGTCCACCATGTTATTTTCTGTGATTTTTGTACATGTTTATTTACTGTCCCAGTTGTTTTTTGTTTATTTTGTGTGTTCCACCAGCCAGTTATTTCACCTTCATCTCATTTGTTACCATCTCTCCTTTTGTCTTGCTGTCTTTTGTGTTTCTGTTCCCCCCTCTCAAATTCTGTAAGCGACCTTGGGTTCTGAAAGGCGCTATATAAATAAAATGTATTATTATTATTATTATTAAAACATTTTAAATTTAAATTTAAACCGCTCCTTTTGAACACATCTCTCAAGACAAAGAATTTACATTTTGTTTATTTGCTTATTTCTTGGGAGAAATACAATAAAGTATCAACATATTGTGAGAAAATGGTGTCAGGGCACTGTATAGTGCCAAGTGGAGCCAGACGGGCACCACTGACAGTGTGTTAACAATAGAGAATAGTAACTATCAAAATGAAATCAAATTTATGTTCAATAAACCAACATACGTTCATATACATTAGCCTTTACTGTGACTGTATGGTGAATCTACTGTATGTCAGTATGTATGTGTGTAAGCTTACAGTGATGTACAGTGAGCACCATAATTCATTGGACAGTGACACATTTTTTGTTATTTTGGTTCTGTACACTAGCACTTTGAGTTTGAGGATACAATGACAATGAGGTTGAAGTGCAGACTGTCAGCTTTAATTTGTGGGTATTTTCATCCATACTGGTTGAACCGGATAGAACCTTTTGTACATAGTCCCACCCATTTTCGGGCATCAAAAAATATTGGACAGCTTAACATAATGTAGAATAAAGTAATCATTTTTAATATTTGGTCGCATATCCTTTGCATGCCATGACTTCCTGATGTCTGTGACACAACAATATCAAAAGACTCTTGATATCTTATTTTCTGTTACTCCTACAAGCAGTACTACGTATAACCTTTCTGCATTTTAATGGATCTCTATTGGAATTGGGGGGTGGGACTAGATTTAGCTGTAAATTATGCTGGAACAGTATGGAACACATGGTTGGCTAAATGGCTCTAAGTCATCAAGGGTCTGTCGTATCAAACAAGCCTTAAACCATCACTCTGCTGGATGATAACTTGAAGGGTTTCTTCTCCTGACTTATTTTTCCATAGAGTTCAATAGGAAAATTTGTCAGGAGACACAATCCTTAAAGTGATCCATCCATATCTACTGGATATCTGGCAGCAGGTATGGTAGGGCCTCAGGAGGATGTAACGGTCGATCTGAATGGTTGATCCCTCTCGGAGTTTAACCGTCCTTCATTCTCCACAAAACAGTGTGTGTTTATCACCGTGCGGCTCTGTCTCAGATCTGCTCTCGTGTTCCGTTTTATATTTCTATTCCGGGTTTTGTCATTACATATTTAAAGCTTGAATTGCCTTTTTCTGCTAAAACTGACAAAGTACTGCATGCAGAACTGTAGTAAATGAAAAAGAAGCAACCTTAAAAGAGATATTTACAGTGTTTTTGAAAAGGAAAGTTAACAAACACAAAGATGAAGCTTGTCAGTTACTCCATGGCATGTTCAGATACACAAAGAGCACGAGACCAAAGAAAGTTACGTTTTCCAATTCTTTCTATTTTTCCAAGCCACCTGTCAAGTTCAATTGTGTCTGTCTTATAAAGGAAATCACTTGCTTCCTTGCTACTTTTCTATTTTCATAGTTTCATGCATGTAAACATAATTGAAGGAAAATTGTGACTATAACCAGATGATAGTAATGCTAGGTAATAACACCATTCTGCCATACAGAAATTTGGTACAGCACAGTATGTGGTGTATTGCATATAGAATTGCACATATTTATGGAGGATGTTGTAATGGATCCAATGATATTTCCAGGTTAATAAATTTACCTGACATACGTATGTAGAATAGGGCTTGGATTTAATGACTATTCTTTTAATAAGACTGGTGCTGCACATTGTCAAACATGATGAGCCATTCTGTAAGGTCTGAATTTAGAACACCCCATGTGCATTTCTTGACAACAGTCTCACTGGCTGTTTATTAACATTTTAACAAGACGTTAGGCTTGAAGGGTTCATCAGCCATTCAAAACAGGGAAACAAATCAACTGTCAGTTGATGGTACACCATTTTCCCCTTGACCATATGACCTTCCCATGAACGAGGATTGGAATTGGCTTTGTTCGTTTTTCTTCCATGTTTTTATGATCAAGAAAATACCATCACTCATTATTGTCATGATTACTTTTGAAAAAAGCTTTATCATCAAGACAGTGCACATGTCTGAGATTCAATATAAGGAAGTAAGCAGCCAATTTCAGTCAGTTTGATTATTAAAGAAGATACTTCTACACCTCACAAAGAGCATAGGCATTGTAAATTGTATATTGTTTTAAAATTGTTCAAAACACAGTAAAGATGTTTACCTCATTGGAGAAAGGAATTGGCCTCAACATGTGAAAAAACCCACTGCTTTAAGTATTCATGAATCGATTTAGCTTTTGTTTGCTTAATAGTGGGCCTGAATCTTGGTTTTATTCCCGAAAATTGACTTCCATTATTTTTGTTACGTTATCTGTTATTTTCAAGCAGTATACAAAAGTAGGCTGACCAGACGTCCTCTTTTTTCCGGACATTTATTCTTTTTGGGACAGAAAATATCCGTCCAGGTGGGATTTCTAAATTCCTAAAATGTCTGTTTAGGATTTCCTTGTTCCATAGACCATATATAAACAAACAAATAGCCTAGTATTATGTTAATAACGCTCGCCTAACCCTGTTCTCTTTTTTTGAAATCCAATATATGGTCACCCTAACAAAAGGGCACAATAACACTCTGGTTGTTGCCACCATCCCCACTGGATATTTAAATTTTTGCAAACATTTCTTTCATTCAAGAGATGAGGATATTTATCCAATCTTTTAATCTGTAGCTGTGTTTTTATTATTTTGTAAAATTATTTTAAAACGGGGAATTTTGAGACAATGATTTTTTTTGACCGATTTAGGCTTTTACCATGAATAAATATGAAAGAAATGGTAATGTGTGAATTCACATTTGAGTCATAGAATACAGTAGCCTACATCAATCTGTTAGAGCAGAGGATTACCCAATAAAATGGCCAACAATATCTAGAAGAACCATGGTATGACGTATTTCACGAAGAGAATCAGTGCATAATTAACATATTTGAGGTTATTTACACACTGATGTTATCTAATTGCAATATTTCTTCCCCACAAAGAATGCAATCTAAGTAGTACGTTTAATGTTGAAATGAATGCAGAACAGTACGCTATGATATGAAGAGACACAGTAAGCTGTAAGAAAGGCCTGTTTCGTGTTTTGATGTCTGAAATCTGAGTGGGTGAGGAAAACAAAAGCTCTTCAGCCCAGAGCCAAGGTGCTCAGTGCTACTTCAACCTCTCTGCTGTTTGCGCTCTGTATCTGTGACAGAGAAAAAAGAGCACCTTCGCTCTCAGGCAAATTAAGTCAGTTCACTCAAAGACAATATTAATTTAGCTTTCCCGTTTAAATAAAATATTTCTTTTGTCTCCGAGAATAAAATGCTCAGTGTGATATTGAATTTCCTCCTGTGTGTTTTGTGGCCCTGTGGTTTAACGGTAAAACTAATTGCCTGTACGTACTGTATATTGTAATAGTGAGCTGATGAATATTAAAAGTGCAACATTTAAAGAAAAGTTATAAAGACTCAAACATCTTTCTAATAGCTGCTGGCAGGGCAAACAACTTCAGAGATGGCTTTTTACAAAATTTTTTTGCATCTATGCAAATGATAGATTATTAAAATATGCATGCAGTGCTGCCATGCGCAGTGATAAATCTCATTAACCCCTTACTCCGCATTTTCAATTGATCAAAAAGCTGTTTTTCTCTTTCTGCGTCTGTCATGGTTAGTGGCTGTCTCTATTTGTTTCTACCATTGTTTTCCGTTTGGCGTCGTCTGAAGCTCTATCGGATTTTTTCTTCCTCCGTCCCGGTGTTTGGATCTCTCCGGGTCATTATCTCCGACACCTGTGTTCGGCTTCGGTCGGCTATATATAGAGCTTACTTCCGTTTTTCGGTGCTTCTATATTGTCGTTGCCTTATGACTAGGAAGCCGGTATAGGTATAGGTAGAGGTATAGGAAGTTGGTTACTGCATCTCTGTTTGGTTTTATACAGAGACACAGCTATTTCTATTAGTGATAGGATTCGATTTTCTGGTTTTCTGTCCTATCGTCCTCTATTCTTTTTTTTGCCTACAGCCTGCTTATCCTCTGTTCAGCTCCTTAGCCTACTGAGCTGTAGTTACAGGCTTGCTATTTTGTTCGTTTCTTTTCAGTTTTCTCTACCTCTTATACACGCAGATTAATTAGTGCGTATCTGTCGCGTTTTGGTTCTCAATTTTCTAACCCAAACCTGACAGTGTCAGTCACCCACAGATTGTTATCTGACATCTGTGCTCATTTACTGTGCAGTGTTTGCATAGTGGATTTTGGGTTATTTGCATCTTGCAGGCAGTGAATACACCCGCTTTGGCTGGAATTCAATCACCATTTGTCCTTAACTTTGACTAACAATTAAAAGCAAGAACTCGCTTGTAAAGAAAGAGTGTAGTGCTTGAGTTTACTTGTACGTCAATTTTAACTGACAAATGTTGATCAAATACAGGCCTTTATGAAGTTATGATAAGAAATATTTTGGTTCTAACCATCAGGTATGTAATATAATCCAAATAGTTGGAAGTTGGAATTCTGTTGCATGAAATGTTATATAATTATAATTTATCACAACTATGAGTTGTACTGTACCTGCCTGAATCCAACTGAGTTGATTTGTGACATGTCCTACACATATTTCAGTAGTATGTTTAGTCAAAGATGGATTGAGATCAAGATGTTAGTACACAATGAAAGTTTGTTTGGGAGCACTCTGTCCAAGTTTTGGGAGTCCACTCTGTTGTACTTTCCTATAATTTCTCTTTGCAAAACACATAACCAGACTGAGGATGTATGTTGCATGTTTTGCAAACTTCACTGAACCAAAGAACCACACTATTTACATTTGTGGTGGAGGCTAGTTACTTTTGAACATGAAACTGGAAACATAATGTCCAATATCTTGTGGACATTTTTCAACACCTTTTAACATAAGAATCTCAAAATGTATATTTTTCTTTTCTGTGGGTGAGAGCAATGTAATAACTTGTTTTTGTAGTGTCTTTAAATTTCACTGAAGTATGTTTACACTAGTTAACATGTAATTAATGTAGTAGTGATATTGTCAGCATAACAATTTCTTCAGTCAGCATTAAGATTAATTTGTGCCTGCTCTGTACATACTGTGTATGAAATAATAATTTGAATAGCTAATTATGGTAGACTGTTTTATTTGTAGCAGGGGTCCCCAACCCTGGTCCTGGAGAGCCACCTGGTCTGCTTTTTTATATAGTGGTGGTTGCTCAGCACTTAATTTATCAATTAAAGCAGTCGATTACACAACTAACTCACCTCACGACACCTGGTTTCTAGGGTCTTTTGTTTAAATTGGAATACAGGCACATATGGACCCAGAGTTATACAGGTTTTTATGTATGTAGTTGTAAATGCCATGAATGTCATGAGCTCACCTTTATTTTCAAATATCTCAGGAAGCTGTTTGTCTATAGGCTTGTTGGGCAACCTCCACAGCTGTCCCCCAGGGGTGTGGATATTTGAAGTCAGGGGACAGGTCACCCCTTTCCTCAGCCTCCTCTCAAATCCCCCATGATGCCCCACTGACTAAGCTCCACAAATTGCTCAGCGTGCAATTCAATTCAATTTCAACTGCAAGCTACCTCCTCTGGAAATGATGTTTGCTGTGCCCAGAAACAGTGGCGTTTCAGGCTTCATTCGATGGAACTGAAGCAGCATGACTGTGAGGAGAGGGACGGGGTTTTTTTTTTGTTACGTGACAGTGAGCCTTAAAGGTTGAATGGATTAAATTATTATGAGTATCTTCTCTGATTTTATCCTTGTGTCACCTGCTTGTTCTTGTTATAAATGGTTCTCGTCTGACAGACAGCAGACGCTCAGTCTGGGTCCCACTCACTTCCCTCTTGAAACATTGAGAAGGTCAGTGGACTGTTCTTTTTGTCTCACCAACCTGATTCATATTTCTTAATTAGGCAAAGTGGTGTGTAAAGGTGTATCGGGCTGGCTGTAACTGTCACACTCAGCAGCTGGACAGAGCTGCTCACAGGAGTGTATTGACAGGGACAGCAAGAAGCAGGGCCCACCTACAGTACCCACTTCCCTAATGCCCACTCCCACTCCACAACTGAAGACAGCATATTTGTGTGTCTGGCTGTGACAAAGTCATTAACAGTGACAATCTGGCCTGTGTCACTGGGCTTCGTCACCATAAAAAGCAATGAATGCTATATTTTGGCAGGACCTAAGATAATACTGATGCTCCAACCCCAAAATGGGTGGCACTATCAAATGACGCAAAGCATTGTTGTTTTTTTTTTAACTTTTAGAAAGCATACAGCTTTGAATTAGTGTGAATCAGTGATAGTTCTGCTCATTAAGTGTCATTCTCCCATTTCTGTTATAATCCATCCAACCAGTTGGTCATATTGGTTTGCCAACAACCTCATACCCACCAAATGCTTCATATATTGTTATCTTGTCACCTGAAGATTGATGCAGATGACAGGATTTGCATTATTTAGCCCGAGCCTCCACAGAAGATGCATATTGCATTTTAACTTAAAATGAGCAAGGAGACTGAATGGGGGCTCCTCATTATTAGCATTTGTTCTTAGCTTTAAAACCCAAGTTATTTGATGCTGACTTCATGGACGCGACCCCCTTCATGGATGCGACCACTGTAATTTCTGAAGTCTTACAAGAATCACCTCTGCCCCTCTTGAACAAACAGAAACCCTGTCCTGCAAATGATTCACGCCACACACACACAGTGGGGCGTGAGCATGGGGTCTTGTCCAGAAGGGGTTTTGGCCATTGCGGGCCACAGAGAAAAACGACAAATGGAGGAGAAACGGACTGGAACTCGTGTGACCGGGAGACCGACCTTTCGGGCATGGCCGCACCGTCACCTTCGACCCACGGGTGTTGTTGGTAACCTTTGGTTTTATATTGGTATTTCATAAAGTACAAAAAAGGCAGAGAGTTGAAATACATCCACCCTGGCTTCAACTGTTCCATCACAGCCCAGTCAGTTGTGGCGTTAGTTTGCAATTAAAATATATTTTTTTCGAAGAATATTTTTAAAGAAGTAAAAAAAATGATTTAAAGGCTATAGATACAGCATTTCACCCCCAGTCTCATATGGAGATGTCATGGTTTATGACCTTTTTCCCTTGCGGTCGTGTTCCTCGGTCGCCACACGTGGGCGCTGCTTCGTTGGTGGAGTTTTGGCTCCGTTCCTTCTTCTCGCAAAGAACTCTCATCAACGTTGCACAGCTGTACTTGGTTGCCGGTGAGCTATATAAGCCTTCCGTTTCCTTCATTCGGGGCTTCAATATTCATTGTTGATTGTGATTGTTTGATTGTTTGTTCTGTGGTGTATTTTCTGGTATTATTTGTGCTGTTTTGTGTGCGGTTTATTTTGCCCTTTTGTGCTTTTATTGGAGTTTTGCGGCACTTGCCTTTGTGCTTTGAGCTTTCAGGTTGAATTCCTGTTTTGTGTGCTCATTTCAGTCTCCGCTTTCTGGTCTGTCCTTTGTTTGTCATTTTGCCTAGATCTATTGCCCTTTACTAAGAGACAGGGCGTTCGTATCATACTGACTTTAGGGTTTTAATTATTCGTAGAGGCAGGCCGGTTATCTTCTATTAAGTTTGCGTTGGTCTTTAGTTACAGCTGTTCTGTTTCGTCCTTTTCACCTGCGGGACGATTTTGTTTGGAACTGTAGTTCTGTTCATTCTCCGGGTGTGTCCCTCCTTATATGGAGCTTGGACGATGCTATGGACATGTTTGTGTTTGATTGCGCGTTCATGAAAGTAACCATGGAATGTTATCTCTGTTCCTCCGCCTCGTTACATTTCCCGTTATTGAGAGGCAGTGCGTGCTATTTTCTATTAAAGTGATACTGCAGTCAAAAACCGACTTTTCCCGTTGACAACCTATATTTTGAGTTAGATTATGATCATACACAACTGTTTATGTCCGAAAATTTTATGTTTAGTAAAAATGGTTTTATCTGAGTTTTTGTGTAGACTTACCAATATGCTGGCTTCCGGGGATTCGTGACGTCACGAAATCCTTAACATAAAAATGGGTGGACTTGAGGTGGTCCTAGGGGTGGGTCTTGGCTGGGCATGTGGTATAAAAGCAGAGAACGACGATTTTTTTTTTCTTTCTGAGATTGAGACCCTTGTACTGCTAATTAGCTAGTTCAAGTTCAAATGCGAATTGCTTTGTATTATTGCTAACGTTAATATTACGACTTATATCGAGCTACAGTTATTCATATACGACATCTTACTACTTGGTATCTTTAGCTAACTTGCCTGCATTATGCCAAGGAGTCAGAGATGTATCGTTCCTCGGTGCAACGCCACCGGCTCTGCTAGCTTTCATAGTCTGCCGAGAGACCCAGCGCTACTTAGCCAGTGGCTTCAAGCTATCGGTGTAGAGCACGCGGACTTGCCGAAGAAAGCCCTAGTGTGCAACGCGCACTTCACACCGGACTGCTAGTTATATTAGCTATATCATTTATTAATAATGTTAGCTAATAAATGATAATTCTCTCCGGACCAAGTGAAGTTATGAGGGCGCTACAACCAGCCATGTTCAATATACTAACGTTACTGTGTGACTGGGTTTTGCTGTGTATTTGAATGTATTCAATAGTAACGTTACTTTAGGCAGACAAACAAGCTAACTTAGCTAGGTAACGTTAGCTTTACCATTCAGTTACATCCCGGGTCCTCTCCTCGCGAAGACGTTGCTCAACTAATACTGCGGCTGCTGCTGCCAGTGGCTCGAATGAATACGGCTGTATTGCCCGAGAAACATCTTCGCGAGGAGAGTCTTCCACCACGAAGGAATCCTCTTCCCCCACTTCAAACTCCTCCACCTCAAAACTCCCTGCAGTACTGCTGTCACTCTTGTCACTCGCCATTTTATTTAGTTGTGAGGAGAGAGCTGGAAGGGGGCTGAGTCAGTTCACCAAGACACACCCTTTCACTCCTTGACCGTATGAATATTCATAATATGACTACGTGGCATCATCGTCATATGACCACGCCTACTCACGAGTTTCAGTTCAAATTGAAGCGGAAAAAAGGGCCTTAGAAAAGCCTCTGCAGTATCTCTTTAAGGTTGCATTGGTCTTTTGTTGCAGCTGTCCTGTTCGCCCTTTTTACCTGTGGGATGATTTTGTTCGGAACTGTAGTTCTGTTCATTCTCCAGGTGAGTCTCTCCTTATATGGAGCTTGGGTGATGTTGTGGACATGTATGTGCGGGATTGCACGCTTCTGAAAATAGTCTTAGAACGTTGGCTCTGTTCTTTTCGCCTCGTTACATATTCCTTTACTGAGAGGCTAGGGGGTGTGTTTTCAATTAAGCTTGCATTAGTCATGTTTCAGAGTAAAGTTTGGGACGACGGTGCTCCGTCGGCTCGCCTGTAAAATGTTTCTCTCTCCTGGGAGATCGGGCGTTTACCCCTTTATGTTTTCTGCATTTGACTGCAAGCCTATGAAACTAGCCATGGAACATTATCTCTGTTCCTTCGCCTCGTTACATTCCCCTTTATCAAGAGGCACGGCATTTATTTTCTATTTAATTTGTGTTAGTCTTTTAGCCGGTGATGTCCGGTGCTGCTGTCCTGTTCGTCCTTTTCACCTGCGGGATGATTTTGTTCGGAACTGTAGTCCTGTTCGTTCTCCGGGTGTGTCCCTCCTTATATGGAGCTTGGACGATGCTCTGGACATGTTTGCGTTTGACTGCGAGTCTTATGGAAGTAGCCACGGAACGTTATCTCTGTTCCTTCGCCTTCTCGTTACATTCCTCTTTACCAAGAGGCACGGCTTTTATTCTCTATCAAACTCGTGTTGGTCTTTTAGCCGGTGATGTCCGGTGCAGCTGTCCTGTTCGTCCTTTTCACCTGGGGACGATTTTGTTCGGAACTGTAGTTATGTTCGTTCTCCGGGTGTGTCCCTCCTTATATGGAGCTTGGACATGTTTGCGTTTGACTGTGAGCCCTCGATAGTAGTCTTGGAACTTTAGATCCCCGTTCCTTTCGCCTCTTGGTATACTAATTCCTATTCGTTTTCAGTGTTTGTTGGTTGTGTGTGTTTTATGTGTACCTTTTATGCTACTCGCCTGTTCTTGTGCGTCTCGTTGCCGAGACAGGGCGTTTGTTGTTTCTGGCTCTTTCTTCTGTCACTTTGCTCGTAGAAGTATGGGAACCTTGTGCACTGTTCCATTGGCCTTATTTGGTTTTCTTGCTGAAAACTTGGCGTTTGCGCTTTTACTCATTGGTGTGTGACAGTGAGCCGGTTTGTAGCTTTGGTGCATGTGTTCTTGTCTTGTCTCCTCCCTTAACTGCGAGGTTTCCTGCCTTAGTGGCCTTAGGGCTTAAAGAATCCCCTTGCTGCGTTTGGCTCCTCCCACCTCACACGTCACATCCCCTTTACAGGAGATTGCATTTCATAACAACACCGCCGGAAGTAGAAGCTCACGACCCTCAACTGGTTGCCAGATTGTTTCATCTGCATTTTGACATAATGTTACTTCATCTAAGTGTAAAGAGTGGACTCAGACAGAATCAGTAATGTCGAATGTCGAATCTTTTGTGGTTGGGTTGGACAAGTAATGAATTCATAAACAAATTTTGCAATATGTAGCAATGCATTATCTCCATAGATTTAGGTTACCCTATGCGGTGCTGTTTCAAGTTTCATGTAACCCCAGTGAGCAAAAGCCGGAATCTAGATGTGTAGAGGGGTGGACTGAGAGGCGTTTTGAAATAAAGGTGTCAATTTAGCCCAAGGTAAAGTCTGGCTACATCCTAGCCGGACTTTCACATTTCAAACAAATTTAGCCGGTTTTTCACCATCATCTTTTCAAAGCTAATGTTAGCTAATGAGTTTGCATGCATCTTGTCTTTGCTAGCTATATGTAAATACCTTTTTAATTAGAGCTATTCATCTATCTTAGCCAATGTAGGTTATAGCCCACAATGGACATACAGTATTTATTCATAAAGGATAAATATCTCTTTGGATACTGTAGTAATGGATTAGACATAGATTGTAAGACGTGTCTTCATCAAGGAGGTTATACGGCATGCAACGGAGCTATAAACAAGAATAATTCATTAATACGCTACATAACTTAGACTGATGTTACCCAGATAGCACGCTCGCTTGCTATCAAATCCCACCATCACTGTCGGACTAGCTGAATCTGGCAACCGATTGAGAATCCTGATACAGAGGTGGGTGTGGTACCAACGTCGTAATACTACTGGCTCAGGAGTTTGTTAGAGCCAGGAATCAAACTCAGGACCAGACGCGACAGAGAGGAATCTAACAAGTAAACCACAGAGTGGAATACCAGAAAAGCGGAACTGTGGCCGTGACAGGAAAGGAAAACACAAAGAAATAGGGAACAAAACTCCCGGCGTAGCCAATGAAAAACAACCCAAATAATAGGGCGAGGCCCAAGATTCGAGCAGAGTACAGGTAGAAAATACCTCCGACTCTCAATAAGAGAGAGGATTAAACGGAGGCAAGTAAAACAAACTAAATGATAGCAATGTTACGGTTCCGAGCAGGGACTGGACCCAAATGCACGACTCAACACACAAGGAATTTCCAATAGTTCCAAATATTTATTGCTTCGACAAAACCTCCTGAAGCATAGGGAGAGAGACAGACAAGACAGAACCAGTTATGGATTAGCAGGGGATTAGCGGGAGCGGGAGAGGCCAGGGACTGGACAGTGGCAGGAATCCGGGCTGGTTGAGCAGAGGAGGAGCGGGGAGCGGGAGACAGGGCAGAGTGGAGTGGGCACGAACAGCTGCAGGTTAGCAGAGCTGGAGCACCGGCTGGATGCACACACAGCAGCAGGTTGGCAGAACTGGAGCACATGCAGGATGCACACACAACTGCAGGTTGGCAGAACTGGAGCACAGGCAGGATGCACACACAGCTGTAGATGGGCAGAACTGGAGCACAGGCAGGATGCACAAACAGCTGCAGGCTGGTAGACTTGGAAACAGACAGAGTTAGTGACAGCAAGGCAGGACTGGATGAACAGCGTGTTAACGCTGTTCCTGGTGAGAGCTAATTAAAGCTAGACAAGACTGGAAGACTAGCGAATTAACGCAGATTCTAGTGAGAGAATCCAAGCAGGCAAGACAGGACTAGATACAGAGTATCCGACGAGATAAGTCTCTTTGTAGTAATACTCTGGTCTTAACGAACTGGCACAGGACAAAGAACACCGGGTGACTAAATACGAGAGTTAATGGATATCAATTAAGTGCAGCATGCAAATGTATGCGTGAGTGATTAACAGAGCAGAGAGTGTGCAGAATGCATGTGGAGAGAAGGGAAGGGATAGGCGGAAGCAGAGCAGTGGAACAGAGTGATACGAAAGGGAAAACCACGCCCAGACTGCAGCACGGGGGAAACAATCAGGAATACAAACAAACACGATACGAGAGGAAACAGGTAAAACACGGGACACAAAAGGACGGGAGTGAGAGCATCACAAGCAACCCATAAAATAGGGCGAAAAATACTCGAAGGCTTGAGTATAGATAGAAAAGAGGAAATATAATCTCTCACTCTCAATATCAGAGAGCAGTAACATAGAGAGATAAAAGAAATGGAAAGCAAAACTGTATCAACGAGAACAGAATGGGAGAACAGAAACGAAAGACAAAGAATGCAAAAGCGAAACAAAATCCTAAGGAACACTAATGCATAAAAAGTCCCGTGTTACTCCAAAGCAAGGCGATGAAGCAAAGTGGTCTCCTTTAAATGCCTAAGCCTATACTGTACCGGCAACGTGTAGTTTGTAAGACAACAAGCCCGCTAGCGCCTCAAAGCCCGACCTGTCCCAAGTTCCATATCAGTACCATGAGTAAACCATTTAGTAAATCACTTGCCATGTATTTACCTCCCCACAGACCATACGACTGCTGCATCGACCTGCTGCCGGGGTCCCCACTTCCGTCCAGCCGCCTCTACAACCTGTCTGCTCCTGAGAAGGCCTCCATCGAAACGTACATACACGATTCGCTGGCTGCAGGTATAATCCGACCCTCCTCATCACCGGTAGGGGCAGGCTTCTTCTTCGTCGCTAAGAAAGACGGCTCCCTCCGTCCCTGTATAGATTACCGCAGCCTCAATACCATCACTGTCCGTAATAAATACCCATTACCATTAATAAATTCTGCTTTTGAACCCCTTCACGGCGCCTCCATCTTCTCCAAACTGGACCTCCAGAACGCCCTACCATCTTGTCCGGATCCGGGAGGGAGATGAGTGGAAGACAGCCTTCAAAACTCCTCTTGGACACGTAGAATACCTGGTTGTCCCATTCGTACTAACGCCCCAGCTATATTCCAGGCCCTCGTCAACGATGTCCTCCGAGACCTGCTCAATCGGTCAGTGTTTATGTATCTTGACGATATTTAGATTTTTTCCAAAACCCCCCAGGAGCATGTGCTGCATGTGAGAGAGGTACTCCAGAGACTGCTGGAGAACAAGCTATACGTTAAGGCGGAGAAGTGCGACATCCATGTCCTGTCCGTATCATTCTTGCGATTTGTGGATTTTGGAGTGGCCCCCGCCGGGTACCAGCAAACACCTCCAACAATTCTTAGGCTTCGCAAATTTTTACAAGCGGTTTATCCGCGGTTACAGTGAGATCGCCACACCCCTCACTAACCTCACCTTTACCTTTGTTCCATTTGTCTGGTCCCCTGAAGCTAACCAAGCCTTTCACCTTCTTAAAACCAGGTTCTCCACTACACCCGTTCTGTGTCACCCCGACCCTAACCGTCAGTTCGTGGAGGTGGACGCCTCCGACACCGGAGTGGGCGCCGTCCTTTCCCAGCATTCCTCCCTGGATCAGAAAATTCACCCCTGTGCCTTCTTTTCCCACCGACTCACCCAGGCCCAGCGTAACTACGACGTGGGGATCAGGGAGTTGCTGGCTATCAAACTCGCCTTGGAGGAGTGGAGGCACTGGCTGGAGGGGGCGGAGAAACCATTTACTGTCCTGACTGACCACCGGAACCTTCAATACGTCCAGTCTGCCAAACGCCTGAACTCACGTCAAGCCCGTTAGTCACTGTTTTTTGCACAATTTAATTTCTCCATCACTGACAGACCCGGTTCCTGCAACATCAAACCCGATGCCCTTTCATGAGTCTTCTCCCCGGCTGCCAGGCCTGTTGTCCCTGATCCTGTCATTCCCCCTTCCTGTGTGGTGGCTGCGGTCTCCTGGCAGATAGAAAAGACCGTGAAGGCCGCCCAGGTAACCCACTCGGACCCCCGCAATAACCCTAACTCCCGTCTTTTTGTTCCAGACTCCGTCCGCTCCCAGGTCCTCCAGTGGGCACACACCTCCCGCCTGTCCTGGCACCCTGGGATCCAGAGGCCCATCGCGCTGGTGAGGAGGAGTTTCTGGTGGCCCACACTGAAGGGGGATACCCGTACCTATGTCCTCGCCTGTCCCGTCTGCACCAGGAGCAAGGCCTCCCATCTACCCTCCGCTGGTCTCCTCCACCCCCTCCACATCCCTTGGAGTCACATTGGGGTCGACTTCATCACCGGTCTCCCCCCATCGGATGGTAACACGTCATCCTCATGACAGTCGACTGGTTCTCCCACTTCGTCCCCCTGCCTAAGCTCCCCTCGGCGTCTGAGACAGCGGAGCCCCTGGTGCAACATGTGGTGAGGCTGCACAGGATCCCCACAGACATCGTCTCAGACCGTGGGCCCCAGTTCTCCTCTCAGGTGTGGAGGGTGTTTTGTGTGTCCCTGGGCACGTCCGCCAGCCTGTCGTCTGGCTACCACCCTCAGACGAATGGCCAGACCGAGTGAGCCAATCAGGACCTGGGAGCTGCCCTGCGGTGCGTGTCCTCCCGCAACCCCTCTTCCTGGAGCCAGCTACTCCCATGGGTAGAGTACGCCTACAACACCTTGAAGAGCTCCGCCACGGGATGGCCCCATTCGAGTGTTCCCTGGGATACCAACCCCCCCTGTTCTCGGTCTAGGAAGAGGAGGTCTCCGTTCTGTCTGTCAGGGCTCACCTCCTCTGCTGCAGGCGGATCTGGAAGACGACACGCACCACACTCCTCCGAACTATGTCCTGTACCCAACACCTGGCCGACCTTCACCGGACCGCAGCCCTGCATTATGCCCCGGGACAACAGGTCTGGCTTTCCACATCCTCCATTCCCCTCAAAGCCACCTCACGGAAACTTCAGCCCCACTTCATTGGTCCCTACCCTATCGTCACCATCATTAACCCTTCCTCGGTCAAGCTAAAGCTCCCCGCTTCCCTCAAGATTCACCCCACCTTCCACGTCAGTCAGGTGAAGCACGTCTCCTCCAGCCCGCTCAGTCCCCCCGCCGAACCCCCCCCCCCCACCTCCCCGGATCATTAATAACGCACCCGCCAATACCGTCAGCTGGGAAATGGATATCCGCCGCAAGGGACGCGGCTACCAGTACCTGGTGGATTGGGAGGGCTATGGCCCGGAGGAACGTAGCTGGATCTCACGCCAACTGATCCTGGACCCCTCCCTCATCCGGGACTGCCACCGCAAGTATCCCCACAAGCTCCGGCCTGGTGGCGTTCCTTGAGGGGGGGGGGGGGGGGGGGTACTGTTACGTCCTCTGTTCCCTTTCAGTCCACCTTCCCTTTGTTCACCCTGTTTTCCCTACTCCGCTTGTTTCATGTCTTGTTTTTACTTTTACCCTGTCTGTCTTTCGTGTTGTGCAGGCTGGGCGTGGTTTTCCTTCTCGTTTCCCCATTATCTCTCGCCCTATCACTTGCCCCCTCAGTTTGCATTCCTCATGCACATTCATCCGCTCATTCATTCTCGCATACATTCTTCACGCTTCACTCATTAGTTTACTGATTAGCCGCACTATTTTATCTCCCTTCTCTCTGTCTCGTCACCAGTTTGTTATGCTTAGTGAAGTTGTCAAGTCGTGTTTTCCTGGCCTTTGTCTGTGTTTTACCGTAACCCTGTCTGAGTTTTGCCTTTTCAGTTTCCCGCCAGCCTGCTACCTGTACGCCCTTAAATCCTCGCCAACTCCGCTTCCAGTCCGTCACCATTCGCCTGCCATTCGCCCTGCTGTGTTCCTGCTTCCACCTTCTCCTCTGCCCCTTTGCCATTGCCAACCCTGGATCCAGTCCCTCACCCCACTCGCCCTCTTCGTTGTTTGTGTTCTCGCTAAATAAAAGTGCTCTGTGGAGCTTTTATTGTGAGTCTGTCTCTGAGTCCTGCATTTGGGACCATACCAGTTGAGGGAAACGTAACAAAGCCTGAGGTAATCACAAAGACTTGTTATGGGATATCATACCCGGTCGGAGAAGGATACATGAGATGCCACCTTCAAATACTGCCTTCTAAGGCACCTTATTGTGAGGGGGAGTGTAAGGTTCGGAGAACCAAATGCGACCGATTATGATTTCTAAAAGCATATCTAGAGAGATACACCACAAAACGCAGAAGTAGCCGCACCAGGACTGAGATAACGGGGGATCGGGAGCAAAACTTCCCTAGCCCAAGGTAAAACAAAGCAACCTCCAAAAACTGAGGCGATCTCGATAAACAGCGAGAATAACTAACAAAAGAACCTCACACACTAACAAGAGGTGATGAAACAAAACAAAACTCGATAAAACGACTGAAGGAAAAGAATAGAAAAGACCTGTTAGCCAAAGCTCTTGTGGCAAAAGAGCTGAACACAACTGGCAACAGGTAAAAAGAATAAAGGATAAAGAAAGATTGGAAAGGAAAGAGAAAACCAATCTAATCCTAAATCTTATAACCGGACTTGCTGCGTTTCCTATTTGTACGAACCAGAAACGCAGCGACCGAAATTCCTATACCTTACCGACTTTGTATGTGAACATAGCAAAGACAATCTCGAAGTGCGGAAATGCGGAAGTCCTGAGGTATTTATAGCCAGCAGGAAAAGCAAAACAGGTGAAGGGGATAATTGTTGGGCAAGATACGGAGGCGGAAAAAATCCGATAGTGTCCTGACGACGCCAAAAAGGAAACCAAAAACGTAGAAAAGCAAAGGCTGCAAATAACCATGACACTTAGAAGACAGCATTTTATGCAAAACTTTGAATGAGACACGCCTCGATGTCTTCCTGCCTTCAAATGCTGCCTTCGAAGGCAGTATTTTTGCCATTTGAGACACAGCCTTAGTTTTGAAGGACCTAGAAGTAAGCCTGTAATGCGCGTGTCTCTGGGCTGTGAGCACGAAAGATTGGAGCTCCCACTAAAATGAATGGGGAATATCAGACTTTTGAAGGTGAAATTAAACTCCACCGATGATATTTTTAAACTTGATTAACGGTCGTCACGTTTCATATGAAAAGAAGATTATGAAAATATGTTAAATCTTTAGGAAAATTCTGACACAAAACAAACTGCTACACATATGAATGTTATGATCACAAAAAATTGACCGATTAAGTTTTCTTTGGTTGTCAAATCAGCTTGGTTTTCTCCATTGATTTCAATGGGCAGAAAGCACTTTTGTGCTCAGCAAGCATACTTCCGGGTGCTTCAATGCCTGGCCCCTCCCATGCTCTCCAGTTCCTATACGCTCCACGGTTCATACCTGTATACACTGCCTGGCCAAAAAAAAAGTCGCCTTGCATAGTGCCCACTGTACAAGCCTCTGGAGGCAGTGTTATGATCTGGGTTTGCTTCAATTGGTCAGGTCTAGGTTCAGCAATGTTATGCAGCAATAAAATGAAGTCAGCTGAGTACCTGAATGTACTGAATGACCAGGTTATCCCATCAATGGGCATATTCCAGGACGACAATGCCAAGATTCACCGGGCTCAAATTGTGAAAGAGTGGTTCAGGGAGCATGAGGAATCATTTTCACACATGAATTGGCACCAGTCATGACCTTAACCCCATTGAAAATCTTTGGGATGTGTTGGAGAAGACTTTACGGAGTGGTTCAACTCTCCCGTCGTCAATACAAGATCTCGGCCAAAAATGTATGCAACTCTGGACGGAAATAATTGAAGTGACGTTGCATAAGGTTGTCGAAACAATGCCATGACGAATGCGCGCTGTAATCAAAGCTAAAGGCGGTCCAACAAAATATTTGTGTGCAACTTTTTTTTGGCCAGGCATCTATCTCTAAATCAACAACCTCACTTGCTTGAGTCCAGGTTTATCCTTAGCAAAATAGCTTTCTGGAATGAAATGAAACCCTTTATAAAAACCACACAGATTGCAGTGATATCCAACTACAAACCTTTGTGTCTTTGGATGATTAAAACTTAAAACTGTGTTCCTAACAAACACAGCTTGTCCTCGTACTTATTATGCAATTAAATAAAACCAAAATTAGTAAATCAATCCTTATTTTTATTACATTACAGGGATTGTATAAAGTGATCTTGATGCAGGGTCTAGTAGCAGTCTATTTTTCCATGGTTTGATATCTTCCTGTGCTGTGGAGAACATTTAACTGTATTAAAATGCAAGACACTTGCAACAGTGTTGTTAACTGATTTAGCAGAATTTTGGTACCAATGGTACAATCCATGAAAATAAATTTTCATTGGTATGAACTTCTTACTTTTGGTAACCGTATTGGGATAGTATGAGCAAAGCAGCGCTTACTTCAGATAAAGCGCTGGATTAATCCAGGGGGTTTTATTGAATTTATTGAATGTCCTTATACAGTCTAAGTGCGTTTGATTTAATCCCGCCCTCTGTCTGGACAAATATACAGGAGACATAATGGAAAGAGTACAGCAAAGTGTCATTTAACAACTGTGTGGAAAATTAATATATAAGTGTTGGCTATATAAACATCCATTACGACGCCACTATGTAATTTCTTTAATCTTTTAATATCAACCCTAATTTGGCACACCTGATTCTACTAATGAGCAGCTCAACAAGCTCTCGAGCTGTTGAATGAGGTGTGCTTTGTTAGGGTTGGAGTAAAAACCTACAGGATGGTAGATCTCCAGGAACAGGATTGGGCAGCCCTGGCCTAGAAAGTTACACAAAAATCTCAGATTAAAGAAATTACAGAGTGGCGAGGATTGGGCAGCCCTGTTCTAGGCTATTGTGCTGTAGGCAGTACTTTATGTTTCTTATTGCCATTTTTATTGAATTAAAACTGTATAATGTTTTTATGTAAATGTAATTAAAATGTTTTTAAAAGATCTTTTCTGGCATGTCGCTAGTTATGTACTTTACAGAGCACATCTATTTGGAAAGGGAGACTTGTTTTAACGATCAAACAGAGTCTCTCTCTCTCTCTTCCTCTATATATCTGAACAAAAACGTCTCCGATGTAAAAGAAAAGTCAAGTTACTCACGCATAGCCTACATAGCGCTGTCTATAAGTCCTTAATTCCAACTTGCAAAAACTAGGCCTGCCTTTAAAAGTATTGATATCAAAATGTGGCCAAGTTACAACTAACAATATTGCCTATAGTAGCTCATACTAAATAAACTAGCTCTATTCCAAAGCAATGCTATCCAAACTTTCCTAAATTATTTAATGCAACTTGGCCCTTTGTTTCTTCATCTTAGAGAAGAGATTGTGCCTCATGGAACAACATATGATTTTAATTAATGTTTTTAACAGTTGATGAAAAATTCTCTCCAGAAAGGATATGGTTATACTTTGTTGGCAAGTTTACTTTACAAAATGTACAGGTTTTAAAATGTTAACTGCTGCTACAGATTTCTTCACTATTCACAAGCAGACATTTATATCAAGAAACATTATGTACAATAGAGAAAGGGGGGATGAATAAATAAATGCAGATAAAAATAAGTAATATTTTTATAATAGCGTACATATAGTATATGCAGACATGTTTGTGGGTCAGATGATGGAAAACAAGTAACAGTACTAATTTAATTAACATAATAATAGTTATATTTGTGAACAGAATTTTGTGAACACAAGGATATCTATGCTCTGTAGGACCACACAGGTTTTGATAGAAATCCAAATAAATAAATCAATAAATAATAATAATAATACATTTTATTCATTCTGTGCTTTTCATAGACCCAAAGCAGTGGATGCAGACAATTATTCAAACATGCCCTATAGTGTAGTAATGTTTCTGTTTAATTTCTAAGTGCAACACATCTGAATCAGAGTATTTGCACTATAAATTATTCTCATTTTGCAGTTTGATGTGGAACATACAGTTTCATTGACCACATTCTCTTGAGATGGTAAGATGAAGAAACACAGGGCCAAGTTGCATTAAATAATTTAGGAAAGTTTGGATAGCACTGCTTTGGAATAGAGCTAGTTTATTTAGTGTGAGCTACGATAGGCAATATTGTTAGTTGTAACTTGGCCACATTTTGATATCAATACTTTTAAAGGCAGGCCTAGTTTTTGCAAGTTGGAATTAAGGACTTATAGACAGCGCTATGTAGGCTATGCGTGAGTAACTTGGCTTTTTTACGTTGGAGACATTTTTGTTCAGATATCACTTATTTTTGGTAGCGAACTAATGATGAACAATGCATGAAGATAATGACATCGAGAGAGACATGCATACAGAATAGTGCATGCATTCCAAATAAATGCATGCAGACATTCGCATAACCATAATGCCCTCTACTGACGAGAATGATAACATTTCTCCCACAATTACATTAAAAGAGTTTGTAGATGAGCTGTATTTAATGTCTAATGGAATACAATGAACAGCACCACCTGAACTATGGATCATGAAGAAGCATGTAAATTAATTTACCAAGTCTATATGGAGACATGCATGCACAATAGGCTAGACGCAAACACATTGTAGCTGAAAGAAATACATACTACATACTACTACTAAGAAAGCAGCCTACCAGAGATTATTCTTCTGATTATTATAATGAAAAGTGTTTGCAGTAAGATAGTAGCCTACATTGTCTGCAGAGTAGCGTAGACTAGAGCAATGTTCAGAGGCTATAGTAATTTTTAAAAAAGTGACTAACCATGAATCAGATATGTTTAGGGAATTGGAGGTTTGTAAAGCCGATCTCTCAAGGCATTGCAGCTTATAGTAGGCTATCGCCAATTCTTAATGTATTATCGTAAATTCTTAATTTTCCTAGTAGTTCATTTTATGGTGACATCGTGTTATGTGTGAAAAGGATAAAATGAACAGAGCTGAAGTGAAGAAATGAATGAAGACATAATAAAGAAATGTTGGCCGAGGCGAGCGTTGAACGTTCGGCTTCCACAGTGAGTCAGACAAGACCGCGGCGCAATGGACAGCACGCTCCACACAGACTAATATTTTTGTCTGCTCCATGGAGTCGAAGAACCTGTCCCTCTGATTGGTCCTGAACAAATGTTAATACCCTGTCCAAACTGATATACCCAATATTTTTAAAAAATCAGCACATGCAGAGGCATTAGATGAAGGAAAGGCACCTATTGCAATTACATTTTTGTGTAGGAAAAACTTATTGACTGATTATTTTGATCACATTGCTGCCATTGACTTACATGGTGAAAGGCCTATACTGGAGCCAATTGCAGTGGCGCTAGTGAGCAACGGCACAATTGCCATTCCCAGCCCAACCAGGAAGTGAGCTTCAAAACGAAAGCCCAGTCTTGGCCCCTTGGTCTGGACGTGGGACACTGACTCTGGCAGGGGAGAGAAGGACACACCCGCTGCCGCTCAGTTCCCTGCTTGCACCGGTCTGAGACCCACACACACGCTGCATTTTCACGTACAGCGCAAACACATTCCTTTCGGTCTGGGGGAAGTCAGTTCCCCCAACAACAGCTCATCACAATATCCCCCGTCAAACTGGCTCCGTCGCACCGATCAGCTCTGCCGTCCGCTGTCATTGCTGGCCGTCAGTTCCGGGTGTAACGTCATTGGTTTGTTCTTGCGCCGCAGTTTCTGGCCACTTCAGCTCGCTTCCAGCTGCTTGCCGCACTCAGGTAAGTACACGCCGTACACAAAACACAAACACTTCACAATCGCACATAAAATAATCTTAACCGAACCAAATGTAAAGAAAAGAAAACAACACCGCCACACACTCAGGAGCTTAGAGGCAATCTACCCTCTCTCGCTCGCCTTCCATCAGCTCTCTTGTTTAACCCAGGTGCACTCATTATATTCCTTCAGGGAACCCAGCTCCTGCGTTCCCCTTACAATCACCCAATTACCCAATGAGTACCATCCATTCATCCAATCATTCAATCTTCCAATTGTTCAATCATTCACTCAGCTTCTCACTCATTTAATCCATCTCCGCAATTATCTCATCGACTACCGCAGGAACCACACACATTCCCTCCTCGCTGAGGAAGACCGCAAACATGTTACATTTACTTTATCTTACAAGACACAGAAAGACAAAGAAAATCAGTCTGAGGCCAAGACTACAAATGAAAAGAACGGATTGAGTACAGGAAACAAACATGACAAAAAATCCCTGCAATTTACCTTTTAAACTCTGTACCTGAAGACTAGCCACATAAAATATAATTTGGCTTCATATTGACTGTTTTAAGAATACATGCCATTAATTTCCAGTGGAAACTTGGAAAATTGTGTGATTCATAAATTAATAAATCAAAGAAAATACAGAGTATTACTATTTTTAAATGCAGTATCAAAAGGAGCCTTGATGGGCTAAATGGCCGGTTGCTGTCGCGATATATTCTTGAGATGCAGCTCCTTCAACAAACAGTTTGTGAGTCTAGTATGGTTTCATTTTGCAAGAGAGTGAAGCGACAGTGTGTAGTGTCATTAAAAGTGGCTGTAGTGAAACGATAAGAAACCCCAGATAGACTGAAGGTTCTTTAAAGTTTTTGCTAAATTTTCATCATATGATAGCTGCTCCTTAATTTACCAATGCTACACAAAGGGATGCTGGGGTTATTCCACAGTATTTTACTATGAATAATGCTCTTGCTCCGTCATTTTCTGGGTCTCTAGTTTTGCACAGCTGTCTTTGGCCGACAGTGTAATAGTATCCCCTCTTGTGATCCAGAAGAATTTAAAAATGCAGGTGTGCTAACTCAGTTTTGACACTGATGCTTCGCCTGGCTAAGTGGTATGGACTTTTCCATGATGGAGCATTTGCTCTCGTGAATTGGGAATCCAATGAAATGAATACCAGTAATTATTTTGGTAGACTGAACTGAGCTTGTGTGAACTGAGCTAGTGTGGTTCAACAAATGTTTGCACAGTTAATGTTTGTACTGTATAAGTGCTTATTTATTTTGCATACACATTACGATGACAGCTTCAGTTTCATCGTCACTCACAGTGAAACTTTTTTATTGAGAAACTTAGGTATAGTCATTTTATACGGTGATATTAACTTCATGTGTTGTTATGAATGTGCTTGTGTGTGTCCATTTATTTTTTTGCATGTATGTGTATACTGCTTTTCTTGGGTATACAGCCGGTTTACATGGAGAGGTGTATGTGTGGGCTGGTGTGAGTGTGTGTGTGCGTGTGCATGTGTGTGTTTGCATATGTGTTTGTGTGTCGGTGTGTGTGTGTGTGCATAGTGCACAAATAGGATGTGACCTCTGTGCGTGGGGACAGGGAGGTGTTCAGGGAGATGTCCTGTGCTCTCATTAGCGGGGCAGATGTGGGGTCGCCCTGACCAGATTGTGGTCTACTTCCCAAAGGAAACAAACACAGACCTGAATAAGGAATTACGAAGGGTGTTGGAGACGGAAACATCACAGGATACTGACATATTATGATTGGCTCAGAGGTAGGGGAAGAAAAGGGTGCAGGCCTGCCCTAAAATCAGCCAAACAGTACTTCTCGAATGTACACAACAACATCCTCTAACAAGAACATGGTCAAAAATAACAGTGGGTGGAAAATTGCATTGGATTGTTGCTCTCCTATTTTGTTTCCCCAAGGGGCTATTAGTAACCCAAACCCTCTAAGAGACAACTAATATGGAACCAATCTTGCCTTGATGCCTTACCTTTTATATCAGCTCTGCTGTTGACATGAAAAAGGGGAGAAATAGTCTTTTCGACAACAAATTAGGTAATTATACTGTAGGCCTAATTACACAAGATAATCTCTCTGGCTAATGAGGTAACGGCAAATGGTAAAGGCCGCACCTGTCTCTGTGGAGCTCTGTGTTCGCAGCCAGAAATCAGTGCAGCTGGCAGCCAAGGTAACAGCAACATGCTGCCTTTCTCAGCTGCCTTTCACATAGCCTAGTATTCAGAGACATAGGCACTCTTACTGTGGAGAGAGAGACTTGTATCAAGAAAAGGTTATGGTATATAACACGTTATACATCTTTATCCATTTAGATTACTGGATTTTCTCTCATTGAAATAAAACAGAAAGCATTGCCATACATTCTGTGTGAAGAGTAAACAAGTTTCACAAATAAATGAACGGTATTGACCATACTGTATGATGAGACTCATGCACAGGCGAATGCTACAATGGGCAGTAAACATTTATTATTAATATTCAGATAACATAAACCGGACCTTATGTTGACCAGAAATGCTAGCACTCAATGTGTTCTGAAGCAGTCTTTTAGGCAGGGTTGAAGCTAATTTAGCATTCAGTGTGGATACTTTAATTGTTCTGAGCTTTGCACAATACATCTCAATTTATTTCTGTAATTATTATTTAACAAGGTAGTGTGATCCTGTTCTTTGTACATGGCATTGGTTAAAGAATGCTTTCTCTGCTGTGGTGGGACATTGTCATGTGAGCTGAGATTATTTTAATTTTGCTTTCAGTTTAGTCGGCAGCGCCTGTCTCTGTGGGGTCTGCTGCTGAGTGCCAGTCAGGTGACCCAGAGCAGCGTTACTCAATTTAGAGGCTGTATTATCCCAGGCTGCCATCTTGGTGCTGTGTGTGGGAACTGTAGTTGGCAAAGTGGAGGCAGCCCACTGCAAGGCCCAACACTAAACAGTATGAGCTCTGAAGTTATGCGCTATAATACTGATATAACACAAGATACTACCTTGAAGTAGCTCATATTTATTACATCATTCACAGAAAAAACACATTCTTTGGGCAATAATTTGTTTAAACACACACACACACACACACACACATATGCATATACATACAAACACACATGCACTAACACATGTATGCAAGCAAATACAGTATAACCCCCCCAACACATAAAAAATTCCAAATGCACCCAACACGTACCTCCCAACAGACACAGGCAGCAAACGGAGCCTCTCTATGTGGGATCAGTTCAGCACGCTAACAGCGCTAATTGTTTTGTATCTGCGCCTTAGGCAGGAGGTGTAATGCGGTGTGACATGTGAGGTGGGAGGAGCCAAACGCAGCAAGGGGATTCTTTAAGCCCTACGGCCACTAAGGCGGGAAACCCCACAGATAAGGGAGGAGACAATACAACGAACACGCCTACAGACGCTACCAACCGGCTCACTGTCACACGCCAATAAGTAGAAGTGCAAGGACAGGTCTCTGAATAGCCAGAAATAATAAGCGCCCTGTCTCGGTAACGAGACACATATGAACGGGCGAGTAGCGTAAAGGCACAAATAAATACAGTCAACAAATACTGCAAAATGATACGATTGTTTATGAGGCGAAAGAAACAGATCTAACGTTCCAGGGCTACTCTCAGACTCGCAGTCACACACAAACATGTCCACAACATCGCCCAATCTTCCCTATAGGAAGACATGTACCTGTCGGGGAAGTGAGGATTTAGTAAAATGTGTATTTTCTGAATCCAGCAGTTTTAACAGCCAATGCCCTCGTTTTTAATGTTCAGCACTCTGAATACCGAACACAAGTGGCATCAACGTTTAAAACTCCTCACTTATCCAACACTTAAAATTTATTTATTTGATTTAATTTGTTAATGATTATCAAGGATATCAATTATCAATTAAATCGACAAATTCATTGATAGGCAGAGCAGCCTGTTGGATCAACCTTTATCAAAATGTACAACTCACAACCAGATCAAAATTATGAGATTTATTAAGTTACAACCAGTATTCAATGCCTTAACTAAAGATGTAGGTTCAACTACCTTAACAAACAATCGATGCTACAGACATGGACAAGTTACAGTCACAGAAGAAGTTAATGAAAGACAATACCAGACCACAGCTTGTTTCTCCCAAGGTAATCCACAGAATGCCTAACACCAAAGTCCCAGAACCAACAGACAGAAGAACATTCAAAAAGTCCAGGGATGAAATGTAAAATTCCACACTCCGCAAACACCACCCAGATACAAGACTCAGATGAAACTCCAAAAACTGAACTCAGGCTTCTTTCCTTCCGCGCCCATAGAAATACCTCCACAGAAAGGGCATCCCTGTCCTGATTGGGTTAAGGTGTGGGGGGGCGGGGGGAGAGGGGTCAGTGAGTGAGAGATAGAGAGAAAAAGGGGGGGGGGTACTTTCTTTATATCTAAATATTAGATATCCTACATACCGAAGGACGAAACGGAACTACAGTTCCGAACAAAATCATTAAAAGCTCCATATACGGAGACAGGTACCGAATAGAGCAAACAGGACAGCTGTACCAGACATTTACCGGCTAAAAAGACTAACGCGAGATTAGAAAATAAACGCCCTGCCTCACCATAAATAGGAATGTAACGAGGCGAACAGGAACAGAGATTTAACGTTCCAAGGCTACTTTCAAAGACTCGTTTGTCAAATGCAAAACATATCCACAACATCGCCCAATCCTCCCTATAGGAAGACATGTACCGAAAGACGAAACCGGACCATAGTTCCGAACAAAATCGTCAAACTCCATGTACGGAGACAGGTACCAAAAGGAACGAACAGGACAGACTGCACCGGACAGTTACCGGCTAAAAAGACCAAAACGAGTTAGTATAAAATAAACGCCCTGCCTCTCCATGATGAGAAATATAACGAGGCGAACAGGAACAGAGATTTAACGTTCCATGGCTAGTTTAATAGGCTCACAGTCAAATGCAGAAAACAAAGGGGTAAACACCCGATCTCCCAGGAGAGAGAAACATTTTACAGGTGAGCCGACGGAGCACCGTCGTCCCATAACTTTACTATCCAAAATGACTAGCGCAAGCTTAATTGAAAACACACGCCCTAGCCTCTCAGTAAAAGAATATGTAACGAGGCGAAGGAACAGAGAACTAACGTTCCGAGGCTATTTTCGGAAACACGCAGTCACACACAAACATGTCCACAACATCGCCCAAGCTCCATACGAGGAGAAACATACCCGGAGAACGAACAGAACAATAGTCCCGAACAAAATCGTCCCGCAGGTAAAAAAGGCGAACAGGACAGCTGCAACAACAGACCAACGCAAACTTAATCGAAAATAGCAAGCACTGCCTCTCAATATAATATAAAACCCTGACTCACAACAAAGGGGAACGTAGTCCACGAGAAGGAGACAAAACAGGGAACAAACGTACCGAAGCTACTAACTGGCTCACAGTAACACGGAAATGAGTAGAAGCAAAACGCCAGGTCTCTCAGTAAGAAAAAGGCGAAAATGGAACAAATAACTGCTACTCTATACTTCTACGAGCTAAGTAACTAAGCAGAAGCGAAACGCCCAATCTCCCTATGGGAAGACATGTACCGAAGGGCGAACAGAACTACAGTTCCGAACAGAATCACCCAAAACTCCATATACGGAGAAAAGCACAAAAAGACGTAATAGAGCAGGGATCCGCGGTCCCATCATTCTACGAGATAAGTAACTACAGAGCCAGCAAGAAATAAGCCCTGCCTCAGCAATGAGACGTAAAAATAGGCGAGTAGCCCAAATGGTACGAATAACTCACAGCCAACAAAACACCACAGTACAAAACAATAAACAAACAACAATCAATCTCGAAGCCTCGAATGAAGGAAACAGAAGGCTTATATAGCTCACCGGCATTACATCCCAGCTGTGAACGTTGATTAACTTACTCTGTGAAAAGAAGGGACGGAGTCAAAACTCCACCAACGGAGCAGCGCCCACGTGTGGCGACCGAGGAACACAACCGCAAGGAAAAAAGGTCATAAACCATGACAGGAGGCAGACAGCGGGGTTGTGGCGCAGGGCAGGGGGCCGAGGACCCGCAAAAGGCAGGTCAAAGACAAGCGAACGGCGAGGCCCTCCGCTCGCAAAAATAAGAAACGCTCCACCTCACCGGAGGGCCGATCGTTAAAAATCATTTACACAAGCTCTCCGTCGAGTGAACCCTCTTTTGATACCGCTGTCTCCTCAGTGATTATCGCTGTGGCCGCGTTCCAGACATACGGACGGACGTCAGGCTGGAAGCCGGCCCAAATACCTGGGTGGTTAATTAAGAGCTGTTTCTGGGACCGCGCAAAGTAGGCTCTGAATTCCCCCTCCTCTCTTCCACAAAGAGGGGGTTCTTCAGCAGAAACAGTCCCCGGGGAGAGACAGAAATGGCGGGTAATTATTTGAGATAACATACACTGGCGTAGAGGGGGGTGTAAAAAATGTGCATTTGAAAAGGCCTGCCAGAGAGGAAAAGACACCCCATAGTAAAAAGGTCAGCGTCTCCTATTTTTCCACTGAGTGTCGACGGTCTGTAATGCCTTTTTAAAATGAATGACGGGATCCCGTTTTTATAAATATCTCATTCTGTATTCAAACTCTGTTGTTGTTAGCGCCGGGCCTGTCAATCCAATCTGAATAAGCTATTCTTAGTTGTCAGAGTAGGCTCCCTCCACTTTGATTGCCATTTCTCTCTGTGTATGCCTTGCCATTGCAGAAACAGTTGTAATTTTTCCATTAACCCTTCTGTGGCCAAGCTGGTGGCTGAGGAATAATGAGAAGGGAGTGTAAGGGATGGAAGAAGCCCCAAATAGCAGGTGCATCGATGCTGCTAGTCTCTAATTAAAGTGTCTAAAATTGGGACTCCATCCAGTCATGTCCCCGAGGCTGTGGATAGGGCGCGATTTAGGCTGACAGGGAACCAGATGCACTGAGCAAAGGCTTTCTCTTCTATTTATTTGATAATTAACAATACACATGCATTTTAACACATGAATGCAGAATTACATATCCTTATGCAGCTCTTAAGAGTCACTTCAGAGTGATTCAGTTCATCACAATTCAATTTCAGTATTCCCATGCAGGTGACATGTGTATGTCAAAGCCAATGGATATAGTGTGAAATGTTTTGGAAGAATGTTTTTCCTGGACAGATTCTGTAACTTATCCTGGATCAGTATTAAGCTAATGCACAGAATGACTGGGGTAAGGATTCAGGGTGCATAGGTGCATGCTGTTTCAGGGTACCCTTAAAGTCCCCAATAAGATTTTCAGTAAAGTAAATCTAATTATATTTTGCCTACATAATAGGCTATTGATAGGAGAGTGAAGTTTCACGAACCTCTAATTGAGTGGAGCTACAATCAGCTATCAATCAGACCAGTTAGAACCAATAAAAAGGCTTTGTTCTCTACCTTAAACTGCAACAATTCAAATCTGTGAGCCACTGATAGCATGTGGTAGCTCTGCCCATTTTTGTTGTTATGATGCCTCATGCTCCCATTACTATGAGATTCCTTGCACCACATGTCATTTACAGCATCCCTAATAGAGTTGCTTGCTGCAACTGTGACTATTAACATATTCGTTATGGATCCATCCTTTGTGGAACTTTTGCGTGAAGGGTATGCAAACTGCCCACCAGCATGCATTTTCATTAATTAATTTATCACACGTCGTTGTGCTTCAGCTTGTCAATGCCCTATCAATACTACATATTTCGGGCTATTATCATCGCTGAGTATTAAGTGAGCGCTCTTAATCAGACAAAGCTCTAAAATATATTTGAATAATTGCATGCTTCTTTCATATTTGACAGTTTTGCAAACCTATATTTGATTATATTGTGTGACTTATTGTATCGTACACATTTAACTGCTGCATTTGTTGTTGTTTATGATAGCCTCAGTTAAAACCATATGTGACAAGCATGCTAGCCAGTCATTTTACATCCAAACATAAATAAATAAATCAAACACCCCCGGTCATTTATAAAGATTTTTTTCAGGGGATGAATCTTCAATGGCTCTAAGAGTATATAGTTGTTATAGTTATGACCAAACAAAAACAAAACAGTTGACAAAGCAAAATATATGCATGACACTTCCAAATGCTTTGCATTATTGCTTTGGCCAGGCTTTGTGTTTGTGTGTGTTTAGTTTGAGATTATTTCATTTACATAGGATCCATTAAGTGAAATAAAAAGCTAAGCACACCATTTATTTTATTTTTATTGTAATTAATGCATGTATAAAAAGTGATTTTGGTTTTATTATCTGTTACATTATAAATCCCAGTCTTTTTCCTTACTGGAAACAGACAACAGCATAGATGGTTTTTCCCAACAGTAATCAGAGCCACACCACGTTTCTCCATAAACAGCCACTTGAGGCTTTTTCTTCACCGACTTTGGCATTTCTGTGGCTTTCAAACAATCAACAACACCCCTTGAAATTTTAATTGTGACACAGTGGATAAATAAATAAAATGCAGCTTGTTTGTATGGCAGGCTATCCCTTTGCAAGACCTCCTGTCAGGCCTCATTTGCATTTAAAAAAAAATAAAATGTAAATGTTGATATGATCTTTATGCCAGGCCTGCCAAGAAAGAACACGCTCCCTGAAACTGGTACAAAAAAAAAAACTTTAATTTACATCACTCATAAATTCTTCATGAATGTATGCATGTCAACCTTTTATGTCGGACATTCTGTATCTTTTTGGCTTTGCTTCATTGGAAATTATATGAGCCCAAAGAGAAAAGCACCATACCATAAAACGATGACGTCACACTATGTTTACCTCAAAACAAGGTGACTTGAGGGGGAAATTCAAAACACAAAACATTCAAAAGGTTTTACGGCAGCAGCTTTAAACTGTGCTAATCTACTGTTAATGATATTGGCTCATGCCCTGAATTTGACTCAATGGCGTATTTCATGGAAAACAGATTCCCACTATTATGTCCTCAGATGGTAAATTTAGAGCTGCTGAATGGTTGTGTTCTCCCACCTCTCCTCATTATTATCTCTAATATGGGCCTTCTGTGTAATGGGGGCGTGACGTGTGGGGTTGGAGGGACCAAACAGCAAGGGGATTCTTTAAGCTAGAAAGCCACTGAGACGGAGAGACCCCGTATATAGGGAAAAATAAAGGCAAAACGCAAATAACCTAGTTCCGACTCGACTGGAGGGAAATGATGGAACTAGGAAAAAGGGGCGTAACTAAAAACAACCCGTATAACCGGGCGACGTCACACGAAAGCAAAGAGTCTCGAGCTCGGAAAACACAACGAGCTAAAAAAACACTGAATACTCAAACATATGCAAAACAGTGAACAAACAAAATGCTAACGTGAAATGAGAGGAGCTGCCTCGTAGGTAACAAACAAAGGAACCTAAATTAGAGCTAATCAAAAGGGAGAACGCGACAAGCCAAAAATAACTCCCTAGCTCTAAATGGAGCGAACTGCTTGCTGCAGGAATATAAGGGAAGCAGTCTCCGTGTCCTACCGGCAGTATGCCACACGCACAACATGCAAACACTAATGGCCATATCTCAAAAACGGTGTGAACGGCACACGAGAGCAACGAATCTCAAGCTCGGTAAACACAACGAGCTGAACAAACACTGAATATCTTACAGTATAAAAAACAGTGAACGAGAGATGCTAACGTGAAATGAGAGAAAAGGCTGCCTCGGAGGTAACACAAACAAAGGAACGTAAATTAGAGCTAATCAAAAGGGAGAATGCGACAAGCGAAAAAACTCTAAAACTCTACAGTACTGCTCGCTGCAGGAATTAAAGGGAAGCAGTCTCTGTGTCCTACCCTCTACCGGCAGTGTGCCAAACGCAAGACATGCGAAAAATAATGGCCCTACATCTCAATAAAGGGAAAGGCAACGAGAAGGCGAAAGGAACAGAGATCTAACGTTCCGAGGCTACTTTCATAGACTCGCAGTCACACGCACACGTCAACAAAATCGCCCAGACTCCCTATGAGGAGAGCTGTACCCGAAGGACGAACAGAACTACAGTTCTGAACAAAATCGCCCAGTCTCCATGCACGGAGACAGGTACCGAAGGACGAACAGAACAACTGTCTGAACAAAATCGCCCAGTCTCCCTATAGGAAGACATGTACCGAAGGACGAACAGAACTACAGTTTTGAACAAAATCGCCCAGTCTCCATGCACGGAGACAGGTACCGAAGGACGAACAGAACAACTGTCTGAACAAAATCGCCCAGTCTCCCTATAGGAAGACATGTACCGAAGGACGAACAGAACAGCTGTTCCGGAAATTACCAGCTCAATGACTAACACAACCTAGTAGAAAATACACGCCCTGCCTCTCAGTATAATGAAAAGCCCTGACTCACAACAAAGGGGAAATGTAGTCCACGAGAAGGAGACAAAACAGGGAACAAACGTACCGAAGCTACTAACCGGCTCACTGTCGCACGCAAATGAGTAGAAGCACAAACGCCTCGTTTCTCAGTAAGAAAACCGAACAAGGCGAATGGAACAAATAACTGCTGCCCTATACTTCTACGAGCTAAGTAACTAAGTAAAAGCGTGAACGCCCGGTCTCTCAATAAGGAGAGACCATAGAAAGGCGAATAGAGCAGAGAACTGTGGTCCCATACTTCTATGAGCTAAGTGACTAAAGAAGAGCCAGAAATAATAAACGATAACGAGAAGCGTAAGAACAGGCAAGTAGCATAATGGCACAAAAACACACACCCAACAGTGCAAATAACGCAAAATAATATCGAAGCCCCGAACGAAGGAAACGGAGGCTTATGTAGTGCTCAGGCAACCACGCACATGTGTGAACGCTGATGAGAACTCTGCGAAAGACACGAGGCAGAGCCAAAACTCCACTAAAAGAGCAGCACCCACACGTGGCGGGAAAAAGGGTAAAAAACCATGACATTCTGAATATGTCGAGTGCTTCTTTAACAGCAAAAATAGGGTCTATGGAGTCATGGACTATCCCTGAGAAATTACTCTGTCTCAGCCTTGTTGTAAATGCATGGTACGTGCATTTGAGATATGTATTTTTCCCCATCGCTCTCCTCTCGCCTAATGCCACTGGAGACATGTTGGTGGACCAAAATTGTGATATTTAACATGCTTCCCATAGGTACAAACAAAAATCCAATCAAGACCATAATATTATCAATGCTACTATTAAAATTATCATGATCTTACATAAATACATGAAAATATGTAGTTTCACATAATTTCATGCAATGTGAACAATGCGCCTGCCAATTTTCTTCAGTCATTGACTGGTATGTAAAAAAATAAATAAAATCAATGTGTATATATATATATATATATGTATGTATATACTGTATATATCAGACGGGTGACAAATTAAAGGAAAAACCAACATAAAGTGTCTTAGTAAGGTATTGAGCCACCACGAGCTGCCAGAACAGCTTCAATGTGCCATGACATAGATTCTACCTTTAGTCTAGCATATACACTACTCACAAAAAGTTAGGGATATTCGGCTTTCGGGTGAAATTTCAGGATGAACCTAAAATGCACTATAACATTTACAGGTGAAATTAATTTGACCTTCTCTAAACTTTTGAATGCACATGTCCAACTATTCAATGTCTCAGTACTTTTTGCACAACTTGCTGTTCTCTAACAAGGAGCTGAACGGCAAAATTCACAACAGGTGTTTGATCCATGAATCGACCAATAAATTTCCTGGTTCAATTAGAATTGGTATTTAAACAGTCCTCTTCATCATGCTGTTCACATTTTGACATCATTAGACCAAGACGACACCTAACAATTGATCAACAGTACCTCGCCATTGCGAGGCTTCAAACAGGATGTTCTCAGAGGGAAGTGGCCACTGAGCTTAGAGTGTCACAGAGTGTCATCAGCAGGTTGCAACAGAGATACAGAGAGACTGGAAGAGTCACAGAAAGGCATAGAAGTGGACGTCCTTTGGCCACATCCCACACTGAGGACCGCTTCATTGTGAACAGTGCCCTGCGGAACCGGATGATGAATGCCACTCAACTCCAGGCACATTTAAGGGAGGTGAGAGGCACCCAAGTGTCACGTCAGACCATTCAAAACTGTTTACATCAGTGTGGTCTGCGTGCTAGACGACCTGCAAGGGTACCTGACCACACCACCAGGCACAGGCGTCATCGTCTTGCATGGGCCAGGGAGCATTTACGCTGGACAAGGGACCAGTGGGCCTCAGTGCTGTTCTCTGATGAAAGTCGATTCACGTTGAGCAGAAATGATGGCCGCCAACGATGTTGGAGACGTCAAGGAGAGCACTATGCATCAGCCACTGTTGTCACCAGACGACCCTTTGGTGGTGGCGGCGTTACAGTGTGGGCAGGTGTGTCTAGTCAATACAGAACTGCCCTACACTTTGTGAATGGTACAGTGACAAGCCCATACTACCTGAATAACATCATTAATCCAGTCATTGTGCCCCTGCATGAACAACACAGGCCTAATTTCATCTTCATGGACGACAATGCTCCAGCTCATCGAGGTCGCATCATTAGGGAAAGGCTGCTGGAGACTGGGGTACCTCAAATGGAGTGGCCTGCACTTTCTCCAGACCTGAATCCCATAGAAAACCTATGGGATCAGCTGACTCACCGTGTAGAGGCTCGTAACTCTGTACCCCAGAACCTCAATGACCTGAGGGCCGCCCTTCAAGAAGAGTGGGATGCCATGCCTCAGCAGACAATAAGTCGACTTGTGAACAGCATGAGACGTCGTTGTCAAGCTGTAATTGATGCTCAAGGGCACATGACAAGTTATTGAGACATTGACATTTTTGTTGTGGTATACCCACCACTGTTGTTGGCTTTTGTTTCAATAAATTGTTTGAGATGAGGAAATCACCATTGCATGCTTCTACTTAAATGCCCTACTTTCATGATACGTATAATATCACTGTAGCGTGAACTTACATTTTCCATAAATTTCACCCGAAAGCCAAATATCCCTAACTTTTTGTGAGTAGTGTATATTGTAGTCTCTGGAACTCTACTGGAGGGATGGAACACCATTCGTCCAAAAGATATTCCCTCATTTGGTGTTTTGATGATGGTGGTGGAGAGCGCTGTCTAACACGTCGATCCAGAATCTCCCATAGATGTTCAATTGGGTTGAGATTTGGTGACTGCGAATGCCATAGCATATGATTCACATCATTTTCATACTTTCAACAATTCAGTGACCCCTCGTGGTCTGTGGATGGGGGCATTGTCATCCTGGAAGCGACCACTCCCATCAGGATAGAAATGTTTAATAATAGTATAAAGTTGATCACTCTGACTAACTTTGTATTGATTTTCAGTGACCCTTCCCTCTAAGTGGACAAGTGGACCCAATCCATGCCAGGAAAATGCCCTCCACAGCATCCACCCTCACTGTAGGGGTTTTTCCTTTAATTTGTCACCCGTCTGTATTTATCCCTTTCATGCATGAATTATTAAAAAACAGAGCAATATTTTTTTCACAAACTCCGCATGTGTTTCACCTGCCTAGGTCACAGAAATGTGCCCCAAATGGCCCCTTGAAAACATAGACCACACATGCAGATTACAACTCTTAATGCACGATGTCCACTTCAGTGGACAGAAGGTTTTTCGTATACAATACAAGAACTACGGTAATTTTTTGTTACAAATATAACTCATTCTGCTCCTTGCATCTTCCCTAATAAGAATATATATTTTTAACATGCTCTGTTCTCGAGGAATAGAAGGTTTTCACAGCCACACCAGAGGGAGTTTGTATGTTTTCACCTCCACCTGTTAGGATTCTGTAATTTGTCTGTCTGTTCATTCTGTATTATTATTTTTCCTGATTTCTTTTACCCATTTTCCCGCATTTCCCTCACGATTGTCAGTCCGCGTTCCATGTTTTCTGAGATTCCACCCCGTCTTTGTCTTTGCACTATTCGGGTGATTTTGGGAACATTCGGGTTTCCTCTGTATTTCGTATCTCGTTTTCTTCCTTCTGGCTTTATTTATATTTGTATATAATACTAATGTACTAACAGTGCCGGCGCTAGTGTCCTTTGGGCCCGTATGCAAAGCGGGTGAAATGGGCCCCCCACAAAGAACAATATTGGGAAATTACCTAAAGAGTTAACCATGACACACAGTATATGATCCCTTTAAATAGAGCTACCGTATCTCCGCTTTGACGTTAGCCTATGTACCAGAATGCTTTTGAAAACAGTCACGCAATAATCAGGTTACTTTCAGTGGTGTAGTGGGGGAACGCTATTTTAATTACGTCATAACGCATTGCGTTATAATAATAATAATAGATTGTATAGCACACTATAATACAGTCTTCTCAAGTTATGTGGGCATTAAGCATCTCTTATTTTCAGATAAAAACACTGATGGATCAACAACCCAAACAAACAATTACAAATGCCGTTGCCGTGCGTGGTTGTTCTGGGATAACGTTAGCCTCCATTTGAGTTGCATCTGACGCAATTGACGTGGACGGTGTCGCCTTCGGTTGAGGTGCATTTACCGTGGATGGTTCAGGCTCCGGAGAAGCCTCAGCTTGGGGTAACGTTACATCTGCAGATAGTGATGCTATCTCCCGAATTGGAATGTCCGGAACATTAGCATTACTAGCATAGTCTCCAACAATAGCCGTAGGCGGCAAATTCGCCGCTGGTGCTGCGCCTGTGAACCATGCTGAATAAACCTTTTTGGCATTTGTAGCCTCTTTTTCTGTATTTTCAAGTCTTCTTTTTTTGTCTTTTCGCTTTTGAAAGCCAGATTTTGACTTCTGCATTGTTGAGAAATAACTGTCAACAAATGTGTAAGCTACGTTAGCTAACGTTACTGTAATCTTGGTATGTTCAGTGATGCGCGCAGCCGCAATCAAAAAACTTCAAATAATGACAAGGTAATAATGAAAGCTGCTATTGGACAGAGACTCCTGCGGTTACCGGGCACACCCTCATTATCAACATATTGTTCTCTGATTAGACAAAATGTGTAGTTACTTTTCAGAGCCGAGATGTTGCGAGGATTTTGCGCAAAGGCTATTCAATGCATTTCCCCCACCATTTCAACAGGTCAAGCTCGGGCCCCCGTGCAATTGCATATGTTGCATACCTGCTAGCGCCGGCTCTGTGTACTAATCATACTAACTGTTAGATTAGATTTAATACTAACCTGCTAACAAACTAACGTGTCTATAATACTAACCAGCTAACCTACTAACATTAGGGTTTTTGAGTTCGCTACTAACATTACTAATTACTAATTAATCTTGAGTTTCTACCTGCAGCTGTCATTTCCCCCCTCGTTATCCTATCCCTGCATCTATCTGTGATTTCTCATTCTCTGCACGTGTGTCCACTTCCGCGTTCCTCCCCTCCGAGCTGTGCATGTGTCTACCTGCTAACCCCAGGCCGTTTGTTATCATTGTGTCTATGTGTATTCCAGTCCGTGTCTTACGTTTCCCCCGTCATTGTATTATTGGTCCTTGTTATCCCTCGTCCGTTACCTGTGGTTGTTAATTTCTGTTTTCTGTCTGTTTTGTTTTCTTTTTGTTCCTCCTCTGCCTCCCCGGTTTTTGACTCCTGCCTGTGTTCTCGCGACCCTGTTTTTGGATCCTGTTCTTGTGCTTTTGCTGTGCCTTACCGGTTTTGACCCCTGCCTGTTCCTTAACCACTCTTTGGACTGTGTTTTGTTGCGTTGCCTGTCTACCCGGTTTTTCGACCCTGCCTGTTTTACCACGGATTGCTGCCTTGCCTTGATTAAACTTCGGTTTTTTCATACTCCTGCCTGCGTTTGGGTCCTTCCCCCACCGACACCTAACACCACCTGCCATTTTGACCTTCACTGTATCAAAACTAGAAAAGCCAATAAAATGTAACAAGATGGAGCATATCAAAATTTAGGCAAAGATGCAAGGAGATCACAAATGTCTTTGACTATGTTAAAATAGACTCTGTGGAAGTACAGTGGCAGAGCGATACTTTACGTTACCTACGAATGTAGTGCTGGCACTGGTCGACTACAACAACAAAGAAGAGCAACAAGTTGCAATGGCCATGTTCGCTCCGCCGCCATACTTCCACAGAGAATATAGGTCAGCACAAAGTAAAGGATTCAACGATAGTTTGACTTCAAAAATGATGGTATAAACACTCAAAATAACCCAGATAGAATGTCCTCATATTTTATTTGCTTTGGGTGCACTGTGGAGTGTTTAAGTGCGTTTGGTAGTGGATGCTCCCGGTTACCTTAGAGTTGCGCTAGCATTAGCAACGTGTGTATGTCCGAAAGAAGGGACAGCATGGAATTATCTGAAAATGGTTTCCATCAATAAACTACATCATGGGTAAGTCGTAATTGAGACATTATGTCCAAAATTCCGACCTATCCCTTTAATGTATTTTTAACTCATGGCAGCAAGAAAATACATTTTTCACAGAAGTGGATTTTGCCCATGAGCAGGGGTATCCAACTGTATCCGAAAAGGGCCGGTGTGGATGCAGGTTTTTGTTTTAGCCCAGCACTATGACACCTGATTCAACTAATTAACTAATCATGGTATTCAATGAAGATGTTCATAAGTAGAATTAGGTGTCTTATTGCTGGCTAAAACAAAAAACCTGCACCCACACCGCCCCTTTTCGGATAAGATTGCACAACCCTGAGCTAAAGATCAGAAGGACATGAGAAAAAACATCCATAAAAGATTGACACAATGTTTTCTCAATTAATTCTGCTGTCATACAGCATAATGCGTTCATCAGTTAATGGTTGTATTTTGTTGGCAATCTTTATACCCAACAAAAAACCATCACCGAAGGTTCGCAAGTTAATTTGAGAGGAACTGCCAAAAAAAAAAAGTGTAAGCACCAGATAATTTTAAATTCTGGAAATTCAAAAGATGTGAAAGAAAAATCACTCTGGTATAAAGTTATGTAATCATAAAGTATATGAATGTTATATAAATGTTTGGATATCGATGTTTAAGAAGTGTTTCCAGTACCGGCTTTCGCCTCGCCTCCAACATTTTTTGTATTTCATAAAAGAACAATTTTTTGTCAAAAAGGTGATGTCATACGTGGTACTGTCAACATTCTTCAGCAGCTTCCCAATGCAACACGCAAAGAGAAATCGACGAACAGAAATCTAGATGACTACTGTATGATGCGAGAAAGATAACGACAGAAAGAGAAAATTCAGAGAGGAATGGAAAAAAAGTTTAGTGGTTAAACTACAAACAATAGAAGAAGAAGTTGTAAGAACACACCCCCCAAAAAAGGATGCTGAATAGCGGCCCATTAAATCAGATATAAAAAAAACTACACTGCACCCTGATGAAGGCATACTGCTGAAACAGGTTGGTGACTTTACAATAAAAAACTTTGCCCGGATGAACCAGCAAATCAGGCGCATAAACGCAGTACAACGAGACCGGGATGACGAGAAATCTTCACAGTGTAATATGCCAATTGTCTTTCTCGCTCAAAAGTCGTCCAGATTTCTGATCGTTCCCTCTGCTCCTTGAAATCCACAAAAAGTCGGGAGACTGCATGCTATTCGAGTGACCAAAAAGTTTTGGTTTCCTTAACGTTAATGGTCGATTAATTGAACTAATCGAATAGAATAGAATAGGGAATGATAAGGATATTCAGTTGTAGCCACCAGCAACAACAAAAGAAACATAGACCCCACAACACAGAAACAATATAAAATAATACAGCCAAATGTCATGATTAAAATAGCCCCGAAATGTCCCGAGATGTCCAATGTGATCAACCAGTCCAACACACAAACTCCGCCTCCACGACTTTCCTCCATAGGGCTACACGCAGTGTTGTGGTCCTCTGTCCACTGTCAAAACGGAGCTCAGCTTTCACAGACAACCGCCGCCTCACTCCTCTCCCGCATTATCTTCTCCTTCCCTGGTGGGCCTTCTGAATAGTCCCGGATTAGTCCCGACATCTTCAACTCCGGTAAACTCCATGGCTGCAGATCCAACGGACATTTCCGAGCATTATGTGAATGCGTCTCCATGGTGATGACCACAAACAAAATCCCCGCTAGACAATTCGTCAATATTATAAAAACGAGCAGCAGGAGTGCCCCGAAAAATCTCGAGCCCGCTTCCTCATCCCCACAACAGGACACACAGCACATGAAAAAAAACAAAAGCCCAACACAACAAAACACATTCAAAATTTACAAACATGAACACGAGAGGACTGAGCTGGGACTACATGTTGCCATTACAGTGCCACATGACGTCAACGTCATAACGTTAGCTTCGCTTATAGGTACATGATATCAGTAGCTAGCTAGTAGCTTAACTTACTGCATTAACTTAACGTTAGCTTGCTAACATTATCTCAGTCTTAGTTAGCTAACATTATCTCTAGGCTATGTAATATGCACAGAGACAGTTTTCAACTTTTTCTCACAGAAATAGTTTGACTAACACAACTATCTAACGTTAGGCTAACGTTATACCAGTCTGATCTTCCCAACACGATTCAACTGTCCCATTGTTGGAGGATTTTCTGCGTCCTGGCGTGGTGTGGGTGAAACGGCTCAATAAACATATCTTTGCCCATTTGTCCTTGCTCAAAATACTCAAATTCCTCTTCCTCCTCAGAACTGTCAGATTTGTGAGTGTCTCCCATAAGTCCCATTGTTGTATACCAATAGGCGCTAACCAGCTCTCCACCCCCCCCAGTTAGATACCCAGTCCGAGCCAAGCTCTGCCTAAGTGCATACCGGGACACCTCTACCACCGATATATACGTTCAATTTCACATATAAAAGTAGAAAGGGTTCCAGGGCATTGCAAATATAGCAAATTTAAAATGATTGGGATGGCAGGTATGCCATCCACCAAGTTACGGCTTGGTGGGGCATGCCCCATACCTATACAGCACAGAGAGTTTGGCACTTTTCAGGGTTTCCTACAGAAGTAACCACAATGACCATAGACTCTCAGCCCTTAACACCTTAACTTTTGTATGTTCTGACCTCATGTAACCACACAGCATTCAGATACAACTTCACACATCCACACAATAAAGCCCCCAAACTTGGGTTATTTTGCCGTTTTTTCTCCTTCTTCCTATTTTTCCTGCCAAACTGCCTGCCTCCGTCGTGATGTTATCCAATGGGGAAGAATTATTCTCTTTGAGGGTATGGTCCGTATACCTGCTCATCAAGCTTATCACCCAATAAAACGCTTCATACTAATGTTTTTTTAATGGCTTCATGCTTTCCAGGAAGCTACTGTGACCTAATGGTCATAGTTCCTGTCCTCTCATACAGAGGATTGTGGGTTTGAGCCCAGGACAGCACATGCTTATTTTCCACAAAAACAATGTGCAACTGTTAAGTACTTTTAATTGATTAGACTGTTATTATTTTTCACATTAAACACATTAACGTATTTTTATTGCAAAGGGCAAAAAAAGGTTTCCAATATTAACCCCTATTTACTTTGGCCCATTTTGCCCAATTTTCGCCTAGTTTTTACTAGTGTTAATTAAGTGCCAATATCTCAAAAACTATTCACTGCACATCCATGGTTGAAAGTTTCAATGAAAGAAGAGGCTTTGTACCATTCAGAAATTTGCATCAGAATAAATTTATGTAAAAATGGTCACATACAGTTTATACATAATACACATAAAAAAACAAAAAAAAGTACAAAACGCCTTGTGTTTTTACAGTTTAGCACTGAATATTTCAACTTCAAAGTACTGGAGCAAGCCAGAATTCCTTACACTAGTGCACAGATATGTTTGTCCACATGTGTATAGAATTTGGTAAAGATATCTACAGGCTTTCCTTATCCATTGGTTAATTTTTCCAAAACTGTGCCCAGTGTCCCAATATTTATCCAAACCTCTCCAAATATAAAACATGTGCATATCTTTCTGTCCAGGCATGTCAATCATCAGAAAACTTTATATTTCTATTTGAAACAGTTTTTTGTAATACAAAATGTAAAGAAAATAAACCTACACATGTTTTGTATATATGTGTATGAGAGTATGCTCTTACAAATTGTGCCGAAATTGTGCCCAAAATACCTCACCCGAACAGGATTACTTGCCCTAATGTTATCTAACCAATCTGCTTTACATTTAAAATGGAAATACTGGAAATAAATGGAAATACATTTAAGTGAAATACTGTAAAAAAATAAATAAAATTAATATATATATATATATTACATCCAGTGCTTCTGATATTAGCTCCCACATAATTGGGAATTGTAGCCAACTAGGATTTATGGATTCATTTTAGATAACTAAAAAACTAAATTACATTATATATAATATTATGTATTGACTGAAATCGTGAAGTAAAGCACTGAGGAATGGCCCATGGGTTGGTTTCTGCACAAAAAAAACGGACAGAAAAATGAATGCTGCAAACCCAATGTTTCAAGGCGCAGTAATGTCTACTTCTGTTCCATTTCTTCCCCTCCCCCCCTTAGCAGGCAATGTGCTCCTCTCCTGCTTGTCACAACATAACAGCTAACTAGCGAACTTCTGCGACAATCCATTGATCATGAAACTAAAAATACTCTAGATAATAGCGCTTCAGACAGTTGATACTATAATAATAATAATAATAATCATTATTATTATTTGTGTGTGCGATATACATATATTATATATATATATATATATTCAAAGAGAACAGAAACGGGTCTTGCCTTCCTCGAACGCCGCTTCTGCTACAGAGTCTTTACTCTCTGCCCCTGAGGACTCGCCTTCCTCACCGCTGGAATCACTGCGGTCCAGCTCCTCCCAATACCTGAGCAACCGTGAAATAAACGGTCTTCTTGGCCATTTTCTCGGATAAAAAAACTATAATTTTTTCGCTCCAGCAACGAAATGTGACCAGCGCAATTGCTCAGTACAACAAACCACGCACGCGTAAGAGAAAATGTAGCCTATATTGTAGCCTATATGCAGCTAACACAGGGCTAATTTTATCTGGATAGGCTAAAAGCGTTCGTGAACAGCAATGAAGTCAATCCCTTCCTCACAAGCTCAGAAATAAAGCGCATGTGACTTCACGACAAATTTGATGCTAACTTCACAGTCATGGGGCCGATTGCGCATACCGTCATTACCCTATGGGCTGTCGTTACGCGTGGATACAGCGCCGTTCCCAGTCGCTGGAATATGACATCCTTTACTTCATTTAAAGGGGTAGGAAACCCCGTCGAAGATAATCTACGTGTTTTACGTTAGATCATTCCTGAAGCAGTCTAGTAATGTTTTTACGCAACGGTTAGTAACGTAGTACAAATGCAAATGTGATGGGTTACGCACTATGGGAGT